>CM054946.1:19646181-19999811 GCA_029168755.2 Tillandsia fasciculata | reverse complement strand
CCGCCACGCAATATTCGGCCTCGTCCTTTTCACGAACCAACGCGTCGGACTCCTTGGAGCCGATGGCCGTGGTGGTGGAGGAAGACGTGGAGCGGCGGCTCGACGACGAATTCGTCAATGAGTTCCGACTCAAGAACGTGGGCGTGGACTCGGTGGTGTATGCGGAGAAGGCGGTGAGCAACAGGGAGGAGACGGTGGATAGGGAGGGAGAAGAGTGGAAGGGAGAAGAAGAGGGCGACGGGAAGGATTATTTTCGGTATATCACTTCAGAAATTGACCGCTTACTCACGAATTTTGACGGTGAGGAGGTAAATGCATAATTTCGTAATTACGAGGGGGCAAAATGTAGGTTTTTAAAAGATAGCGAGACAAAATAAAAAAAACGATATATTATAAAAGATTTTATATAATTTAATATATATATATATATATATATATATATATATATATATATATATATTATATATATATATACATTATATATTATATAACTCGGACAAAAAATCTAACCAATTTATTGCTCGCTCATGGTTGAATTTTATTTTAATTAAAAAGTTACTTAAATCTTATCTAAAAAAGATAAAAATTGTACAAAATTTATTTAATAAACGGCAAATTATATGTAATTAATTATTTGACTTTTTTAAAAATTAATTAAATATTTTTTATTTGATATTTTACTTTATTTATTGTAAGTCAGTAAATGATATTATTTTAATTAATTTATAGTTGCGGGGATTATATAAAATGTCATAATTAAAACTATAAAGATAAATAACACATCAAAATTTAAAATCAAAAATATCGTCAACTGATTGATATCAAATAAATTGAATTGCTGGATAATAAAATGAATGTTTAAATTATTGAATAGGTAATTCAAAATAATTTATAGATTACAAAAATTCTATCAGTCAATAAAATATATATTTTAAAAATAATTAATAAGTTAGTATCATCAAATTGAAAGTTTTATTTTTGTTAGTGCATCTTGCATCTTAGAAAAGAATTCCATAACTCGTAGTTTTATCTCTAATTTCATCATTAGTTCAACCATCTACAAACACTATAATATATATTATTAATATATCTAGTCCGACTAGAATACTATCGATAGCACCAAACAATTGGTGCTGTCAAGTTTTCAGCCGTTGGATGAAAAAATATGCGGTTGGAATTATAGTGGTCACCTGAGATTTTTACTATTCAATCAACCACCTAGTAAACACTAGGGGACCACTATAATCCAAACCGCATATTTTTTCATCAAACAGCTAAAAACTTGATAGCACCAATGGCTTGGTGCTATCGCTAGTATTCTAGCATATATATATATATATATATAGCCTATATATATATATATATATATTATATATATATATATATATATATCTAATATATATATATTCTAGGCTGGAATATTATTGATAGCAACGTTATTGGTGGTATCAATTTTTTAGTTTTTGAATTAAAACATGTGTAATTAGGATGATAGTGGTCACCTAGGGTTTAGGGTGGTTGATTGAATATTAAAAATCTTAGAAAATTACTATAATTCCTACCAGACATAGGTTTATTCAAGAATTAAAAACTTGATCGATAACAGCAATTACTTGTTGCTATCGATAGTATTTTAGTCGGATTATAAATATATATATATTAAAAAAAAAAATACAATAATAAAAATCTTAATATAAAATTTATGACAAAAAATTTATAAATATAATTAAATTTATACTTAAAAAAATATGTAAGCTCTACTCCACACACATACACACACACACATACACACACAATAGAGTTCAATAGGAAATTTTTGTTACAGTTGTTGGGAAATATATCCACATTGAGAGTTTTACTTTCTTTTTAATCACAATGTATTTATTTTATTAGAGGTAGTGGAAAGACCGTTAAGTGAAAAGGGATTAGCCATTAAGTATATAATAATTTCAACATACTTTTTTAAAATTAGTATCTACAAAGAAGTGTTCTTAATTCTATTTTTTATGCATAGTAGAAAGTCTCCGTACGTCACATCTAACTATCAGGATACATCAAACTGTACACGTCCGCTTTTCCAGCTAGAGCAATACTGTTTATATTCAAATTATATATATAGCCCTATAAGTTTATGTCCTAGTTTTTAATGGTCGATAATTGCTTACTTATTTTTAAATTTATTTTTGACAAATTCATTAGCTAACCATAAATTTTTTAAAATAAAAAAATATATTATATATTTTAAAATATTAAAAATATTATTATTTATTAATTTAAAATTTTGAAAAATGACGATTATTTTATATAATTTTATATAATATTAAAACAAAAAATACTGAATTCGAGTATTGAGATTAAAAAATAATAATTATAATAAAATATATACACACACTATGGCGTTACAAGTAAATTACTATGCGGACATACGGTCGCACAGGTCGGTCCCAACATAGTAACTCTGTGAGCTAAAGAGACCCCGGAGACCTGATATATTAACCCACATTTTACAAAAGCTCACGTAGTTTGCCCCGTATTGTAATTGTCCTGGGGATATCATGGGCAAGTGGAAAGTAGAACGGATGGAGTGATGGAGTGGAGAATAAGATCACCGACCTAATACGCATGTTGGGGTGAAGCGTAATTACAAATTAGGAGAGAGAATGAGAGGGGAATGGGCCTGGGGCCCACGGAGGATGGCGCGAAGCGCGTGACGTGCTTCGGACCGCGGACACCCATTGGACCACACATCGCCCGGCCCATGTCGCGGATCTCCGTGTCCCCGAACGCGCGAGAGAGATCTCCCACCGTCCGCCTCCCCCCATCAGACGGCCACCACGCTCCTGACACCTCCTTGTCCCCGCTTCACATGGCGGGCCCCACCCCCACTTACTCCCACTTTGATTTTTTTTTGCTTGCACCCGGCGCACTCCGTCAGCGGCCCGCTGTATAATCTCACCACCACTATTTTTCTGAATATGGTGCAGTTTTTCTGTTTTTGTTTTTTGTTTTTTGTGTTTTCGTCTCTGCTGTTGTTATAATTGGACAGCAGTAATTTTAATAAATAGTCTCACAATATAACATAGTAAAAAATTATCGACTTCGTTCAATGTAGCTTGAATTTTTTTTATTTATTAGAATTAATTTTAAAAATAAATTTTATAATTTTTGATATTATTTATCTACTGGTCAAAAAAGTTTAAAATTAATAACTAAAAAAATTAATTTGAGTCGTTTGTAAATTAACCGTATAAAAATATTTAAATTATACTCTATTTCAGTTTAATTTTTTTATTTATTAAATAAATAATAATATAAAAAAATTTATAGTTAAAATATCATGTGTTGTTGAATCTAGCGAAAACGATGAATTTTAAAATGAAGAAAAAGCATGTACTTCTGGAAGCATCCGGCTCATCAGTTATTATTATTATTATTATTATTATTATTATAATAATAGTTGAAAAGTAATATTTGACTTGTTAAAGCTGGGATGGAAGATAATGGGTTTTGGGTGAATAATAAGCATGAATAGGTCCGATGCGGGGAAGAGGTGGTGAGCCGGGAGCAGGGTGGATTTTCTAACTCGCACTCGAGGATTGGCTGGACTGGGAAACTGGTTGCACGTAACGCCCACATATAACGCTGTGAGACTGACAGGGTAGGGGGAGAAGGCGTTACACCGAACGACGACCCACATTATTTAGGAAGAGGAAACACGCAGAACACCGGGCGGTAAAAAGGACGCCGACCAATGGCCTCCCGACACGTACTCTACACACTCGCTGTTTAGTCTAATCAACGGCATCACGTGGCCACCTCCGTAATGATTCAGACCAGCATTCGACAACCGTATGCCACGAGTCACACAGCACGTGACCTCCTCCTCCACTCCCCACTCCCCACTCCTACCCTTTACTACTTAACCGCCTTAATAAATCCATTTGCATCTCCCCACTGCGCTCGTCGTCGAATCGCGGTAAATGTAAAGAGATCTTTTTTAACTGCGCTTTTAATGGTCTCTTTGCTATAAATTTTGGGGGGATTTTTTTGTCTTGATTTTGGGGGATTTGGGGATCGAAACTACGGGGTTATACAATCATTGCGGGAGATTGCGGGCTTTTTGCTGTTCCCAATTTTGATTATATAAGCTTAATTTCCTTAGTCTCAAGCGGGGGAACCGAGTGGTTAGCTCTTAACTAGTGAGAGAGAGGAGAACGGGGGGGGGGTGGGGGGTTGGGGGGGTGGGGGGGGGGAGGGGGAGATTTGATGGATTTAAGCTTGGTGCCGTACGGGGGGGAGATGGGGAAGGGGAGAGGGGAGGTGGGGGCGGCGGCGGAGAGCGGCGGCGGGGGGCGGGGGGGGAGGGGGGAGGAGGGAGGTATAGGGAGTGTATGAGGAACCACGCAGCGGCGATCGGGGGCCAAGCGTACGACGGATGCGGCGAGTTCATGCCGGGAGGAGCGGAGGGGAGCCTCGAGGCGCTCAAGTGCGCCGCGTGCGGCTGCCACCGCAACTTCCACCGTCGCGACGGTGGGGGAGATGCGCGCCGCGCGCAGATCGCCTACGGATGGGACCAGCGGAAGCCGATCGCGGCCGCGGCGCCGCCCTTCCCCGCGTTCCTCGCCCCGCCCCCGCTCGCGCTCCCCTACCACGCCATCCCGGGGCCCCCCCCCCGCTGCAGCAGCAGCAGCAGCAGCAGCAGCAGCAGCACTCCGCGGCGTACCACGCCGGGGACCGGAGCCGGACGGGGTCGGAGACGCCGCCGCGGGGAGGAGGAGGCGGTCGGGGCGGGGGACCGCGGCGTGCGCAAGCGCTTCCGCACCAAGTTCACGCAGGAGCAGAAGGAGAAGATGCAGGCGTTCGCGGAGAAGCTGGGGTGGCGGATTAAGAAGCACGACGACGTTGCGCTCCAGCAGTTCTGCCTCGAGATCGGCGTCGACCGCCACGTGCTCAAGGTGTGGATGCACAACAACAAGAGCCACCTCGCCTCCCCCTCCTCTCCCTCCCCCTCCCCCTCACCCTCTCCCTCCTCCGCCCCCTCCGCCTCCTCCGCCGCCGCCGCTGCAGCCGCCGCCGCCACCAACTCCGCCGCCGCCGCCGCCTCTCCCCCGCCCATCCGAGTCTAAAGCCCTAGCTCTCGGTCGAGAAAGACTATGTTGTGTTTAACAATAATTATTGATGGCGCGCGACATTCTAATCTCCGTTTTTTTTCCCAGGTAGTACGAAACGAAACTGACAAAAAAAAGAAAAAAAAAAAAAAAAAACCCACCGGATCGTGGTGCTTTGATATTTGGGGGCATTCCTTCCGGATTCTATATTAAATTATGTTATTATATATTATATTTAGCTTTAGATCGTAGATTAGATCTTAGTTTAGATGATGATGAGGTGAAGCTGATGTTTCTCCACCTGAATATTTCTATCTCTGGCATTATTCTAATGAATGAATATTTTACGTCTCTGTCGAATGATTAGCACGTTGTTATATTAGTTAACATCTCTATGGAATGGTTAGTTTAATCTACGGTTATCGCTCTGTAGAAAAAGAATTGAAAACTGTTTTTTATAATATTTTCTTTAGAATTTTCTATAATTTTATTTTTTTTAAATAAAATAAAATAGGACGATAAATATTATTTTCAGTCAAAAAAATTATATATATTTTAGACATCTATGTGTACGGTGTGGTTGGTGTCGAGGTAAATTATCCTTTATGAGGATCAAGTAGATGTGGGAACCAACTGGCGTGGCTGTAGGAGACAAGAAAAGGAAAATGAGCTTTTGTGATGATCGTATGGAAAATTATAGCCAACAAAATGACATCCAAGCAGCCTTTTATAGGGTTTATTAATTTGTTTTATGGAAAAGAATTCGACGCATCCAAACAGTTCTTAGTCAGGATGAGTCTTATTGTTTGCTTGGTCTTGAGTTTGCCATGTCTGAGAACTCTTCATGAAGAGTGCTAGCGTCAGCCAATCGTGCAGGAAAGCCGAGCCACTGTCAGTGTCGGGCGGCGCAGTCGACACTCGACTTCGATTCTGGCCCACCGTCGTCGGCCTACTTCGTTTCCCACTGCCAGTGTCGAGTGTCGGGCGGCACAGTCCGACAACGACTTCGATTCCTCTGGGACTGAAGCCGGACTGTATTCCCTCATGCTCTTACGTACTAGCTAGCTCGCGCGCTTACGCTGCGAACTTGCGGCGACATTGCCCGCCTCCAGTGCATGCGAAGTGATCGGAGACTCCCTCAATAATTGTTAACATTTAGCTCGTTAGGCTGACCGGGACCCAGCCGGATCATCGGTGCTCGGTCCGCGGCTTTTGCATGATGGGGATAGAGATGAATATAGCATCGGATAGTGGATTTTGAAGGGATTTAGACTCTGTATTAATCCACGGGTATGATAGTGAAGTTTCATAGCTAGTGCTGTATGTGTGGGCCAAGAAGCATCTTCGGCGGATATTGGGATGATGATATTAGCTAATTAGTTATTTGCAGGAGGGCTTTACCTGGGTTTGGGAATTTGGGTGTTGATATCAGATAGTTGTTTTATACAGTTGGTTTGTTCCGAACTGCATACATATACCGCAGTGGACTTGCAGTGCTTGCAGAAGTGGACGTCAGTACTGTTGCCGGAGAACTGCAGATCGAAAGAGTACACTTTACCTGTGTTTCCACAGCTGCTTCACTCAAAGGGATTACTACGGCGCCGTGGTTGCGCTGGAATTTCTACGGAAGAATTGATTGAATAAAGAAGTTTGAAGAAGCATTTATCTTGCTTCTGGCATGGCTCCAGTAAAAGCTTATACATTTGTGAGTTTGAAAAGCTTATTTATGTTATGTATCAGAACGATGCTTGATCTAAGGTTTTGTTTGTTAAAGGGCCAACTCTCAAAATGAGAGAAGCTATGCCAAACGAGCACCAGTAAGCATTCTTATGTAGGTTAACGATGGCCATGTAAAATGTTTGGGAATATAGCAGCAAAACATATAGAAACATTCTTACTTCATATAAATCTAAGATTGAATGCACTTATTTGCTAGGTGATGTGCATAGCTATGATGCAAGCCTAGACTCGTTAATGTCGACAGTAACGAGTACTAACTGATTTTTGTTAAAAAAAATGCATAATCTAAAATTTTTCTACTTTTGTATCAGTTAAACTTTGGAGCTTATTAACCATGCAACTCCAAACCAACGCTCAAATACTGAGAGCATATGTTGCATTGCAATTTGGCATAACTGTAACACTCGGTCTGAATTGCAATCGGATGGGGGAGGGTTTCCCGATCGAGGATGGCAATGATAATGACCGGGTTCGCGATGTTCAGAGGCGCAACACCGGTGATGATATTGCTCTGAGGCGATGGCATCGGTGATGAACTGGCTGCGACAATCAAAGGGAGTCTGTGTGATTGAGGGTAAAGGAAAATGACAGAGTAAGTGCCAAGGTTATGAGGGAAGAGAGAAGAGAAAGAGTAGAAGAGGAGGAAGAGAAGAGAAAAAGAAGAAGAAAAAGAGAATGAACGTAGTATATAGTTATCAGTTTTTTTCATAATTGTTTCTGTTACTGTGAGCCTCTTTATAGTGGTTGTTAGTAAGGACCTAATTGTAAATCGTAGTATCCCTTGTAATATGTAACAACTATGTAACTATTGAATTGGGCCCCGAATAGGCTGTCACCCGCTTGGGCCTGGGCCTCCGCCACCTCTTACGGTCCCCTCAGTGGTGTTGTTGGGGACACCCTTCGCCCGTATCCCCGCCTCCTTCCAGAGAAGACTCCGGAAGCCATCCTATCTCCCTTCCTCCTCGGTGAAACTTATGGCTGAGTTGTCCGGCTTGCTCCCCATCTCCCATCTGGAATCTTCCCGCAACATCCTCACCGGCCACGGCCGTATCGACAACATCTCAGACTAAGCCTACTCTCTCTTCTATTTACTGTTATTATACTCCTTACTCCTGCTTATCCCTCTCTCCTTGTATTATCGACAGCAGGTGTTAGAATCCCTCCCTCTTAAAGATTCCTGTCCCAGGAATCAACCTGAGGAAATTGCTGCTTCAGGCTCTGGTAGTCTTCCCATGTGGCAGAGTCGGACGACAAATTGCTCCACTTTACGAGGACCTCCGTTGTTGTACCTCTTCCGCGTTTCACCCAACGTCTATAAAGCACCCCTTCGAGTTCCGCAAGAAGTTGCCCCTCTTTCCCGACCAATGGTGTAGTGGCCGTAACCTACTGCCCAGGCCTTGGGCTGTGCTTCAGCTGGGATATGTGGAACACGGGATGAATCCGGGAATCCTCAGGCAACTTTAATTTGTACGCTACTTTACCAACCCTGTCAATAATCTCGAAGGGCCCATAGTGCTTGGCCGTTAGCTTTGGGTTCCTCCTCATGGCCAATGACACTTGTCGGTAAGGTTGAAGTTTTAAGTACACCCAACTACCCACTGTATAGACCTTATCCTTCCTGTGCTTGTCTGCCTGCTGCTTCATGCGATTTTGCGCCATCTGTAGCCTGTCTTTTAATTCTGCAGTTAACCGTCCCCTTTCTTGCACCCAGTCCTTGACCTCTGGTGAGGTGACTGAATCCCCAGTAGCTAGCAAGGGGTTTGGGGCCGGGATTCCATAGAGGGCATGGTAAGGTGTCAGTCCCAACGACGAATGATAATTGGTGTTATACCACCATTCCGCATGCGGAAGATATTTACACCATCTCCTCAAATGTTGCGAGCACAAACACCGCAGGTAGGTCTCCACACACCTGTTAACCCTCTCCGTTTGCCCGTCGGTCTCTAGGTGGTACGCGGTACTCATCCACAGCTGTGTGCCCATACTCCCAAATAGTTCCTTCTAAAAGGAACTAATGAATACCTTGTCCCTGTCCGAAACAATGCTTTGCGGGCACCCGTGCAATTTGTATACACTGTCCATGAATACCTTGGCTACATCCACTGCGCTGAAGGGGTGCTTCAGGGTAAGGAAGTGACTATACTTGGTTAACCGATCCACCACCACCAGGATTGTATATTTGACTTCGGACCTTGGCAAGGCTTCTATGAAGTCCATACTGATATCATTCCAAACTTGTCGCGGAATAGGTAAGGGGCGGAGCAGACCCGTGCTGGGTTGGCCATCTATTTTATTCTGCGCACACATTCCACACTCTCGAACCATCTGCTCCACATCTCTCTTCATGCCCACCCAAAAAAAATATTGTTTGATCCGCTGATATGTATGTTGTGTGCCCGAATGGCCCCCCAAGGGAGAATCGTGGAATTGCTCCAGAAGCTTGTGCCTTAGTTCCCCTGTTTCACCTATGCACACCTTCCCCTTATAGCTTAACAGTCCCTGACTGTAGGTATAAGCGTCACGGTTCCCCGAGCCCACGGCCAAAGTCCTCACAAGGTCTTCGATTTGTTTGTCTCCGTGATAACTCTCCAAAACTTCTAGAACCCAGTCTGGCACCACCGCTGTGATCGTGGAATTAGTACCTACTTCGGCATCCCTTCTAGATAGAGCATCTGCGGCGACATTCTCTTTACCCTTCCGGTACATAATAGCGTAATCAAATCCCATAAGCCTCATCATGCCCTTTTGCTGCATAGGAGTAGTGATCTTTTGCTCCAGCAAGTACTTAAGACTCTCGTGGTCCGTCTTGATAATAATTTTTGAAAAGTCAGGTAATGCTTCCACTTCTGCGTGGCCATTAAGATTGCTAGGAACTCCTTCTCATACATAGAAAGCCCGAGATTCTTCCCCTTAATAGCTTTACTTAAGTGGGCAATGGGTTTTTCCCCCCTGTGACAGCACCGCGCCTATTCCCAATCCACTTGCGTCCACTTCTAACATGAAAGGTTTGTCAAAGTCGGGTAAGGCTAGGACCAGGGCTTGCGACATTGCCAACTTTAGATGCTCAAAGACTAGTTGGGCATCCTGATTCCACTGGAATTGTTCATTCTTTAGGAGCTCCGTCAAGGGTTTGTTAATTGTTCCATAATTCTTTACAAATTTCCTATAGTACCCCGTCAACTCGAGAAACCCCCTCAACTCTCTGACTGACTTGGGGCACGACCACCGAGTCATAGCCTCCACCTTCTCTGAATCTATAGAGACCCCAGCCTCGGATATGATATGTCCAAATACTCGACCTTCCTTGTAGCAAATGTGCACTTGCTGTGGTGTCCCAATTTTTCCGTGCAATATGACTGGGTGGTCGGCGGTGAGAAAACACCTATTATTGGTGTACCGAGCCCGTTGTGCGTCAAACAGACGTAAAAAACGAACTCATCGCGCGAAAATGGTGAAAATCAGCTATTTTTGGGCAAATGGGCCTAACGGGCCAAAATTCGGGAGGGCCGGTCCACGAGCCCGTGGCCGTGCACCGGGCGCAGCAGGCCGCCACGTGGCGGCTTGTGATTCTCCACAATCAGCGGCGCTGATTGGAGGGTGCACGCGGGCGACGACCGCATCAACGACGCCGGCGCCACGCGGCGCCCCGCGTGTGGGCGGGCTCCAGCCGCCTCGTACGCAGGGGCGGACCACGCGGCGCTCCCCGAACCGGTTCCCTCCCGCTATTTTGTGGAGCGGGACACGCGATGCCCCGTGGTTGGTGGGCGCCGCTGTCCCGTGTTCGGCCGGATCGTGTGTGGAGCCCGAATTAGTTTAGCCCACTTGACTCAAGATGAGCCTTGGTTTTTATCCCCCTTCCTCTTCTATTTTCTCTTGATTGGGATTCTTGATGCTCTGTTTTTTTTTTTTTGGCAGAGTTTTTCTTTTTCTGGTCCTCCACCTTCTGTAGAATTTTTGGAGTTCGCGGCATCGGCATTTTTTCCGTTTCGGCGCGCTTTGATGTTTCCTTTTTCGGTGATTTTCTCCATCGCAGTTTCATCTGTGGGCTCCCCTGGACCAACCCGAGGGAATTTTTAGCCGATTTCTACGGCAGCATTTCCGCGAGAGGTAGATATTCGATTTCCGTAGTTATCGTTTCTCTCAGTTTTGGATTTTTAGTAGATTTTTCGGATCATCTTTGAATCATTTCCTTGTTGTGGAATTTTTCTGGACAGCTGAGATTGTTCGATTTTTATTTCGGTGCTTGGTTATCGAATTTGGTCTACGAGGACTCAATCGAAATCTACATTTCGCGAGGATCGCAGTCGTATTTTTCTTGAGATTTTTGGAAGCCATCTCACAGGTGAAATTTCACTGTTTCGCAGATAGATGTGCGATAATGATGTCGTTGTACTGATTTTGGACTTACCGTAGTGTTTGGCTCATATATCGATGATCGGGAGGACTTTTTGGGTATTTTTGGGCTCGTTGAAATCGTGGGAACCTGAGGATTTTCCACGTTCAGTTTCATTTTGACTTCGGATCATCGCGCACAACCAGGTGGGTTGCATTCGTCTATATGTTGGTGAGCATGCATGTTTGTGATATGAGATAGAAGGCATGTTGGTGAGAGATGATATTTTTTTTTGTTGATATTGAGATCATGTTGGTTAATGTTCCCTATTTACGATCAGTCAAATTAAATGTTATTATTGGAACTTTGATCTAGCACCCTATCATATGTTGCATGTTCAACCAGACTAGTAGAAAACTCCAACTTGGGCTAGTTTATTTATGCTTTAGACCCTCCCACACTTTTATTCATTTTTTTTGGACTTAGAGTGTTCCTCGCCCAGGTAGTGGGCCGAGTGATCGGGTTGTTGTGGAATGCATGTTACACTCGTGTTTGGAGGCCGAGTGGAGTCTGGTAGCTGTGGTTAGATCAGTGCTAGTTTTGGGAGCCGTCTGAATCGACGGTGGGTCCCAGCTGTCGAGTATTTCCAGCTAGTGGTTTAGATATGTGATTTGGATACTGTCGATCTTGTTGATCGTGGATTTGGATTATAGCCTGTATGAGCCATATTGAGCTCAATAGAGATGCACGGATAGTTTCCTCGGTGGGGTCGCGCCCCGAGTGCCGCTCCGGAGCTAGGCCTGTTACTTTGCTATCTCGACTTGTCGACGCAGTCATTCTGGCTGGGCCTTTTTTCGGCAGTCACGGACGCCCTACATAAGTCCAGTCCTCCGTGGATGTAATGGCAGTAGATGGACGCAGGTTTGACTGGACCCTATGTGGCAGTCAGTGTAGATTGGGTGATTATTTTATCGAGAGATGGTAGATGCATTATGTTTCATCTGTATCACCCCTTGAGCATTTAGATAGAGGCATAGTAGCTGTAAAGTTATTTTCAGCATTTCCTTTTTAGCACTGTATCTGTTACTTTATGCCTCCAGTAGACTTAGTGGGCAGACCATCGGGCTTGGTGGCGGTACCCACTAAGAACTACGTGACGGTGTAGTTCTCACACCCTCTGCCGGTGACAGTTTTATAGAGGCATCTTCGCTAGTTCTACCGCTGCTGTTGTTGCTTCTTCTGATCGAGGCGAGAGAGTCGCGAGCTAAATCCCTACCTGTCTTTGGAGAGTAGCTGTACCCCATTGTTGGAGATTTGTAGTACAGTCAATTAGATTGGTATATTTACTCTTTTGAGAGTTTTCTTTTTTTTTGAGAGACTGATGTATAGTGAGTATCTGACTTGTACTGTGAGCCTGTACATTGATGTAATATTATTTTAGTTTACCTCCCGGTTTGGGTTCTTAGATATTGTATTAGAGGATGATGTTTGATAATTATTTTTGGGAGATAAATATTGTATTTTTTTTTTTCAGTTGTACAGTGGTTGGATTTTAGTTTTACAGCAGTTTACTTTCCAGCTCTGATATCTGTATAGTGGTTAGTATTATCTTTTGCAGGTTACTCGCTTCGTCTATACGGGGTATCTCGTATGGGCGGCGGATCTGTTGGCGGGCTCGGA
Organism: Tillandsia fasciculata; assembly: GCA_029168755.2. NCBI lineage: Eukaryota > Viridiplantae > Streptophyta > Magnoliopsida > Poales > Bromeliaceae > Tillandsia > Tillandsia fasciculata. The sequence goes on along the minus strand of CM054946.1, from coordinate 19,986,950 downwards.
TCGCAGTCTTGACCCCGGGGCGTGACACTTGCTCCTTTTAGCGTAAAGCTTATTCCTCCTCAACTCCTCCAAGATCTTGGTAAGGTGTCTTAAGTGATCCTCCAGTGTCTTACTATACACTAAAATATTGTCGAAGAACACCAATACGAATTTTCGGAGGTAGGGGGCGAACATCGTATTCATTAAGGCTTGGAACGTAGCGGGGGCGTTGGTTAATCCAAAGGGCATCATCACTTTAAATTCATAATGCCCATGATGTGTTCTAAAGGTCGTTTTAGGAATATTCTCGGTGTGAACTCATATTTGGTGGTACCCTGATCGTAGATCCAGCTTCAAAAAAAACTTTGACCATCCCAATTCATCCAGCAAATCGTCGATGATGGGAATCGAAAACTTATCTTTAACTGTCATCTGGTTAAGCTGTCGATAGTCTATACACATCCTCCAACTACCGTCATTCTTTTTAACTAACAGCACCGGCGACGCGAAGGGACTGTTATTAGGCCTGATGATGGCTGAGCCCAACATTTCCTGTATTTATTTTTTTATTTCTCCTTTCTTCTCGTAAATGTGTCGGTGTGGTCTTAAGTTGACTGGGGCTGCTCCCTGCTGGAGAGGAATCTTGTGATCTAGGGCCTTTTGTGGTGGCAGCCCTTTGGGTTCCTCAAAAATATCTTGGAAGTGATCCAACAATCCTGACAGCTGGGGAATTAACACTGCTTCTTTGTCACCCTCCCCACTACTTCCACATGGGCTGAGAACACAGCACTTACCCCATTGGAGTTCCTAGCACCACTGCTTGATCGTAATTATCTTCATTCCGGTGAGTACCAATGGGTGGCCCTCCTTAATGATAGTGATGGAGTTGTGCAGGAAATCAAATGTGATCCGACCATAAGATTTCAACCAGTCGAAGTCAAAGACTATGCTAGAGCCCTCCAGCCTGATAACTCTTAGATCTGCCTTGAAGGTTTGTCCTTGCATTACCCATAGGAACTCGGGGCATTGTAGCTGGCTGAGCACCTTCTGGCCATTGGCCACCGTTACGACCAGAGGAGCAACGGTCACCATCTGGGCTTTGACTTCCTTTGCAGTTTTAAAATCTATGAAACTATAGGTACTTCCGGTGTCAATTAGTATCGTGAGTATCTTATTTTGTACCTCCCTTTGCACCTTAATTGTATCTGGTTGCTTCTCCCCGCTCAGGGCATGTACGGAGACCCCCGTCTCCAACCCTTCTTCTATTTCCTCCTCTGTACCTTGTGCACTCTCCTCACTGCATTCCATCTCCCACAGGGAGTTTTCATCAGAGACTTCAAGGATCTCATCCGTTCCCTGTAGGGCGTTGAGGGCTTTATTAGAGCACACATGCCCCGGATGGTATCTATCCCCACATCGGTAATGTTGTCCCGCTGTCCTTCTTTGCTCCATTAGCTGCCGGTTCCCTTGAGATTGGCTGACTGCAACCCTATGTTGGTTAGGCTGTGGTGGTCTGGGGTTACTAGGGACATTGCTATAGGTAGCTTCTGTCATGGCCTTATAGTTGGGTGCAAACTGGTAATGTCCCGGCGCGGTTCTAAGGTTACCCCTCATCCTTATATTCATAACTGCCAATGCTCTCTCGTGCAACTTGTGTAGAGCATCGGCGGCTTCCCTTCTGCACGTGAAAAACCCCCGGGGCGTGACAACTTGGCCTGCTCGTAGGCGTCCTCCAAGGTGTCGGGGTGGGCTATATCCATGAAGGAAATTAAGTCTTCTCTTAACCTGTTAATATAGCATGATATAAAGTGCTCTTCCGTGATATAGGGGTTATAGCTAAGTAGCTGGGTCCTAAGCTCCTCGAACCGCTCTTGGTCCCTCTCCACCGTACCCAGTTGTTTTAGATTGTTGAATTCTCTTATTAGATATCTCTCCCCAACCTGAGTCAACCTCCTACTGATAGCTTCGGCAAACTCGTCCCAGGTGACTCGTTGCCTGTTAATCAAGAAGCTTTGCTTCCAAGTCTTCGCTCTACCCGTGAGATGCATAGTTGCTACGGCCATCCATTGCTGGGGTGGTATTTGGAATATCTCGAAATGCTGCTCGCAGCTCTCGACCCAAGCTCGAGGGTTATTACCACAGAAGGTAGGGAAATCCAACTTAGGGAAGGGAACATGTGTTCGGGGGACACTTCTGCTACTCCCACTAGTATTCTTGGCCCTTTCCTCAGCCTCCCTCACCTCGGGTTTGGGAAGTATGCTCTTCCCCACTCCCTCTTTAAGGTTTGAGGTTTTTCCTGCACCACCAGTGGGGTTGCTCGGCTCCCTTGCAACTGCAGAGAAGTTGTGGTGTGGAATTGTAGGGTGGGCCAGAGGGTTTTGTTGGACAAGTAGCTTCAACAGCTCCTCATGCCTACTAGCACTATCCCTGAGCATTATTTCATGTCTCTTGATTGCCTCCGTCTGCAATACTTCGTAGTGTTTCTGCTCTACTTCCTTGATCTCTGCTATCTGGTTAGCCAGCTCCTTTACTCGGCCTTGGTACTCTCCAGTAAATCTCTGTACCATTTCTTCCAAGGTTGCCATATGATCATTTAAATCCTTCAATCTCGTACACTCCGTCATGCTTTCGTTTTCTGTACACGAGGTGGTTGAAATGATCTTACTGGCTATTGATCAACGCCTTGTGAGTCCCTGGGGTCGAGACTGCTCTGATATCACTTGTAACACTCGGTCTGAATTGCAACCGGGCGGGGGAGGGTTTCCCGATCGAGGATGGCAGTGATGATGACCGGGTTCGCGATACCTGTTCAGAGTCGCAACACCGGTGATGATATTGCTCTGAGGCGATGGCGTCGGTGATGAACTGGCCGCGACAATCCAAGGGAGTCTGTATGATTGAGGGTAAGGGAATGACAGAGTAAGTGCCAAGGTTATGAGGGAAGAGAGAAGAGAAAGAGTAGAACAGGAGGAAGAGAAGAGAAAAAGAAGAAGAAGAGAATGAATGTAATTATCAGTTTTTTTCATAACTATTTCTGTTACAGTGAGCCTCTTTATAGTGGCTGTTAGTAAGGACCTAATTGTAAATCGTAGTATCCCTTATAGAATGTAACAACTATGTAATTATTGAATTGGGCCCCGAATGACCCGCTTGGGCCTGGGCCTCCGCCCTCTCTCACGGTCCCCTCAGTGGTGTTGTTGTGGACACCCTTCGCCCGTATCCCCGCCTCCTTCCAAAGAAGACTCCGGAAGCCATCCTATCTACCCTCCTCCTCGGTGAAACTTATGGCTGAGTTGTCCGGCTTGCTCCCCATCTCCCATCTGGAATCTTCCCGCAGCATCCACACCGGCTACGGCCGCATCGACAACATCTCAGACTAAGCCTACTCTCTTTTCTATTTACTGTTATTGTACTCCTTACTCCTGCTTATCATTCTCTCCTTGTATTATCGACAATAGGTGTTACACTAATGTACGACCCTCTTTAGCCTATTGGGTGAGGCACAGTCCGTTACCATGCTGGGCCAAACAGGCTACAAAAAACGAGCAAATCCAAATTGAACTACAGCCCATTAATGTAAGCCTCCCAGTTTGACTGTTCCCTTGCCACTTTATTCCAGTCCACGATAGAGAACTTAATGAGCACGCCACACGTCCCTGTCACTACCCAGGCCGAACCAGTGTCAGAATGATAAAAATCTTTCAATACAATAGAAGATAATCTAGAAGTAACTTTAAGGATTGAGATTATGGGATTATGGAAATGGCCCTGGAGTGCCGGACCTTCCGGCTTTGGCTCATCTTCGACCGCCGAAGAGGTCGCCGAAGGGATTGACGCTAGCCATCTCACAGTTATCGTCACAGGTTCATGAATTTCCTATTTGTTCTGAAGTATCGATCGATACCTAGTTACAGCAATTCAGTTTCGTTTCAGTCATATCAGTTTAGGTGGCAAATATCCAGATTCAAAATTGAAAAATTGAACTGTATAAACAGTTCGTAGGATCACTAGTTAAAAAAAGTCAACTTAGATCAGTGCGTTCCGTTAAGTCATCAATAGTTAAAATTAGTGAAACTTTCATAGCAGTGAACATTGTATGAAGGGGGGGAAATGAAATCACACTATAATTAATTAAAAATTCCTCCCACAGAACCTCAGCAAACACTACATATTATTAGGCACCTAAGGAGTGGTATTTGGGAGTTGGCCTAAATCATCTCCAGTTTCTTTATTTTCTATAGCTGAAAATTCCACATCAATTTTTCAGAATCTGGTGCCTTGTTTACAGCCAATTTCAGAAAACTTTCAATTTTGTTTCGACTTCTTCTGCTACAAATAAGTGCTTCTGCTTTTATGCATGGCAGGAGCAACAAATGGGATTGGAAAAGAGACTGCGAGAGTATTAGCACTAAGAGGAGCAAAAGTAATAATGCCAACGCGGACTCTGGAGAGTGGCATGAAGGTAAAAGAGAGCCTCCTCGAGCAAAATCCGAATTCGAAACTCGACGTTATGGAGATGGATCTCGCCTCCCTCGACTCCGTTCGGAAGTTTGCGCAGTCCTTCAATTCAGGAAACAAGCATTTGAACATTCTAATGTACGATTAAACCCGGTATTTCATCGGTTAGTTTATCCGGCTGTAAAGATGCTGACAGGCACATTCTTTTGATTGATTACAGCAACAATGCAGGAATAATGGCTTGCCCATTCCAGCTATCGAAAGATGGAATTGAGTTGCAGTTTGCTACAAATCACCTTGGTATTAATCCTCGGCGAAACAAGAAAGAATAGGACGAGTTCCATGAACAAATAGAGAATGGACAGACACCATTTGAACTATAAACTTTTTCAAACAGACCCCTAAATTCTGAATTAGAGCACTGTGATCAGCGCTTTGGTCGGAACAGCATTAGTTTTCTATTATCAACCGTCCCTAGTGCAAGTGGCAAAGGGCTTGGTGGTTGATATCTGAGACCCGAGTTCGAAGTCTAGTTGCTTCACATTTCCAGCTAAGTTTATTTAAAAAATAAACGAAGCGGGTAGCATGCTACCGTTCTCTCAAAAAAAAGCATTAGTTTTCTATTCCCCTTAGCTAGCCAATAATGGAACTTACAGATCCCTCAACTCTTTAATTTTGAAAGCTGCCTCTCAAACTTTGTCGAACGAGTTTTTACTTTTGCCTAGTTGACAAAAAAAAAAAAAACAACAACTACGACCCCGAACAAGTACCCCAGTTACTACTCAAGTTATCAAGGATTTTTATCCTAGGTTCTTATTCCAAAAAATATGATTCTGATATGCTTCTAATTTGTGAACAATTACCTCTATTCTATGTAGAACATTTGAATGCACTCATTTGCTTAAAAAAATGTAGGGCATTACTTGCTGACAAGTCTTCTACTAGACAAGCTGAAAACTACAGCAAAAGAAACAGGAATTCAGGGAAGGATTATAAATGTCTCGTCGTCTGGTCATAAAGCAAGTGACGGATCTTTCTTCCAACTGGAGAAGTTAAATGATCAGTCCAGGTAGCTACTAGATTCTCTAGTAAATTTTTTGTACTACTTGAATTAATCAAAAATGGAATAGTTTTTATCTTTCTTTTCCCTTATCATTCTTCTAGGTACAAATCTTTCATGGCATATTCTCATTCGAAATTGGCAAACATACTCCATGCAAATGAGCTCTCTAGGCGACTACAGGTCAAAAGTTTCATCACTTATTTACAGAAAAATTCGAACAAGCATAATCTGATAAGAAAATTATAGTAACTCCAATTTGATATCAATTAGGAAGAGGGATCGGACGTGACCGCCAACTCTTTGCACCCAGGAGTTATAGTGACCAATATAGGTCGCTACGTATTACCAAACGGTAATGGCGATTTTCCACTGTCGATATATATTTTGATATTTCCTGCCAGCTAAAGCATGTGTTTACTCCTTGACTCATGCAGCTGCTGTAGAAGTTACACTAGCTACTTTGGTAAAACCTTTTGTGAAAAGTATACCCCAGGTAAGTAATAGTTCTTATATTATTTTTTCTGTATTTCTGTCAATATTTTGGCGTGTTTTCATTCAAACAAACACAAAACTACACATCTGAGAGTATAAAATATTTAGCATGACAAAGACATTCTAATTAACACTTGCAGGGAGCTGCAACTACTTGTTATCTAGCGTTGCACCCGAATCTGAAGGACGTAAGCGGAAAATACTTCGCTGACTGCAATGAAACAACACCTTCTGCCAAAGCAAGAGATGGAGAATTAGGTAAAAGTCTCTGGGAGTTTAGCGAAGAGCTTCTCCAGAGAAGCAGCAAGGCAACAAAATAAATGTTAATTTATATATAAAGCGCGCACTATATATTTTTATCATCTCTGGCTTATCAATCAAACTATCCGTATATTTAGAAAATAAAAAATGCCAGAGCTTAAGGCCTTCTCTTTTGAATTCGGATAATATGATTATGGTGCTTTATACCTTTCCTAAATTCAGAATCAGGTTCTGTAAGTGATTGGTTTCTTTTACAGATCCCTTTACATCTCTTTCGTCTCCAGTTTTTTTGGCATTGCTTTATTTAATTTCCTGTCTTTCGATGATAAGTTCGTTTGTTTTTTTCTCTGTTCTAAAGTCATACCACAATGATCAATTTCTGCTCCAAATTTGTTGAAGTTTTAATCATTCACTCCCCCACTACGTCTTTGCTCTGTTCCTATTGCCAATATTTTGTGTTCTCATAAGCTGTACTCTGTAGAGTAGAGTTTATATATTTTTAAAAACACAAGTTAAATATATTTGTGAATTTATCATAGAATCTATATTGAGATTTGTATTATTGTCAAGCCAACTAAAGAGAGAAAAAGATAAAGAACAATAGTACAAATCTCAATATAAATTCAATAATAAAAAAATTAGAAGCACATTTCAACTTGTACTTTTAAAACCATATAAGCTCTTTTCCATATATATATATATATATATATATATATATATATATATATTGCAACAAAATTATACAATTATAACCTCCTAATCAGGCCCGTTAAATTATTGTAAATATAATAGTATTGTGGAGTATATCTTAGAAATTAAAAGGGAAAAAATATATATTCTTCTTGAGTTCTCACGAGGATGGCTCAAAAAAGATGCTTTTATTTGCTCTACAATTATATCTACAGTATGCATAACTAAAGAATAAAGAATAAGGATAATTAGAAGAGTATAACTGAATAAATGCACCAAAATCTCTAAACTATTGCACTTTTACGAATGATTGTCAAAATTTTTAAAATTATCATCAACTATTTAACAATATGTTTGTTTCAATCAATCATCTGCTCTAATTTTTGTTAATATTTGCAATATTTTTCGACAGGTTACAATTACATTACTCAAAATTAAGAAACTTGATCGAATTACCAATTGTTTTAACGAGATCCTTTATAAGTAAATGTATCTAAAAGTTCCTATAAAAAAAATTCAACTGCCTATTTTAAAATGAACCAAAATATACATTTAATTGAGGTTCCTTTACAAAAAAAAAAAGAAGAAGTTGAAGGGGCGTTTTGGAAATTCGGCGTAGTGGAGGGGTGCCAATACACTTTACCAAAAAAATTGGATGACGTGGTGAGCATGGTCCAGGATAATTTTCTCGCATAGTGAGCCTAGCATCAGTGTGCTTATATATATAAGCTCATACACCGAACTCGTCTCCAAAGAGAGGGAAAAAGGAGCGGAAAAAAATGGCGCCTCTTCTACCGAGCTCGCAACCATGGGTGGAGAAATAGTGCGCCCCCCTCTTTCTCTCACTCCTAGGGTTTAGGGTTTAGTGTTCTCTCTCGCGCTCTCTCCTTTGTTTCCTCTGTGTTTGATCCCTCTCTCTCTCTCTCTTCCCGCAGTCGCCCGAAGAAGGTGAAGGATGTGGCGCATCAGGATGAGGTCGTACGCGTCCTCACCAACACCCTCGAAACCACCGATGTGAGAACCCTAGAAACCCTACACTCTTCTTCTTCTTTGTCCTAATTCCCTTATACATTGTTGATCTTTATGGATTGGAACCCTAATGTAACATACAGTTGCCTCACATGCTCTTCTATGGCCCTCCTGGAACCGGGAAGACCACCACCGCCCTCGCCATCGCGCACCAGCTTTTTGGGTAATTCTCGATCATCAAATAACTCCATCAAGGAGGGAATTTTCGATTCCTCGTGGATTAGGGTTTTATTGTTTCAGTAATCTAGTTGATTAGAATTTTTCGTTTTCAGTAATCTAGATGATTAGGATTTTTTGTCTCAGGAATGTTAGAAAAAGGTATTTAATCTAGTAGTAAGTTGTATTGTGTTGGACTAGGGCGTTTAGTTTCTCTAATTGGCTCTACTAATCCTATTAACTGTTGAGCGCATTATTTCTTTTCCAAGTTGTCTCTATACATAACACAACACTTACTCGATCACTCATTTGTTTATCTTAATAATGCACATAACATCAGTTTTCTGTTCTCGCATTAAATTAAGCTGACAATATTTGGGTCATCTGCTGCTTATTAAGTTTTATAGTCTTTTCGGTACTAGATTAGGCATAACATTAACATCAAGCTGCAAGTTGGATAGCATATCTTGCTTTCTTTGCTAACTATCTACTTGCCAGCAGACAATCACTTACTGACCTGCATCAGATAGAAAAATTTGTCAATTTAGAGGAAGGATAAGACAAGCGCTGCTATAAGGCTGTAAATCCAGACTAAATCGTTGGTGACAGGAAGAAGATATTATCTGTTACTATTTTACTCCGTTCTACTTTTATCATACCTAGCCTAAACTTTGGGTGGTTTTTTGTAGAGATTCAGGCATTCAATGCAAACTGAAATTTTGAGCCCGATAAGATGCACTCTACGTATATGCAGATTCTTACAGTGAACATTTAAGAACTGCCAGTCTAAGTTTTTGAGCTGCACAGCTTTATCAGAAGGATTTTTTGGTCTTTATTTCTGAAAAAAAATTGCAGACCAGAACTATACAAGTCGAGGGTTCTAGAACTTAATGCAAGTGATGATCGCGGAATTAATGTTGTGCGAACAAAAATCAAGGACTTTGCTGCTGTTGCTGTAGGTTCTAAATCACATCAAGGGTATATACTTGTCGATTTGAAAATGCCTCTCATTCTAAATTTTTTAATTATTTGTTTCATTATTATTTTTCAACTCTTCTCTTTTGTGGTTTTAGAGGTTATCCATGCCCACCTTACAAAATAATTATACTTGACGAAGCGGATTCGATGACGGAAGATGCTCAGGTATATGGCATGCAATTGTTACTCTTTTATTTTGTTTGATGTGGGAATACAGATTTAATTTGAATGGCTCCTAAAAATCTATCCAACAGAATGCCTTGAGACGAACTATGGAGACTTACTCCAAAGTAACAAGATTCTTCTTTATATGTAACTATATCAGCAGGTCTCTTTCCACTTCCTTTTCTAGTTGTATTATGTGATGCAATTGCAAGTAATTTGGTTGTTGGATTCACTTGCTGTTGGTAATACAGGATCATAGAGCCGCTTGCCTCCAGATGTGCGAAATTTAGATTTAAACCACTTTCTGAAGAAGTGATGAGTGGTCGAATTTTGCACATCTGTAATGAAGAAGGGCTTAATCTGGATAGTGAGGTGCTCTTTGTCCGTTCTTCTTTAAGTTTGCTGTAAAATTTGCCTTCTTTATTATCGACTTGTACATGAATGCTTTCTATGTGTCAATTAGGCTCTTTCTACCCTCGGCTCCATCTCTCAAGGTGACCTTCGTCGTGCCATAACTTATTTGCAGGTCTCATCTCTTGCATTAAAAATGGACATCCTGTTTTGGTTTTTTTCCCTTTTTCTTCTTTCAATTTTTAGATCTTTTGTGGCAATTAAGAACCAGTTTATTGTAATCTTTTAGAGGCATGCTTTACCTCATTTATCTTGTACTTCTGAATTATTGCAGAGCGCAGCTCGTTTGTTTGGGTCATCTATTTCTTCCAATGACTTAATTAGCGTGTCTGGGGTATTCAACTGGCACTGAGACTTTATTATTGTTATTATTTTACTTTTGTGAGTTTCATTTGGAAAACTGGTTCATCGAGTTTGATCAAATTGACGAGAGGATTATAAAAGAATAGAGGATCACAAGATACATACGGCTGTTACACTTCCAAGTACTTTGTTTATTTACAGCTACCAAAACATGCTTTAGTCCTTTTCTTGATCTTAATTTTTGCATTTCACTGCATCAGGTTATCCCTCAAGATGTTGTTCAGTCACTATTCACAGCTTGTAAATCTGGTGATTTTGATGTGGCAAACAAAGAAGTAACTGGAATCATCGCAGAAGGATATCCAGTTTCACAGTTGATCTGCCAGGTTATTTTGTCCTGTTTTTTATCTATCATAGAAGAATGGCCTGTCCTAAGTTTATGGCTCTTGCTGAATTGAGGTCTGTTTTCAGTTGTTAGAGGTGATTGTTAATGCCGAAGACATACAAGATGAGCAAAAGGCAAGAATTTGTAAAAAACTGGGTGAAGCAGATAAGGTTTGTTTGCTTCTGAGTGCTTAATTCCATGTATTTGACACACCTTTTAAGTTTTAATTTTTTTTTTTTTTTTTCTTATCTCCATGTAGATTTTTCTTTTTTTTGGGCGTACGTATGCACAAAATTGATAATTTTTACTATATGATGCCCCAAAAAAATTTAACGTATGTAAGCATTGTTGCATCAAGCATCAGTTTATGAATGGAATGTTAGTGTCACGGTCTTGCGTTTTTTGAATTAGGATTTATTTTCTCGTCCGTTTTATGTATGTTTACAATATGCATGTCTATGTAGAACCATGCTCTTACGTTTTATGTATGTTTACAATATGCATGTCTATGTAGAACCATGCTCTTACGATTCTCTCTGACTTTTCAGTGCTTGATCGATGGAGCGGATGAGTATTTGCAGCTGATGGATGTGGCGAGTCATACAATGCGCGCACTCTGCAACATGCAACAAGAATTGTGTTTTGGCTAGTTAATTTACAGCCTGAAAATAGAGCAGCCGAAGCTAAAATATTCGCCCGTGTTTAACACTGAGGCTTATCACTGTGACCTAAATCTCAGCTGCTTTAAGGAGCAATTTTCTTTACGAAGCAATTTTGTTGCAGATATATCTCTCTCTGTTTCTCATACTGCTAATTTTTTGGCCACATTACAATTACTAACAGGTAAGTTATTATGTTCTAATTATTGACAGTTGATTCGAGCAGGATTGGAAGAGTTTGATGATATATATATTTCACAGCTGGTTTCCTATGCGGAAATCTTTGAAGGGCACATTTATTTGGGCTGAGCATCTTCCTCGTTAACTCGGGAGGATGTTTTTTTTTTATTGTATGGTAATTAATTTCTAACTAAGCAAAGAAAGTATTAAATTTTAGAAGAAAGGAAAGGTTTTATAATTGGAAAGATGCTCGAGCTGTGATGTATGATCTAACACCGTTGAAATGAAGAAATTTGATGAAGTATCTAATTTAAACCTTTCACCATTTTTGGGAGGGGGGATCAATCGTAGAGAAAGTTTTAATGGTTTGATATTATGTCTGAGATGTTCTTTCTATTTTATTGTCAAATAGTAGATTTTTCACAAGAAGAATAAGCTTTCATATCAATCTAAACATTTTTTGTTTTTGAAATTTCAACTTAAACACTTGGTTTTGTTATTATTCTTTATTACCGACGCCGTCTTGTGAGTCGGACTAGTGACATCTGATTGTGATTAAGGATTAGTCTGCCGACAATAATTTTATCTTGCAGGTGTGGGTGTAATCTTTGCTGCAGACCATATATGGACAAGAGTAACCTTAAATAACAAACAACAAAAATAAAATAATGTCTTTAGGTGATGTTGAGATCACAATTTTCTCTACTCGAGAAAGCAATACGTGACGTCCATCATCGGTCAAAAATATCAGCTGATGAAGAAAAAAGGGATCCGCATTTTGACCCTTGCTGATTTCAGTCGCGTAAGAATACGACACGCGACATTAGCTATCGGCTAAATGCATCAGCCGATAGGAGAAGTAGCCGACGCAAGGACTATCACATCATTTAGGGTCGACTGTGGATGAAGAAAGGTATCCGACCATTCCGATCAGATGACAAAGCAGGTGGAGTCGGAATCAACCTTCGGTTGATCAAGCCGAAGAAGAAAATACCCACGTCTTAATTCAGATTGGTATTAGGTGTGTAACAGTATAGTACAAGGCGCATGCCATCGGACGAAAGTACTAGCCGACAAGAGAAAAAGTCAACATAAGGAATATCGTCTTATCCAGCACCGTCTCTCGGCCGAAGAAAGATGCCAGATCGTCTCAGTCAAGCGACGGAGGAGGCGAAGTTAGGGTCAATTCTCGGCTGCTCGAAACTGTTGAAGGAAAGATTTTGAACGGACGGAGTGCGGGATTTGAGCACGAATCTTGCAATTGACCAGGAACGGCAAGCGACGTTGAGCATTGGAAAGCGCCGAGAATTACGTTCCGGCGCGACAATCAAGGGATCGACCTAGGCGGGAAACAACAATTATTTTTTTTAGGACCTAGGCGAAAAACAACAACTATTTTTTTGAGGATAATAGACTCGGAAGGAAATAGTTGAGAAATTTACGATAATTTCCTTTCGATTATGCCGATTTCAAAAGTCGGCGGTTATATACCTTGCTTCAAAACTGTATAAATAAGCAAACCAATGAAGGAAAAGGGGTCCGGCAATCTCGTAAACCCGGTACCACTCCAGCATTCTTCATATTTAGAAGTATGTTAACTTAATTTTACTACTTTCCTTTACCACTTTCCTTTACTGCTTTTCTAAAAGTAGACTTACTTGTAATTTCTATTCCTATCTTCTTTCTTGTATTCCCTTTCCGACTAATATAAAAATTTAATCGGCTTATTAGTCGTGTCATTATTTTTGCTTCTTCAATATTTAAAGTTATAATCGGCTTCTTAGCCGTGTCATTATCTTTGAATCCGGTTCGGCGACTCTAAATCGAACCCAACAATCCTTCTCTATCTCCATAAATCCGATTCGACTACTCTAAGCCGAACGGTCGTGAGAGTTATCAGATGAGAATCCAGTCGAGCAAATTTCTCCTCGGCCCGATCGCTTGATCAATTGGCACGTGGCGCATTTAACATTTCTGATGATCACTTTCAGGAACCGATCGTTAGTGGTCACTTTTTGGCTCAAACAGATAAATAATCAGATTATGCTCTTCTCCTGTGCATCCACAGTCTATCCAATTCTATCCTTATTTATCAATATTAGATGATTAAATAAAAAAGTATGAATTGGGATGAAGAGAAATCAGTTAATTGCACAAATCCTTAAAAAGCAACCATTTGTAATTTGGGTAGATTGTAGGCGCTATACTGAAAATTAGCTGCTTTGCCTATTTAGCGTGGGTGGACTCGAGCGCGGGTCGAGCTCGCATCACACCCGACCCTCTCTCTCCCCTGTGTCCTGTGTCGGGTGTCACCCCTCCCTCTTCTAAGCTCTCTCTTTCTCTGTCTCTCTCTCTCTGGGCTTCTTCTTCCTCCCTCTTTCGAAAACGCCATGCCGAGAAAAACCCCACTTCCTCGCCCTCCTCCCGACTCCTCCACCATGTCCCCTGCTTCCCCCGCCCTCCCCTCCTCAGGTACGCTCTCCTCCCCCCACTTGCTCCCCCCTGCCCCTTCTGCCCCTCTCCTCTCTCTCTCACTCACTCCTAGGGTTTCCTTCGACTCAGACTCCCGCCTCAAATGGCGGAAGCGGAAGCGCGAGGCCAACGCTAAGCGCTCCAAGACCCTGGGCGACTCCGAAGACGACCCCGAATCCGACGAGGAGGCCGCGGCCGCGGCGGCCGCGGCGGACGACGACGACGACGACGCCGGCCCCGCAGACTCCCCCGCCGCCACCGCCGCCGATCCCGTCCTCGACCTCCGCGAGTCCGAAGTCCTCTCCGACGGCGGACACCGGATCTCCGACTTCCCCGCCTCCGTGCGCCGCGCCGTGAACCGCCCCCACCCCTCCGTCCTCGCCATTGTCGCCGCCGAGCGCTCCTTCTCGTCCTCGTCCTCGTCCTCTTCCTCTCCCGCCCGATCTTCGGTTCCGTCCCTGGAGAACATCTCCCATGGCCAGCTCCAAGCCCTCTCCGCTGTGCTCCCCGACCACCCTTCCCTTCTCCAACCCTCCGATGTCGACAAGCCCTCCGCCTACGTGTGCACTCCGCCGCCCCTCATGGAAGGGAAGGGCGTCCCCAAGCGCTTCCCTACTGGCCAAGTCCTGCTCGTCCCCATGCACTCTGGTCCGTCTCCTCCCCTCTCCTTTCCCCAGAATTTTACCTTTGTGACCTAAAGTTGCCATGTTTGCCGTCTTACAGATTGGTTCTCCCCGACAACTGTCTACCGGCTGGAGCGGCAGGTGGTACCGCACTTCTTCTCGGGGAAGTCCAGTGACCACACCCCAGAGAAGTACATCATGCTCCGTAACAAGATCATACTGAAGTACTTGGACAATCCTGGCAGAAGGCTAGGATTCGCAGATTGCCAGGGGCTGGTGTCGAGCAGCAGCGAGCTCTACGACCTCAGCCGCATCGTACGGTTCCTTGACAATTGGGGGATCATTAATTATCTCACCACTCTTTCTGTGCATCGCGGGCTCAGGATGGCAGCTTCTTTGCTTAGGGATGATGGTAGCGGGGAGCTTCAGCTTCTGACGGCCCCATTGAAGTCTATTGATAGTTTGATGTTGTTTGATAGGCCAAAGTGTAGCTTGAGATCAGAGGATGTTGCTTTGCTATCTTCTTCTTCGTCTTCTTCTTCTTCTAGTGGGCCTGTGGACTTGGATGCTGGACTTTGTGATTTGGATAGTCGGATAAGGGAGAGGCTATCGGAACTTTCTTGCAGCTACTGCTCAGAGTCTCTGCCCAACTTGCATTATCAGTCCCAGAGGGAGGTGGGCAATCTTCCCACTTTTATGCTTTACCTTCAAATAAATATTTATACTAATTAATGCTGACATAGTAATATTGACAGTTATTATCCTTGATTTTCTTAGCGGCATTATGCTCTTGTCAGATATGTTTGAGTGTCTATAATTGTTATATTTAGATGATGTAGCTGATTCCATGTTGACTATCACCCAGACACCCACTATTATTTTTTCTCTCCTCCTCCCATTGTTTTCCATATAATTACTTGGTGACGCAATTCCTTTACCAAGTTTCTTCCCTTATTCGATGCTTCCAGTTCTTCCTTTTGAACCTTCTGCACTTAGCATTCTTTTAGACCTTAGAAAGTAATGGATCAGAATTTGATATAATCATGGAGTGGTTGTGCATTTTTTCTTTGATTGTCAACAATTAGCACTTAATAATATGGTTCTTTTCGACTATATGAACAGGCGGATATTGTCCTTTGCTCCGATTGCTTCCATGATGCTAAATATATTACTGGGCACTCAAGTTTGGATTTTGTGAGAGTGGATGCAAAGAAAGACACATCAGATTCTGACGGGGATAACTGGACCGATCAAGAAACATTGCTGCTACTAGAGGCCTTAGAAAAGTATAATGATAACTGGAATGAAATTGCTGAACACGTTGGCACCAAGTCAAAGGCACAATGTATACTCCATTTTATTCGTCTTCCGATGGAGGACGGTTTGTTGGAGAACTTTGGATTTCCACAGTTGCCTGTTCCCTCGAAAGGACAACATAGGGAAAATCTGTCCACAACTTCTAATAATGATACCTCAGGTTATTAGGCTTTCTTCGTCTTAGCAAGCTGATCGACTTTACTTTTCATCTGTGCTAGTTCTTTATCGCTTATTCTCTATTGTCAATTTTTAGGTGTTCATTCAGGGAACCAACTTCCTTTTGCTGATTCTGCTAATCCAGTAATGTCCCTGGTGAGTAATTATGACAGTGTTATCATTTTTTTTTTTTTTCCATTTAGAAAATGAGTTAAGGATATAATTATATGCAATTATCAATACAGATGAGTGATGCATCTTTGAATCAACTATACTTAGGCTTATGGCAATACTTAGTGCATCTATGTCAAAACTAAACTAAGCTGAAAAAATGATATT
Source organism: Tillandsia fasciculata (assembly GCA_029168755.2). NCBI lineage: Eukaryota > Viridiplantae > Streptophyta > Magnoliopsida > Poales > Bromeliaceae > Tillandsia > Tillandsia fasciculata. Next base: position 19,970,834 of record CM054946.1, on the reverse strand, counting down.
TTAGCCTCTCATTCTTCATTGTTTGGGATATGTAAAAAAATTAAAGTGCTTAACAGACTGCAGTTAGCAATAATCTTTTTGCGGACGCTAGGAAGTCAATCCAGGACCTCCAGGTTAATGACTTGTGGACCTCAAAAGTAAATGACATAAGGCCAAGTAAACATCCCAGATAATGACTGATTACTCAGGTCAAGGTACAGAAACTAGCTTAAAAGACTAACAAGATGTTTGCTTTTCCAAGTATTAAGTAGTCTAAATGCTGCCATGTGCTGACTTCTGCGGTTCTACCTGCCACATGCTGACTTAACTGCGCAAGTTACTTCGATTGATGTTGGAATATCTATAGTGAAATTTGGGGAATTGAAGACACTTATTTATCACGGAGTCTACGCAACTTAACCTTCTGGTCTACTCTATAATTCTATTACAGAATAGGGTTGTCAAAACTGAAAGAACACTCTAACTTTTATTAAATATTTTTGTCTTTCTTAGAGGTGGAACCAACATCATGTCTTGCCATATTTTTATGATTTCTCAGAGAAAATGCAGCATACTTCTGACATTGGTAACACACTAACACTGTGTGAAGTAGTGAACTATGTCATGCTATAGAAAGCTTTTGTTCAGTAGATCACGTATATCTTCCCTATGAATATGAAGTTGCATTTCAGTCATATAGGTGGTTTTTAAAAGTTTGCTGCTTAATATTTTCAGTTGAGTCTTTTTAATTGGATCTTTGGTGGAAGGTCAATAATCAATAGCTTGTGCGATTTGAATACTTTTCCTGTCTTACATTTGAGAGGAGTTTTGCAGGTTGCCTTTTTGACCTCTGCAATTGGACCAAGAGTTGCAGCAGCTTGTGCAAATGCTGCATTATCTGTGCTGACTAAAGGTGATTCCAGGTTAGATATATTCTTCTACTGATGTCAGAGCACTGCAATATATTCATATGGTTGATTTCTTCCTCTGTATTGATGTTAAAGTTACTTTGTGTTTTTAAATATTGCATATCAAGAATCTGTACTATCTATCACTCTTATCTCTTACGCTTGCCCACCTTTTTTTTTGGTTCATTTTGGTTATTTTGTAGTATAATCTTCATAAACTTGATTGTTGCCTAGTTTTATGTCGTGAGTTTTCTGTGTAAACCATTCCTGTACTTGAGTTGTCAATGAAGGGAATAATCTTTTTCTTCATCATTGTAAATTAAGGTCGAGCTCTGAGAGCAATCATGCTGAAGTTGTTACTCATGGGGCTCATGCAAATTCATGCAATCAGAATGGTAATTGCTGTTTCTAATTTCTTCATTGGTTTTCCCCAATGCAAGATTTCTTTCTATTATTCAAGTGTTCTTTTATCTGATCTCAGATGGAAATCCAGAAGATCAAATACCTTATTCTAGAGGAGATGCCAATTCTCCTCTTTCTCCGGAACGTGTAAAATACGCTGCAATGTGTGGTCTATCTGCGGCTGCTATGAAGGCGAAACTGTTTGCAGACCAAGAGGAGCGTGAAATTCAGAGACTGGCTGCGACTATCATAAATCATCAGGTTTTATATCCTACCTACTGACTTTTAAAGGAAAGATCATTTCTCATCTACTGAATTTGTCTGGCATATTACTAGTATTTATTAGTTTGGATAGTTATTTATCACAAGTTCTGCTAGTTCTTATCACAAATTCTGCAGAAACCTTAATTTTAATATTAGATGAGAATTTGTTTGGCATATTATTAGTATTTTTTTATTTTGGATAGTTGTTTATCACAAATTCTGCAGAAACCTTAATTCTAATATTTAACACATTGATATGGTAGATAACTGCCGAATGACCAAATGACTTGAATAATGCTCAATAGATAATGAACAAATGGAGCATTGATATTGGGTTTTTCTCTTCTTCGCTGATAATTTCTATCTTCACAATTAAATGGTAGAAGGGAGTTCTTGGAATAAACTACCTCTCTTGGCAATCCAGCCTTCTCCTTTGGCAGTAAACTCTTCACATTCTACCAATATATTTGAAATTTGCTTCTCTATAGAATTGTTTGCCTATACCCATAATGTTTGTGCCTAGAATCTTTATTTAATTGATCTGACATTCAGGCCTATAATCAGTATGATCTTTTCTTCTTTTTTTTCCGCAAAAGTATGAACTATAGCTAGGAGATAATCAATTACTAAGCATCATCAACAAGTGGGTATCTATGGCTATTTTTTTTTAATTATGACTGTTCGATGTACTTCGAGCACATGGCGTAAAAGAGGTTCTAAGCTATAAATGATTATCAATTCTAATATCACATCGTTAATGATGGTGTCTGATAACTGTCTCTAAACCATATGTAGTTGAAGAGGTTGGAGTTAAAGCTGAAGCAGTTTGCTGAGGTAGAAACCCTGCTGCTGAAGGAATGTGATCAGGTGGAGAGAATGAGACAAAGGCTTTCTGCCGAACGGGTGCGAATGATGTCAGCCCGCTCTGGGTTTCCAGGAAGCGCTTTTCCACCACAACAACCAGCAGCAGCAGCTGCGGCGGCAGCACCTGCTGCTGCAAATTCAAATCCTAATCCTCATCCTCGGCAGCCACCTATTCCCGGTTCAGTTGGGCCGGCTAACATTCCAAATCCTTATGGCAATAATCTAGCTGGACATTCTCCAATGCAATTCATGCAGCGGCAACAACTGCTTTCTTTCGGACCCCGCTTACCTCTCTCGGCAATCCAGCCTTCACCCTCAGCCTCTTCACCCAATGTTATGTTCAATTCCGGCATGCCTACTAATTCCATGAACCCTAATCACCATCCACTATTGAGATCTGCATCTGGGAACAATTCAAATGTTAGCTAGCCTGAAAAAACTGTTGAGTTGTATCAATTTTTTTTTAGTGCCCCATTTGTAATGTAATTGCACCATAGTTGGTGATTTTAGAAATATAATTGGTTGTAAGTTTGTAACCATTTTCTTCTTGTTATGTAGGTAGAAAAATTAGATGAGCAACTGGATGGTGCACTTTTGTGGCTGGGTGGTTGAGAAAGTGTTACAGTTGTGTCACAGGTGATTGATCAAGTGATAGATCTCTAAATAAAGCAGCTCACTGTAGCTCATTTCAAGATCAAGCAGCGATTGATACTTAAATTATTAATTCGAAAAAAAAAAAGAAAAAAGAAAACACCCTACTTATGGGGTGGGCTCGCTGTGGCTTATTTCCGGCCACTTAATGAGCTAACTAAATCGTATGGGGTTCAACTACTTGAACAATAAAAATTGTTGCTTATTTCATAGGCAAAAAAAAATATTCTTTTGATCCTGGAACTAATTACCTGGGATGGTGATTTAGCTGTTCTTTGATTGAACTTACTCAGGGAAAAATTTGTTTGTGGACCATCGCATTAAACCTGTGAAAAGCATTAATGTGTAACGAACGGGAAACCGAACCCTAGAAGTGGTGAGGGCGGAGGAGCAGATAGAGAAGAGTTGCGGGAAGTGGATCTGACAGTATCCAGAGTTAGGGAAGGAGGATTCGAGTAATCATGTAACTCGAGCGGGGCGGAGCGGATCGAGGAGAGCGGGCACCCGTGCAACCGCCACTGCTAGCCCGATGGGCCAGATCAGAAGGGGAGTGGCAGCCCTATTCAGATTAGGCCCAGGAAGGCCCACTATGGCTATAATTAGTTAATTACAGTAGTTTAGCATTGTAACCCATAGTTTCTTTCCTATTTACACTTTAGTCCAGAATGAAGAGAACTTAAGCAATGTTTGTAGCAGGGAACGGACATGAATGAAAGAGTATTTTTCTTCCAATTCCCTTCTTCCTCTTATCTCTCCCTCTTTCTCTCCTTCTAAGTCTTAATCTCTCAATCTCTCAATCCCTCAATCTTCCCCTCTCTTCTTTCTCTCTCTCTCTCTTTTCTATCACCTCAATTCCCTCCTTATCCACAGACCTCAATTTTCCTCACCGAATTACCGAAATCACCAATTTAGCTCCACCATCATCCCCGTCGCCCTACTCATCTCAAAACAGCGTCATCATCGACGGTTGCGACGGGTCCGGGTCATTACAATTATTGGTATCAGAGCGGCACGGTCCCAGGGCCGGCACGCGCATCATCTACCCACAACCGAAGGCAACATCATAACCCACCGAAGGCAACAACGCAAGCAACCGAAGGCAACAACCGGAGGCAACATCACAAACAACCGAAGGCAACAACCGAAGGCAACAACACATACAACCGGAGACAACAACCGAAGGCAGCATCACAGATAACCGAAAGCAACAACCGAGAGCCACATCACAAACAACCGAAGGCAACAACCAAAGGCAACAACACAAACCACCAGAGGCAACAACCGAAGGCACATCGCAATTAATCGAAGGCAACTCGAGGCGGCGGGTGATACAGCCGATTTCAACCCCGAACTGGGAAGGGACGAAGAAGGCCGCCAACCACTCGACGAAACGTCGCAGTTGTCTCAGCCAGGCATCATTGACAATCTCGATAACTCCTGTAAAGGCACAAGATAGGGGTGAAGAAAAGTAACAAATTCGCATCTCAAGGCAAGAAAATCGTTGAAGGCAAAACAATGGCGGAAGGCACCAGATTAAGAGAGATGAACGAGCACATTCACGCCCTGGAGGAGAGGGTGCAGCAGCTGACAATAGAGCATAATGCCCAACTCGAGGAGAAATTGCAACAATTCGGGGCCGATTGTAGTAAGAAGATCGGGGTGTTGGCGCAACACTTGGATGAGCTGCAGCAAGACAGCCAACAAAAGTATGAGGCAATGCAGATCGAAGCAAACAAGAGGCATGAGGCCACCCTCCAGGAGAATGCACGAAGGCATGAACAATTGCTCAGGCTTATAGCAGCTCAGCAAGCACCACCCAGCCCGTATTCCGCGAGCGACTCTGTGGCAAGTGGAGGATCATTAATGATCAAGGAAGGGAAGCAACATACTCAAAATCCGCCTGGAGAAAGCTCCTATAGGGCAGCAGCAGTAAATAAGGGGAAGGGAGTCTTACCCACACCACCCCGACAGCTCGAAAGGCTAGACGAGCTGTACAATAGGCAAAACCAGCACTTACCCTACCCCCGACTGGACTTCCCTACCTTCGAAGGGGAAGAACCGCGGGAGTGGAGCAGCAAGTGCGAGCAATACTTCAGGATTTATCAGCTTCCAGAACACCAATGGGTGGAGATCGCCACCATGCACTTTACCGGAAGGGCCCACAGGTGGAAGGAAGGATATACTATCGATAAACCTGACATTACCTGGGAGGAGTTGGTGGAGGCAGTAAGCCGTCGCTTTGGAGGATCGGGGATGCGAGGGTTGGTAAGAGAATTTAACAAACTGACACAAGTAAGCTCAGTAGAGAAGTACCAAGAAAAATTCGAGGACTTAAGAGCACGGATGTTAGGCCTCAACCCTGCGCTCAGTGAGCGGCACTTCATTGAAAGCTATATTAGCGGGCTGAAGGAGGAGCTAGTGCCTTTCATCGATTTGTCTCAACCCACGACGCTGGAGGAGGTTTACGAGCAAGCCAAGCTTCATGAGCAAGCTCTGTCAGTTATCATGAGGAAGAACAAGGCAATCTACAAGCCCACAGGAACCCCTTACCAGGGCCCAAACACCACCCGAGCCACCGCAACCGGAGAGGGAACCAAGAGCAATTACCAGAAGCCAACCTACAACCAGCCCATGGGCATCAACCGGCAATTGTTTGAACAACGAAGGGCCGCCGGGTTGTGCTTTAAGTGCGGGGATAAGTACCAGCCGGGGCACCGATGCCAAGGCAAGGGATTAAACACTATCAGTGGCCATTGGGAGTTGGACGAGGTGTTTGACGAGCAACTGCTGCAGTGGGATAAGGAGGAAGAAGAACCCCCTGTCGAAGAAGAAGAAATGGAAGAAGTGGGCATCTCGGTGCATGCGCTGAGTGGGCAGCGCCAAGACGACACCATCAAGGTGCAAGGCGAGGTGGGCAACAAGACAGTAACCATATTAATCGACACCGGGAGTACCCACAGCTTCATCGACTACCTCGTGGCCAAGGAGGTAAGGGCTGAATTGACGGCAGCCCCACCTCTATTAGTAACAGTCGCGAACGGGCACAAGGTTATGAGCAAACTTAAATGCTCTAACTTCAAGTGGACGATGCAAGGGGAGCCTTACCAATCGGAGTTGAGAGTGATTAGATTAGATGGCTCAAGCATTATTTTGGGAATCGATTGGTTGAAAGCCTACGGTCGAGTCACCTTCGACTACGACGACCACTCAGTGTCGTTTACAAAAGAAGGAAAGCAAAAGTGCCTCAAGGGGATAGAGGAGGGGTCAAAAACTCGAGTGGCAGCGGCTGAGTTAAAGTTTATCACTGCAGTCCAGTGGTACCAAGCCGGGCTAGAGGGAAGCTGTTGCGCAATTGGGCGATACCGGGCGGCTGTGACAGGGAAGACAGTGGAGAGTGTTCCCCAAGAAGTGGGGCGAGTGCTGCACGACTTTGAAGATGTGTTCCAAGAGCCGAGAGGGTTACCCCCCAAAAGACTTCAAGATCACAAGATTCCCCTGCTGGACGGAACCAAACCCGTCAACCTTCGACCCTACCGGTACACCCACGAACAAAAAAATGAAATAGAGGAGCAGATTAAGGAGATGTTACAGAACTCTATTGTTCGGCCTAGCACGAGCCCCTACGCCTCGCCGGTGTTGCTAGTAAAAAAAAAAGATGGTAGTTGGAGGTTCTGTGTGGATTACCGTCAACTCAACAAGTCGACCATCAAGAATCGGTACCCAATTCCGCTAATTGACGATCTGCTAGATGAGCTGGGAGGGTCCCGCTATTTCTCGAAGATCGACTTGAGGTCGGGATACCACCAAGTGAGGATGAGCGAGGGCGACGTGCATAAGACGGCTTTCAAGACCCACCAAGGGCATTATGAGTTTCTGGTCATGCCCTTCGGGCTCACAAACGCCCCGGCCACTTTTCAAGCCGTTATGAACAAGGTATTTGAGCCCTACTTGAGAAAATTCGTGCTCGTTTTCTTCGACGATATACTCGTCTACAGCAAGGAGTTGGAGGACCATGCGGCTCACCTAAGGAGGGTGCTCGAGGCACTACGGGAAAATCATCTGTTCGCGAAGAGGAGCAAATGTTTTTTCGGGCAGCCGCAAGTCGAGTACTTGGGGCATATAATTTCGAGCAAAGGAGTGGCGACCGACCCCTCGAAGGTGGAGGCCATGGGAGAGTGGCCACAGCCCAAAACAATTAAGGAGTTGAGGGGCTTCTTGGGGCTCACCGGCTACTACAGGTGATTCATAAAAGGGTACGGGGGCATTAGCCGACCGCTTACCGATCTCCTCAAAAAAGATGGGTTCATATGGACAGAAACAGCAAAAGAGGCGTTTGACAAATTGAAGGAAGTGATGACTAAGGCGCCGGTGCTCGCGATGCCCGATTACTCTAAGCCCTTTACCATAGAAGTCGACGCTTGCGGGTATGGAATTGGGGCTGTGCTTACCCAGGAGGGGAGACCCATAGCCTATTTGAGCAAGGCGATATGCCCGAAGAACATGGGGCTATCAACGTACGAGAAGGAATTCTTGGCTATCCTCCTAGCCGTTTCGAAGTGGAAACACTATCTAAACTCCAAGCCCTTTGTCATCAAGACGGATCATGAGAGCCTGAAGCACTTGTTGGAGCAAAAGATCACTACGGCAATACAACAGAATGGGATGTTAAAACTAATGGGCATGGATTATGTCATTCAATACAAGAAAGGGAGAGAAAATCTGGCAGCGGATGCGCTGTCAAGGAGGAGGGAGGAAGGCCGCAGTCAGGCTATCACAGCCATAATTCCCGCGTGGATCACAGAGGTAGAGGAGAGCTACCAAGGAACCCCCCAGGTGCAGCAGGTCATTTCTGAATTACTGGTAAACCCAGCTTCCCAGCCCAACTACTCTTACAAGCAAGGGGTGCTTAGGTATAAAGGGCGTACATATATAGGCAACTTTGGGGACCTAAAGATGCGACTGTTGGATCAGATGCACGCCTCCTCTCTGGGCGGACATTCGGGCATTAGCCATACTTATAAGAGGATAAAACAGCTATTCTACTGGCCAGGAATGAAGCAAGAAGTAGAAAAGAGAGTGAAAGACTGCGAGGTTTGCATAAAGAATAAAGTCGACGGAACCCCCTACGCAGGGCTACTACAACCTCTCCAGATTCCCACCCAGTCGTGGCAAGAAATCAGTATGGATTTCATAGAAGCACTACCGAAGTCTGAAGGCAAGGACACCATACTGGTGGTCGTGGACCGACTCACGAAGTACTCCCACTTTATCTCACTGTCTCATCCCTATAGTGCCCAGGAAGTGGCCAGAGCTTTTTTGGATCAAGTATACCGCCTACATGGATTACCCAAAGGAATTGTATCGGATCGGGACAGAATTTTCACTAGCGAGATCTGGAGGGACCTCTTCAAGCTCATGGGGGTCAAGCTGCAGATGAGTACGGCTTACCACCCACAATCGGATGGGCAGACAGAGCGGGTCAACCGGTGCGTGGAAACGTACTTACGCTGTATGTGCTTCCAATGCCCCAAGAAGTGGCACAAGTGGCTGCCGCTAGCCGAGTGGTGGTACAATACCAACCACCACTCGTCGCTAGGAATGACCCCCTTTCAGGCCTTATACGGACACCCTCCCCCGACATATGCCGTGGCCAACCTAGACTTGGAAGTGGGACCGACAGTGAAGGAGTGGAACCAGGAGAGAGACAAAATGATACACTTACTGAGAGAGAGGCTCAGAGAGGCTCAGCACCGGATGAAGCAAAACGCGGATCGCAAGCGAGTAGATAAGGAGTACGAAGAAGGAGATGCAGTATACCTCAAGCTTCAACCTTACCGACAGAGTAGCATCGCGGTGAGGCGCAGCACCAAGCTAGCTTCCAGGTACTACGGGCCCTTCAAGATCATAACGCGCGTCGGGCCGGTGGCGTACCGGCTGGAGCTACCCGAGGGCTCGAGGGTCCACCCGGTTTTTCACGTCTCTCTACTCAAGCGCGGGATCCCATCCGAGACCCGAGCCTCACCGACCGCACCGCTGATGGACGAAAGCGAGCGCTGGATGGCGGAGCCGGAGAAGATTCTGGAGCGCAGGATGATCCGTCGCGGAAACAGGGCGATCACGCAGGTCCTCATCAAGTGGAGGAGCTTAGACGAAGCCGACGCGACTTGGGTGGACTACCCGACCCTCCAGAGCCAGTTTCCCCATTTTGATCCTTGAGGACAAGGAGTTCTTTAAGGGAGGGGGAGCTGTAACGAACGGGAAACCGAACCCTAGAAGTGGTGAGGGCGGAGGAGCAGATAAAGAAGAGTTGCGGGAAGTGGATCTGACAGTATCCAGAGTTAGGGAAGGAGGATTCGAGTAATCATGTAACTCGAGCGGGGCGGAGCGGATCGAGGAGAGCGGGCACCCGTGCAACCGCCACTGCTAGCCCGATGGGCCAGATCAGAAGGGGAGTGGCAGCCCTATTCAGATTAGGCCCAGCAAGGCCCACTATGGCTATAATTAGTTAATTACAGTAGTTTAGCATTGTAACCCATAGTTTCTTTCCTATTTACACTTTAGTCCAGAATGAAGAGAACTTAAGCAATGTTTGTAGCAGGGAGACGGATATGAATGAAAGAGTATTTTCTTCCAATTCCTTTCTTCCTCTTATCTCTCTCTTTCTCTCCCTCTAAGTCTTAATCTCTCAATCTCCCCCTCTCTTCTTTCTCTCTCTCTCTCTTTTCTATCACCTCAATTCCCTCCTTATCCACAGACCTCAATTTTCCCTCACCGAATTACCGAATTCACCAATTTAGCTCCACCATCATCCCCGTCGCCCTACTCATCTCAGAACAGCGTCATCATCGACGGTTGCGACGGGTCCGGGTCATTACATAATGAGGTTAACGTGGTAGCAACCAAATATTGGTCGCTCTACCTAGAACGTGGAGTAATAGAATTCAAATCCGAGGCCTAAAACAACTTCATGTATGTTTTACTATTGCTAAAACGACCGCTGTAGTATGAAAATGAACTCCTACCATAATCTCGTGAAAAACAATTTATAAATTTGAAGTTTGTAGCAAACAGTATTTAATTCATGCTTAATTGTGTCTTCAATTTAAACTTTTATCAGTCCTAGATTGGAAGCGTATTGTTCAAATCGGTTCATTTTGACGTTTCAGAAAGTTCAAAAAATTTGAAATAGTTTAGAACTTTTCTTTTGAGATATCATAAAATCACGGACCGTTACAAAAATGCATTTCTTGTAATACTTACATATAGAGGAAGAAAAATTTAGTGTTCTTAAAAATATCAAAATGGACATGATGGTAAAAAGTAAGTACTATATAATTTATATTTAGAATTAGTGTTTTGAAAAATTGACGAAATATAGTATATCGGATTGCCGAGTAAAGATTCGCGCAAAAGAAACTACTGATGCGATAACACAAACATTTACTAAAATAATCAACCAAAATCAAGATTTACTTTCAATTTTCTCCTCTGAATTAAAAAATTCACCAAAACCACATCGATCACTGTCGGTGTAGGTTGTTAAGGAGACAAAATCAGGGTGGCCCAAGATGATGATTTATCAATTCACTAGATTTCACATAATGTAATTAGATTAAAAAAATTAAAATTAAGAGGAAGGTTTGTGAATTTACAGTGTGTTTTTTGGAGCCACCACGTTGTTTAATCATGCAATACAATCAAAAAAAAAAAAAAAAAAAAAAAAAAAAAAAAAAAAAAAAAAAAGTTCGCGTAAACATTTTTTACTGTCTCACCAAATATACTACAAAATTTACTCCAAATTGGATACACCATTTTTTCTAATCATTGTTCCAGTCAATCAATCGTTCACTCTCCCCCCAATTAAACGCTCTAGAAATTATAATTTACTTAAAATATTTTTTTTTTCTATAAAGATTATTTAATTACGTTATGGGAAAACAACACCGAAAGGAACAGATCCAAGAAACGTGATGTTCCCATGTGATGGAATTGGAGATTCTGGTTATTGTTTTTTTCGTACATGTGTGCTTAATGCCGCGAAATTTAACACTACTCTCTCACGTACTACACGTACCACATATAGTATCCAATATATAAACTGGCAGAGCAATACTCTAGAGCACAATATTAAAAAAAAAAATTTATTGTATATTCTAAATAAAATGTACGATGTACACTTTATTTAATTTAGAATAAAATAAATTTTACTGATCATTTCAAAATGACTAATAAATTACACTTTATTTTATAATAAATATGATATACATCGTACAAAAATGAATATACCAATAATATTGCTCATATTAAAATCTCACACTAATCATAATTAACTATAAATTTAATTATTAATATTTAAGGTCCTTAGTGTGAACCTTAGCTGCTTTATATTTATAACTAAATTTATTTTTAAAAAACGAACAAAACAAGTAAAATATCTAATATGTACCCTACTTTTATTATAAGGTGTCAATTTTGATCCTCTTCTCTGACATCCAAAGTATTTATGCCGTGAAATACTAATATTGCATTTTCTGCAGCGTTATCCAAAAAGAAAAACTATAACAACTAAAAAGTGTTTTTAGTTAAAATTTTTACTGATTTAACCAGTAGTTTAATAGATAATTTTTTACTAAATCATAACAAAAATTGCTTTGTAGTCTAACAAGTACAACCAAAATAGTTCGACCATTTTTTTAACATTATTTTATAAAGAAATTTTTAAAAAACTTAATGAAAAATTCCCAACTATCAATACATTTTTATTGTAATGCTATTTATAAACCTAATTTGGAATATATGATATGCATATCTTTTATTTAAGAATAAAGACTCAAATAATAGGATATAAATGGAAGTCTTTTTAGAATAAGTAATGCTATATATATATATCCCAAATAGGATGTATATCACACATTTCACATTCTATCTAAAAATAAAAACTAATTTATCGGTCATTTCGAAATGACCGATAAAATTTATCTCACTCTTAGATGAATAAAATGTAAGATGTACATCTTATTTGTGATGTATACTTAACCTTAACCTTTTAGAACATATAAATAGTTTTTTTTATTATTATTATATGGGGTGTAAATGTAGTATTTTTTTTATAAAATAAATGTAAAAAATAAGTAACAAAAAGAGGGGAATAATGTATGTAAAAGTTCAGGGATGGAGTCGCAATATACGAATGAGTACATGGGGGTGTAATTACATCCTCGCGGGTCACATCAAGTTCATACGCACTTTTTCCCTATACGAATAGTACAGGGATTATCCTCGCATTTTACCCTCTTTTCCTTTCTCAACATACGAATAGTACAAGTAGCATTTTGCTTTCCTCAGGCCTGGTCTTCACTGTTCAATACTGTCTCTCTCTCTCTGGGCGTTTTCTCACTGAAGAGAGAGAGAGAGAGAGAGAGAGAGAGAGAGAGAGTGTGTGTGTGTGTGTGTAAGCAAGAGAGAGAGAGAGAGAGAGAGAGAGAGGAAAATCCTCTCAGATGCGGACTTTTTAGGTAAATCCACTCAGATCTCATCCAATTTTGATCCCTATTTAATGATCTTCTTTCTTTTCCCCAATTTTTTGTGATATTTATTTAGTGTGAATGCTCGCCGATTCTTTGCGCCAATGCTGATCTTTTGCCTGTTGATTTCTATATAATTTTACTGTTATTTTTGCTGTTCGTTGTGATCTTTGAGATCTCGTTTTGATTGGGTTCACATTTTGTACGTAGGCGGAGATCTGATGTGATTCGCACTCTGATCTTGGTTTTCTGATCTGATAGCTAGTGATCCGATCTTTCTCACAATAGGGTTTATAGGTCCGATCCGTGAGCTTCGTTGTTTAATTTGCCAGGAGGAGGAAGAGGAACTAACGTTCTGCTCCCAAAGTTTAGCTATTTTCCATTTTCTTTGGAAGGTAAGATTTATACAAATTTATCCTGTTTCAATTTGTCCTATAATTTGGTAAACTAAAAAGGGCTTACTTTTTTCTCGCTCTTGCTCCTTTTGACCAGTCACCTAATTTTTTTTCTCCCTCTTGCTCCTTTTGACCAGTCACCTAATTTTAGGGATTTGGATCTGTTGTTTTCATGTCCAAAACTTTCAACATTATAGATATTTATGTTGGCAGCTGAAATAATATTTCATATTGTTCATATAGATCGTTCTTATATGCAGATACAAACCTGTGGAGGTGATAATTAGTAAGCAATGACGAATTTCTCCTCGTCGGAACCACAAGAACCGACGTCACCTTCTTCTCCGTCGTCTTCTCATTCACGGTAATCTCACACATTTATAAGTATTTACTTCACATTTATATTGATTTCACTCAAGAAACATATCTAGCGTGTACAATCACTTCCCATCATCGTTGGAACTCTTTGGCAACTAGATGTATTTGATTGTTGGGTATTAATGACTCGTAATTCTCACCTCGGTTTTACATTAAATTAGAGAAACAAATGGATCGGCGGAAGCGGATGACCCAGAAAGCGCAATGGCCACCGTGGCTCACTTGTTGGAACAGCTTCATGCTAGCATGCCTTCTCCACCCGAGAAAGAGCTTATAACTGCAAGGCTGCTCGCACTAGCAAGGGCAAAAAAGGAAACTAAGGCTTTAATCGGCAGCCATTCTCAGGCCATGCCATTGTTCATCTCTGTTCTTAGAAGTGGAACTATAACCGCAAAAGTCAATGTTGCTTTGACCCTCAGTACGCTCTGCAAGGAAGAAGATCTACGCGTGAAGGTTCTTCTTGGCGGTTGCATACCGCCATTATTATCTCTCTTAAAGTCAGAATCCCTCGATGCCAAAAAAGCCGCTGCTGAAGCTATTTTTGAAGTTTCCTCTTCTGGGTTTTCAGACGATCACATTGGCATGAAAATATTTGTTACCGAGGGTGTTGTGCCTACTTTATGGGACCTCCTTAACCCGAAAAATAGACAGGATAGAGTAGTTGAGGGTTTTGTCACTGGAGCACTGAGAAATCTTTGTGGGGAGAAGGATGGGTATTGGAGGGCCACGATCGAAGCTGGGGGTGTCGAGATCATTACTGGTCTTCTTTCTTCAAACAATACTGCTGCCCAATCAAATGCTGCTTCCCTTTTGGCCCGCTTGATCTCGGCTTTTGGTGATAGCATTCCTAAATTAATAGATACGGGAGCCGTAAAAGCCCTTCTTGGCCTTTTGGGTCGAGATAATGATATTTCTGTGCGTGCGAGTGCTGCTGATGCTTTGGAAGCCCTTTCATCGAAGTCCACCATGGCTAAGAAAACTGTAGTTGATGCGGGTGGCTTACCTGTTCTGATCGGAGCTGTTGTGGCTCCTTCTAAGGAGTGTATGCAAGGGGAGTCTTGCCATGATTTACAGAGCCATGCAGTTTGTGCTTTAGCTAATATGTGCGGTGGTATGACTTCTTTGATACTCTACCTTGGAGAGCTCTCCCAGTCCTCGCGCTTAAGTGCTCCTGTTGCTGATATACTTGGTGCCCTTGCTTATTCACTAATGGTTTTTGATGGCAATGAAGAGAAAGTGTTTGACCCAGTTGATATAGAGAAAATCTTGATAACACTACTAAAACCGCGGGATAACAAGTTGGTTCAGGATCGTGTTCTTGAGGCTTTGGCCAGCCTTTATGGCAATGCTTGTCTATTTAACAGGCTTCATCATTCTGCTGCAAAAAAGGTTCTAATTGGGCTTATTACGATGGCTTCGGCTGATGTTCAGGAGCACTTAATACTATCCCTCACGAGCTTATGTTGTGACAGCGTTGATATATGGGATGCTTTAGGAAAGAGAGAGGGAATTCATCTACTTATTTCGTTGCTTGGGCTTTCGAGTGAGCAACATCAGGAGTATGCTGTTTCTTTTCTGGCAATTTTGACTGATCAAGTAGATGAAAGCAAGTGGGCCATAACTGCTGCTGGAGGAATCCCTCCGCTTGTTCAATTATTGGAAACTGGGTCGCAGAAAGCAAGGGAAGACGGGGCCCACGTGCTGTGGAACTTGTGCTGCCACAGTGATGACATTCGTGCATGTGTTGAGAGTGCTGGGGCCGTCCCCGCCCTTTTATGGCTTCTAAAGAGTGGCAGTCCCAAAGGTCAAGAGGCTTCTGCGAAAGCGCTTAAGCAGCTGATCCGTTATGCCGACTCTGCTACCATCAATCAGTTACTGGCCTTGCTCCTTAGCGACTCTCTAAGTTCAAAGTCCCATGTTATCAATGTCTTGGGTCATGTGCTTATGATGGCTTCTCATAAAGACTTGGTGCAGAAGGGTGCTCCTGCCAATAAAGGTCTTAGGTCTCTTGCCCAAGTCCTCAACTCATCTAATGAAGAGACACAAGAGTGTGCTGCATCAGTTTTAGCTGATCTATTTAGTACACGAGAAGATATATGTGATAGTCTTGCCACTGATGAGATTGTCCATCCATGCATGAAGCTCCTGACAAGCAAAACTCAAGTCGTGGCTACACAATCTGCACGAGCTTTGGGTGCTCTATCCCGTCCAGCAAATGCTAAATCCAAGAATAAGGTATCCTACATTGGCGAGGGCGATGTTCAACCCCTAATTAAGATGGCGAAGGCATCGTCAATCGATGCTGCTGAAACTGCAGTAGCTGCGTTGGCGAACCTCCTCTCGGATCCACAGATTGCTGGAGAAGCTCTAACTGAAGAAGTTGTCTTGTCCCTAACAAGAGTGCTTAAGGAAGGCACTTTAGTGGGCAAAATAAGCGCTTCTCGGGCGCTTCATCAACTACTGAACCAATTCCCACTATGTGAAGTGCTTCCAGAGTACTCACAGTGTCGCTTCGTAGTTCGTGCTCTTTTGGATTCTTTAGCTGAAATGGACATTGAAGGTGTTGTATACTTGGGCCCACTAGATGTACTTGCCTTATTGGCTACCACAAAAGAGAGCGTGAATTTTGGCTACCCTCCTTGGAGTGCCCTTGCTGAAGTCCCAGAAAGTTTACAGCCTTTGTTTCGGTGCCTGGATGTTGGGCTTCCTATTGTGCAAGAAAAGTCAATTGAAATTCTCTCAAGGCTTTGCCAGGAAAAACCTTTTCAACTTGGTGATTTTTTGGTAGGAAGAGAAGGGTGTATTGTTTCACTCGCGACTAGAGTTATAGAGTCCTCTAGTATAGCTGTGAGAATTGGTGGGGCTGCACTTCTCATTTGTGCCGTGAAGGAGAATAGAGTACATGCAATCGATATTCTTGATGCATCAGGGCTTTCGAGGAAGCTGATCTATTGTCTGATTGATATGTTGAAACTTCATTCTACTTCCAGTTCTACAGAAATTGAAGTCAGAAATCCTAGAAATTATATGGAAAGAAATGCATTTGACAATTCTGATGTTCATGATCCAGCAAGAATGTTGGAAGGAACTACTGCTCTTTGGTTGCTTGCAATTGTCTCTTCTTCTCAGGTGGAGAGCAAACTTATTATTATGGAGGCTGGTGGAGTTGAGATTCTCTCTGATAGACTTGCAAGATACACAGCTAATTCACAGGTATGAGTTTATTGCTTTGTGCATTTTCTTTTTCCTCTTGTTTCTTTTACATTTTTGGTTGCAGTAAATGGTCATTTATTTTAGGATGATTTCGTGACACCTGCATAATCAGTCATAATTTTTTCCCCCACTTAAATTTGGACAATTTTGAGCTTTGTGATAAATACTTGTCTATTTCAGGTTCACTAATATAGCTTCTATAGATATATCCATCAAATTCATTCATTTTTACAGCTTCTGTAGATTACATCAGCATTTCTCATATTAATTATTGTTTTTATCTCACTATCTTTTTAGTTTGTATCTAATGTGTAAATGATTCCTTTAATATAGGCGGAATTTGAAGGGACAGAGGGTATATGGCCTAGTGCACTTCTCCTGGCTATTTTGTTCCAGGATTCAACCGTTGTTCAATCTTCATTGATAACCTGGACAATACCTTCTCTAGTTTTCTTGCTGAAGTCGGATGACATCATTGATAGATACTTTGCTGCTCAGGTGATGGCTAGCCTTGTTTGCATAGGAAATAAAGGAATACAGCTTGCTATTGCAAATTCCGGTGCTGTTGGGGGCATAATATCATTAATCGGACAGATAGAGTCTGATATGCCTAACCTTGCTGCTTTATCTGAAGAGCTAAAATTAGCACAAAATCCAGGCCAAGTAATTATGGAAAATCTCTTCAAACTCGAGGAAGTGAGAACAGGTGCGACTGCGCGCAAGTCCATACCTTTACTTGTGGACCTTCTTAGACCGATGCCTGATAGACCGGGTGCACCGTTAATCGCGCTACACCTTCTGACTCGCCTAGCAGAAGGTAGTGAAACAAATAAAGTAGCAATGGCAGAGGCTGGCGCTGTGGATGCTTTAACAAAATACCTCTCTTTAAGCCCTCAAGACTCAACCGAAACCACTATAACCGATCTTTTATGGATCCTATACAGCAATTCTGACCTTCTTCACAGTGAAGCTTCTCTCAGCACTTTGAATCAGCTAATTGCTGTTTTAAGAATGGGCTCAAGAAATGCTAGGCTTAGTGCGGCGAGGACTTTGAAAGAGCTTTTCAATTCGGAGAATATACGAGAAACTGAAATGGCTAGACAAGCTATTCAGCCGTTAGTCGACATGCTGAATTCAGGAAATGAAAAGGAACAAGAGGCTGCGCTTGGTGCATTGATCAAACTCACTGATGGAAATATTTCAAAGGCCTCAGCATTGACCGATGTTGAAGGTAACCCAATCGAAACTCTCCACAAGATTTTGTCATTCAGCTCATCTTTGGCACTGAAAAGAGATGCTGCCCAACTTTGCTATGTTCTATTTGGAAATTCGAGTGTGAGGACAGCACCAATTGCCACAGAATGTATACAACCCTTAATATCGCTAATGACATCGGAGTCGGGCTTGGTTGTAGAGCCTTCTGTTTGTGCTCTAGAGAGGCTGCTTGATGATGAACACCATGCAGATATAGCAGCTACTTATGAGGTTATAAATGTTCTTGTTAGCTTTGTTTCGAAGATGAATTATAACTTATCAGAGCCCAGTATAAGTGCCCTAATTAAGCTGGGAAAGGATCGTCCACACTGCAAACTTGACATGGTGAAGGCTGGAGTTATCGATAATGCCCTAAATATGATCCTTGATGCTCCTGTTTCTCTTAATTCTTCAATTATAGAGCTTCTTCGAATTCTAACTAATAATAGCAGCATTGCAAAAAGTTCGGTTGCTGCAGGAATGGTGGAGCCTCTGTTCTTGGTTCTTCAGCGAACAGACATTCCAATGTGGGGGCAGCACAGTGCATTAGAAGCACTTGTAAATATTCTGGAAAAGCCCCAAAGTTTGGCAAATTTGAAATTAAGTCCCAGCCAAATCATCAAGCCTTTGATTTCATTTCTTGAATCCCCATCTCAAGCAATTCAGCAGCTCAGCACCGAAGTACTATCGCATCTTCTCGAACAAGAGCATTTCCAACAGGATATTACAACCAAAAATGCCGTAGTTCCTCTTGTGCAGCTTGCAGGGATCGGTATCTTGAGCCTACAGCAAACGGCGATCAAAGTGCTTGAGAGCATTTCGATGAGCTGGCCAAAGGCTGTAGCTGAGGCAGGGGGCATTTTTGAACTCTCAAAGGTGATTGTCCAGGACGATCCCCAGCCCAGCCATGCATTATGGGAGTCTGCAGCACTTGTTCTATCCAACGTTATGCGGTCTTATTCCGAAAAATATTTTGAAGTTTCGATGGTGGTGCTCGTGAAATTGCTGAATTCCACGGAAGAGAGCACTGTTAATATAGCTCTCGGTGCCCTCCTTGTTCAAGAGAGGAATAGTAAGAGTAGTGCTATATCAATGGCTGAGGCAGGTGCGATCGATGCACTGTTAGAGCTTTTAAGATCTCGGCGGTGTGAAGAAGCTTCTGCAAGATTGCTCGAAGCACTTTTTAACAATGGGAGGGTGCGAGAAATGAAGGTTGCAAAATATGCAATTGCCTCCCTTTCACAATACTTATTAGATCCACAGTCTAGGTTGCCACCAGCTAAGTTTCTGGTGACTCTTGCACTTGGCAACCTTTTCCAGCATGATTCGCTTGCTAGGGCAAGCGATGCAGTCTCTGCATGCCGTGCTTTGATAAGCCTGCTTGAGGATCAACCCACAGAAGAGATGACTGTGGTGGCAATATGTGCTTTACAGAGTTTGGTTATGCACAGTAGAACAAATAGGCGGGCAGTAGCAGAAGCTGGTGGAATTCTGGTTGTACAGGAATTGCTTTTGTCTTCCAACGTGGAAGTTTCTGGGCAGGCTGCATTGTTGATCAAGTATCTATTTTCAAATCATACACTTCAAGAGTATGTATCAAACGAGCTCATCAGGTCTCTCACTGGTAAGTCTATATTTATATCAGTCCAGGCAGAGCCAACTTACTGCCTCCTTATTTGTTCAAGTACGTACACTCATAATAGAATCGAGTCTCAAAATTTGTCTTGAGTTCAGCATGTTTTACTACAACCGAGTTGAGCTCAAACCAAACTATGTTCATTAACTGCTGGGGTGTTTTTGTAGTCCTAAGCGAAAACTTATTTTTCATGATAATACGACATTTTTTTGCATAATTGTCACTTTATATTATCATACAACTGTAAAGGAAGATTTTGTGCGTGTCTACATTGGCCGTCTTTATCTTTATTATGGTTGATGCTTTGGTCGCTCTCACTTTTTGGTCCTTTTGCTGCACATTTGCTGCACACAACTCTTGCATGTTTATTGGCTCCATATGGATGAAAACCGTTCAGTTCTTATTTATGTCCCTTAGTTCTTTCGTTTTTGTCTTGTACTCTTTATATTATATTTGTATCTTCCTGCTTCCCAAACTCATGTTCCCATGCTTCAGTTTTGGTTGCTTAGTTCATTGTTTTCCTACTGGTACGTTAAGGTTTTCTTTTCATTTCTTCTCAGAGCACATGGCTCGCCCAGTGGGTGACTTGAATCTTTAATTGCAAAATGTAAATAATGGCTATACCCTTATTGGTTTTCTGTTCACTGAGTGATTTCTTCCTCTATTTGATGGTACAACCTGCTGGAGTTCTTTTTTCTTCTAATAACTTGGATACCACAAGAAACATTAGAATCACCAAATACCAAGGTGAAGAATATAAAGAACATGCTGTATGAAGATTGTTCTAAATCTGTTGAATGTATGCTTGCGTATTGGTTATTTTACAGTGTTAATTCCTTATTTTAGTTCATATACTATATTTAGTACTTCTACTCATTCAGCTAGTGCTAAAGTACCAATTTTCTGCAGCTGCTCTGGAGAAAGAGCTGTGGTCCACAGAAACCATCAATGAAGAGGTGCTGAAAACCATATACGTGATATTCACTAACTTCAAGAAACTCCGCACTTCTGAAGCGGCAACGCTGTGCATCCCACATCTGGTGGGTGCTTTGAAATCTGGAAACGAACCCGCTCAGGAGACCGTACTCGACACCCTCTGCTTATTAAAAGAATCATGGTCACAGATGAATGAAGACATTGCCAAAGCCCAAGCCTTAATTGCTGCTGAAGCTATACCCATTCTTCAAATGCTTATGAAAACCTGCCCGCCCAGCTTTCACGAAAGAGCCGATAGCTTGTTACACTGCTTGCCCGGATGCTTGACTGTGACCATTAAACGCGGGAACAACCTAAAGCAGACCATGGGAAGCACTAATGCTTTTTGTTGCCTAAAAATAGGAAACGGTCCTCCTAGACAGACCAAGGTAGGCTATATTCTTCGTGGAATGGATTCTAAACTCCAAGATGCTCAAATCGAGCAGCTGGCAAATTAAAAGTTTGGAGCTTTTGCTGTGGGGTGAAGCTGAAATGAGTTTCAGGGCCCTAAGAGTAGCGTTGATTTGAAACATTACTTCTGCTGCAGTAGAAAACTATTGAAGAGATTTTTAGTAGAGAAAAAGGCTATTATTGCTTTTTTGAAACAATGTTACTTAAACAGCACTTCTACAGGCCAAACGGGCCATGAAAATATCTTAGAGTTGTCTTACCTGCTTCCTATGATAATGTGTTTCTCAGGTGGTGAACCACAGCACATGCCCAGAATGGAAGGAGGGTTTTACTTGGGCATTTGATGTTCCGCCGAAAGGGCAGAAGCTTTATATTCTCTGCAAAAGCAAAAATACATTTGGAAAGGTGTGCATATTTGTTATTCTCTCTCCTATGGGGTTCTTAGTTCATGATTTTATCATCTAACTGAGATTTACTGATTACATTTTAGTCAACCCTTGGGCGAGTTACCATACAAATAGACAAAGTTGTGACTGAAGGAGTATACAGTGGATTCTTCAGCCTCAGCCACGATGGTCGGAAGGATGGATCACGGACCCTCGAGATTGAGATTGTATGGTCAAATAGGACATCAAATGACGGCACCTAAGATTGTTCAGTGGTAAAAATCTATCCAAAAGCCTTCATAAAACCAAGCTTGAAGAGCAAGCTAAAAGAAGCGCCCGTTAATGTAACATGTATCAGTTTGTTCTGCGTGAATGAGGTCAAGTATTGCTGTAGCAAGTGGAAGACTGACTGGTCCAAGAAGCTAGGAAGAATATCCAGCTTGCCTATCACCACAGTGGGTAGCTTTATCAAGGGTGAGATTATTCTGAAGGCTGCTGATTAGTTTCGAGAGTTGATTGTTGCTGTTAAAGTTTGTACAGGTAATATTTTTTTCTTTTCTCCTTTGTAATTAGCATAAGCTTGTGATCATTTAAGAATATCATCATGGAATGCGGAGGCTGGTAATACCTTGCTTTCAAGGATGCGAGGAAGGTAGTACACCACCATTACTCTTGTTTGATTCTTTTGGCAGATATTTTACTTGCTGTAATCTAGTGGATAAGATGTGTTATGATCTATTTTTTCATCAAAAGTAACTTAGCATATTACGCACAAGTGATAAAAGATTTGGTGGTGGGTATTCGAAATTTTGAGTTTCAAAGCATAATTACTTTACATTTTAACTAAATTTAGTAAAAAAAAAAAAAAACAGATAGAATGATACCTTTATGTCGAAAAAAAAAAAAAAAAACTTGGCATATATTGTGGCAATGTCCTGGCACAAAAAGTGGAGAAATCACATCACGTTAGGAGATGAACCTAAAGAGAGGATCAATAGTACTTGACATAAAATAGATTATCACACTATTAGTGGCTCTATAATTCAAGGGCAAGCTTTGTATACATGTGTTAAAGAACCTACGATTAGCGTTGTTTTAAGTCTCTTTCTTTATTGATCTATAATATTATTCGGCAGAATATTTCTGCTTTGACTTTGACTTTCGACACGGAGAGTATAATTTTAGAGGGGTAAGAAAGAATTTGGTAATTAGTATTCTTTTATATTTTTAATTATATTTATTATAAAAGTAAACGAAATAGTTAGCAGAGTTATTGGGTACAGGTTTTAATAGATGATTAGGAAAACTTAATGGCTAAGTTGCCCACGAAAACTTAATGGCTAAGGTGCCCACGACGACCAGAACAGAAGACTCTGACAGAGTCAAACAAGAGTTAGTTTTATTGGTAGCTTCGAGGAAGCTCATCTTCGTAGAAAGAGAATATGAATTAATTAGAGAGAGAGAGAGAGAGAGAGAGAGAGAGAGAGAGAGAGAGAGAGAGAGAGAGTTTCACGGGAAAAATAAAAAAACAAAAAAGAGAGAGAGAGAGAATCGACAAGGAAGCAAAGATTAGAATCAAACAAAAGAATAAGCTAAATTTTGGGATAAGGCCCTGTTATGTCTCTCCCTCCTATAACAATAGCGCAACTGCCACCCTGCAGACGCTTACTGATAAAAATCAAAATCAACCTACCAATCCAATGAAGCTGATTATTTTTTATCTTAGACGAACAGTCCATGCAAGCATATAAAATTTCCAAAAGTATGCATATGCACGAAAATGCCGGCAGTATATAAGCGCCCCACGCGGTGTCTGGGACTCTGGATTCACACATCCACACGGTGGCAACAATTACGAATTGACCTGACTTCCTTCTCTCTTTTTTTTTTCTTTTTTTTTTTTCCTTTTTTTTTTTTTTCGTATGACATAATATAGTTCGGTATAACTGTGACAGAAACAATATAAATAAATAATTAAACATTAAAGAATAAAGAAGCTTCTAGACTATTTATATTGAGAGATTTTAGTGTTTGTCGGAAAGCTGTGAGCAGAGTCGCCTCTCCTCCTCTTCTACATCCACGTCCACCTCTCTTGCTTGTTCTCTTGGCTTTGTAGAAGAGCCCGATAATGGTCGGGGCGAAGCGAGGGGCGGCGCTAATGGTGGCGCTCTTGATCGTGGCCTCCATCCTCGCCGCGACCCCGCCCTGCTCCGCGGCGGCACCGGCGAAGAAGAAGAAGAAGGATCCGACGCAGCTGCAGCGAGAGAGCGGCGCCCGCGATTTTCCCTCCTCCTTCGTGTTACCCCTCTATGGCAACGTCCATCCCCGCGGGTGAGTAAGCAAGGGCGATGCCCTAATCGAGAACTCTGATCCCCTCGATTTCGAACCCTAATGGGCTCTGATTTATCGCTGCTGCCGTGTTTGGATCTTGCAGTCTCTTCTATGTATCGATGAGCATCGGGGATCCGCCGAAACCCTACTTCTTGGACGTGGACACCGGGAGCGACCTCACCTGGCTCCAGTGCGACGCCCCCTGCGTGAGCTGCTTCCCGGTACGATCGCCTCCCCCAAATCCTTCTCCCAATCCCAAACCCTAGCGATCTCTGTTTCCAAACCCTAATTCCTTCCAAGAATCGTCTCCCTTGGGGGCGGAATTCCAGGGGCCGCATCCGCTCTACAAGCCGGCGAGGACGAATCTGGTGCCGTGTGGCGACCCCCTCTGCGCCGCCCTCCAGGTCACCGCCACGGTGGCCAGAGGTCACGGCTGCGCCGGCGGTGACTCGGCGGCGCCGCCGCAGCTGCAGTGCGACTACGAGATCGAGTACGCCGATCGCGGCTCCTCGCTCGGCGTGCTCGTCTCCGATGCCTTCTCTCTTCCCATCGCCAGCTCCAACCTCGTCT
This sequence comes from Tillandsia fasciculata, assembly GCA_029168755.2. Taxonomy (NCBI): domain Eukaryota; kingdom Viridiplantae; phylum Streptophyta; class Magnoliopsida; order Poales; family Bromeliaceae; genus Tillandsia; species Tillandsia fasciculata. Next base: position 19,946,693 of record CM054946.1, on the reverse strand, counting down.
TCGGGTGCGCCCTCCATCTCCCTCTCTTGTAATCGACAAAAACTCGCCGATTTTTGCTGAAGGGGTAAATGCGTGTGTATCCCTTTAAAATTTGAATTTATGGATTTGTTCTATAATATTTTTTTTATATCACTCTAAAATTTTGGAGTATTTTATGCTTTGCATTTGTTATTAGTTTTTTAGTGTTAAAACCATTACGCTTTTAAATAATATTGCTTAGGTGTTTTTTTTTTTTTTTATCACATTAGAGGTAAAATGAGATGATATTGGATATTGTAAATAAAAATCAAAGTATTTGAAAAGATATTTCTAGGATTAGCATTGCCATTTTCGTAGGAAAACTTGGCGGTCTTAGTACTTGGAGGAACTTTTTTAGTAATCTACAAATTATACAAATTCTTAAAAAAATTATACAAAATCTTTCAATTGTCCACTCGGAAGAATTTGTTTAGTGTTATTGTTTTCTTCAAAAATCTACAAATTCAACAAATATGAACGAGTATATTTAATAACCGAAACATTTGAGGGCCAAACCGTAATTGCTGTATCATGGTGTGACTAGTAGGTAATTTTCAGTTATTTAGCTCACAGTGGTGTAAGGCTCTTTCTTGTTAGATGGGCAGGTGTGGGTACGACCAGCAGTCGGTGAGTTCAAATTCGCCGGCACCAACAGACGGTGTGCTTGGGCTTGGTAATGGAAAGACGAGCTTGCCTACTCAGCTGAAGGAGAAAGGCATCACTCGCAGCGTGGTGGGCCACTGCCTCAGCAGCAAAGGGGGCGGCTTCCTCTTCTTCGGGGACGATCTTGTGCCCTACTCTCGTGCCTCGTGGGTTCCCATGTCTCGCAGCGCACACCGGTGAGAGCCCCTCCTTCCCTTTTACTTCTCCATTACTTGCGGGTTCTGGGTAAAATTAGCGGAGTTAATTGCATCGCAGGTTTGGTTGCATCATAGTTTGGTCCCTGTCTTTTGAAGTTCTATAAATAGACCTTGTATTTGGTAGGTATCCGAAATCAATTCGGATGGAAATTGACGGAATAGTTTGGTGCTAACGCTAGAGACTTAATCAAAACAACTTGTAAATATTAGGAATCGGTAGTTAAAATTAAAGGTAATGGGGATAATTGACAAGTCCGAAAATTTTGCAGCTAAATTGAACAGAGAGGCCCACATTATCAATTTACGATAACCGAGTAATGGTCCACATTACCAACTTAAGATAATTGAGGTAGTCCAAAAGTTTTCTGAATTGAAGTTTAAAAGTTTAAGTATGCAGCATATTGACAATTATGTGGATGTTTGCACAATTTGATAGAAAATTTTAATCCAACAAATAAAATTGGAACGAAAATGTGAGAGTTAAGGACCCAACTGTAAGTCTGTAACAAGGTAAAAATGTTAGATCTTACTCAAACTTATTTGCGCTGCATTAGTTGGTTAACTTTGAATTTGGTCCAGGAAATATTATTCACCAGGGCCTGCAAATCTTTTGTACGATAAGGAATCCCTCGGGGTGAGGCAAATGGAGGTGGTCTTTGATAGTGGCAGCTCCTACACCTACTTTGGACTTCGGCCATACCAAGCTCTCATCTCCAAGGTACCAGTCAGAAACTCTGAATTATCTTTTCGAATATGGATAGCTGCTGGAGTTTTGGTTTCTTGCATTTTGATCCGTAAAACTTTTTATTTAGGATTAATGTAGTCTGTGTGGTTTGGCCTGGATATGAATTTTATACACAGTTTAAGTTGTGACAGTTCTTACTGTTTGATTGAGGATATTAATTTTATCCTCAGTGTAGTTCTTACTGTTTAACTTTGATAAGATAAGTTCGAGGTTTAATAATAAGTCAATAAAGCTTGGCTCCGACTTCATTTTCAGCGCAAAGTATGAATTTTTAACTTGCCAAGTCTAAGAAAATGTCATTGTGGCATTTGTTTACATGGGAAAGATAGATTGGGGCCGAATGCCTCTGCCGAAGTATCACTTAGAATTTTGCGTCGTAATATTAAGACATTGTTTGCATGTCGGACAGCTTAAGAATGATCTAAGCAAGACGCCGTTGAAAGAAGCAACCAACGACCCCACACTACCATTGTGCTGGAGAGGGGCGAAGCCCTTCAAATCTGTGCAAGACGTCAAGAAGTACTTCAAGGCGTTTGCTCTAGGCTTTGTTAGCACGAAGCGAGCAGTACTGGAGATACCCCCGGAAAACTACCTGATTATCAACGTAAGTGTTTCTTTCCTTCGACTGCTAAACAGGTAGCTTGTAGCTTTGGGAGTGATTATATTCCTGTTGTCAATGGTGCCAGAAATATGGGAACGCGTGCTTGGGCATTCTCAATGGAATGGAAGCAGGGCTGAAGGATCTCAATGTCATTGGAGGTACAGTAAATTTTTTTTAAAAAAAAAATGCCAGGAACCAGAAAAAGTATACGAAACTTATCTAGTTTGATTTGAGAAAATTGTGGAAGCTTCTAAATTTTTATTACCGTTTTGATGAAATATTATATGACTTAATAAAGTACATATTCTATTAATGGAATATGTTGAATCTCTTTCCAGAAAATTTTCTCAAATGAAATGAACTTTGTTTAGGAGAGGTTAAGAGGAAAAAAAGAAAAAAACTAGTGGTGTATCTGTTTTCAATTTGCTTTAATTTATACAATGGTGGGCGTGTACAGATATATCGATGCAGGACCTCATGGTGATTTATGACAACGAGAAGGGGCAGATCGGATGGATCGATGCGGCCTGCGATAGGCTTCCCTAGTCTGGAACTTCTCATCTATGATGTGATAATTTACTTCCTTTTATGTAGGCGGAAGCAGGGAGAATTTCTTACATTTTTTTTTTTCCTCTCTTCCATTCTTTTCTCTTCATTCAAAAACAGTGCAGATGCTTATGGTGGCTTTGAGAAGGGTTTCAGCCAGCCTCAATTCACCGGCATGGGCATTCTAACAGATTTCTGCCCTGCGTATGTTCATTGAAATGCAGCTTGATTTATAAATGAGCTATGAGGCCAGATTAAGGGCAGGATTTTGTATCATATCTATGAATATGTATACTCAAGTACATTGTTTTTAGAAATTACATAGATCTCCTGTCCCTTCTCTTGCTGGATGTTGTAATAGTATAAATACATGAAAACACGATAGCGGCGGCTGCAGCTGCTTCAATAGTGTTAGAAGCGGCTCGTTCCATGGTGAACTTGTCAGAACTCTAGCACGATCCTTAATACTTATAGACTAAATCGATGATGCCCATGAGTTTCACCGCTTTTTCTTCTGCCAAAAGGAGGACTGTACAAGAGCGTTACACCTACAAAGCATAGACAAGGCGTAGGATCCAAATGATAAGGATTAAAATCAGCTGCATTTAACATAAAGAAATTGAAATTAGCAGAGATATGGAGGTTAAACAAAAAATTGAGATATCTACAGGTACGAACCTAAAAAGGTAAATGAAAAGCTCTTATAACGACCGGAAGAAACTTGCACTATAGAGCTTGATTTGTCATCTGCTGATAGATGCATAAGAGCATTAGCACACTGGTCAACAAACAGTGGTATCTCAACAAACTATAGTAGAAGAGAAAAAACAAAAAGAAATATTGACAAAGCATCAACTCCCAAATTAAATGGTGTAAGAGAGTTAAAAACTATCTCAATGTCCTAAAAATTGAGAAAATAAAAGAGTAATGAACACGACAGAGAAAGTGGAGAAGGAATTAATCTCAGGACGATTCCTGTTGAAGTAAAATAGAGCAGTGATGATGGAATTTTACCTTTGCTTGGCAAATCTTTGACAATGCTTCTATATGAAAATTTTGAAGCTCTTCAAGAGCTCTATTATCTAGGCCACCAAGGTCTTCACCCTGAAAGAGACATGCATGTTTGATTATTTTATTAATTAAAGTATCTCACTATTTTGCAATTTGATTGACAAAAAGAAGCACACAATAACAGGGATACAAAAAAATGTTACATGCAGCATAAAACAGCATACCCTTAATCTAGCCACAATGCTTTCTAGTTCCTTGCAGTGCTGTCTTTCATACTCATATGCAGTTCTTGCTTCTTCCAAACACTGCCTTTTATCCATATCTACATTCGATTGGTGAAAACCATTTTGTTTCAACGCAAATTCGTGATCATTCAAACCATCAACGAAATTTTCATGAGGATTACTGCCATTCTTCCTAATTTTAGCAACAAGCACCCACATACTTGCTAGCTCATTCTCTAAATCCTGTTCACGATGTTTCGCCTCATCACTCTTCTTTTGAAGCTCACCCTCTCTTTGCACCTTTTCAGATAATGCGGCTTCTAGAGAAGCTTCTCTCTGGCACTTTATAGCCAACTCTCTCTGCAATTCCTCTATCAAAGCCCCACTTTCTGGCTTATTAGAATAGACATCAGATCGTGAATTAGCTCTAGCAGCAGAAGTAGAAGCCATTTCCTTTGCTGCAGCTAAGTCGCCGCTCAACTTGGCGTTCTGGTAAGAGAGTTTCGTGACTTCTTCGGCCAAGTTTCGAAGTTCAACTGCAGCAGCTGCAGCCAATTCCTTGGCATAGGAAGCTTCCTCAGCCAGTTTTTGGCTGTGAATCTCCAGCCCATCCTTCTCTTCAGCCAATCTCACCTTCTCCTGTTTCAGATTCTCAATCTCCACTGCCTAACAAAAAAAAAACAATTTAATTTAAAAATATATTCTAGAAACAAATAAATGATAGATAGAGTGACCAAGTTATGAAGAAATAACAAAGTATTACTCTATTTACCAAGTAATTATGATGAAATAAGAAAGCGATTACCTGCATGAGTACTTGGGACTTTAAGGATGCTTCTTTAGAGTCTTCACTAGATAACATGAAAGGAAGGCTCATAGCACTAGATGGTACATTTCCATTGGTAGAAACTTCTTTAGATGAATCAGCAAGTTTTGCCAGATTAGGAATACTGATTGAAGTATAAGAACCAATATGCTGCCTTATTATTGAGACAGTTTCCTGAAGCTCGGTATTTTCAGATATCTGTCAAAATTTGAGAAAGCATAACAGGAAGTATCAAATTAAATCTGAAACAATATAAGCTATTTAATTTTGTTTAGCAATTTCACCTTTGCTTGTAGCTGGTCTTGAAGAATTCTATTGTCTGCAGACATTATCTTTTGAAGCCATCACATTGAAGTGAAAAAAGAAAAGAAAAGAAAAGATCAGTAATGTCTATCACCAAAAATCAAAGGAAAAACTATTGAGAGAAGTTGGACAAACCTCAAGCTCAAATGTCTTCTCACTTAACTGGGTAGTCAACTTTGATAGAGTCTACAGGAAAGTAAAGTTTGTGAGTTTAGCAACACATCTTTTAGAACACTAAACAGCAATAATAATATCCACTGGCAAAGTGATTACTTGACCAAAAAGCCATTAGTGTTCAAATTATATACAAAAGTATCTGTAGACAATTCTGAAAAAATAGGAAGACGAAAGAATGCAACTGGAGAACACAAAAGGTTAACAGCATCAGCTAGCACCATGACAACTATCACATTTTTTAGTAAGAGTGTTCACTCAGATGCAAGTCTACAACAAGGCGTCTTTCTTCCATGAGTTGGCATCGCCCATTTAGTAGTTATATGATTGGCTAAGGCAGAAATTTTACTGACTTCATCCTCTTGCTGAGAATGCAAAGTGTAAACAAAAAAGGGGAAAAAAAAGAAAAGAACAAAAATTGCCTGAGACATTTCTGTACTATCCGCCGAATCCTCAAAAGATCCTGCAATCCGCTGCTCAAGTACACGCATCTGTAATTTCTTTTCAGCAATTTCATTCTTTAGCTTCTGCATTTGTTCCTACAAGAGATATTAAAAAGACTTTACCATATTCAGTCAGAGGAAACCTAGATTCCAAACAAAACAGTGGGATGACTCCACAAAGCTGATGAATGAGATCTTTGATTATTCAGTACATAAATTGAAAGTTCATTTAGCTCACATGCCTGAATTTGTTGGTCGTCGGGGTTGTTCACTGCTTGTTCTGCCAATCTCTTAAGGGAGCTTGTACATAGTGCAACTTCACCAGCTAGCATTTTCACCTGCTCGCGAAGAAGATCCATTTGATCGATGATAGTTGTTCCAGTCTGCAAGACAAGCAACTTGAGTAGGTAAGATAATCTGATAGATGAAGTAAAATCCATTAATACACTGAAATCCAATACCAACAACAATTCGCATATGAAAGAGAGAAAATTTTAAATGACTTGAAAACGTGAAAAGCATATGCAAGATGCTTGAGTGCACAAGATTAATATCACCACCTATATTTAATAGAAGAGCTTACAATCAATTACAGGTAAATACAAAAAAGAAAATCCATACCTTTAGGGTGCATAAAGTGATTCTCTTTATAGACATGAAAAATGGTTATTCTTGCCATCAAAGAGACCACATAATCAAATGACTAGATGTATGGTTAGTTTACATAACATGCAAAAGACCATTTTATCTAATGCAACATTACAGGGAGCAGGGATGGAGAGAGAGAGATGGCGGGAGAGAGAGATCAAAGACAATAGATTCAACATACGAATAGGAAACAAGAGTTATTCTTGTAAGCATCAACTGGGAAGCTACTAGTAAAAGTCCAACCCTTTAAATTATCTCACCGGCGGAAGACGGCGTCCTTTTGCGGTGGTGCTAAATAGATCACCTGCTTGTGTCCTTTCTCGGAAGGAGTCAATAACAACGGAAGGATCGTCACCCTTTCTACTTACGGACTTCCTCCTCCCATCCTTCAGATCAAACGATATATGTTTCTGTTGTGATTGTTGAGAACACGTAGGAGACCCACTCGCAGTGCTCTCACTATCAGCACCAGGTGAGAGTCCGGGAAATTGGTCTGGTTTCTGCATGAGAAGTTATTAATCTCAAGATACTTCAGGGTTCTTGCAGATATAGATGGTAGCCAGCTGGCGCTAACTATTGGTCAATAAGGCATAATCCTAAAGCACAAAGTAGCTTTCAAGGTAGAAATTGCTCAGTAGAAGTTAAATTGGCATTAAAAGTTGTATACCAAGTTCAAGAAGGCTTTACCAATACCCAAATTATAAGTAAAACAATATTGTTACTTCATATCTGACACTAGTCCAGCTGAGTTGAGGTCCTACTTAACATAGCATTCAGGAAGAAGATAAAATGAGAGAGAGAGAGAGCAGGGGGTAAGAAGGGGGGGAAGGGGGAAGGGGATACAGTCAACGCATTGAGCATGCAATTGATCTCAAACTTAAGGAGTTTCTGCTAAGCTATTCATGTGGAACTGTACCAGCAATGCCCCATTTTAGTTCTATTTAAACAATGTGAGAATATAGACACGAAGTTATTTTTTAACTAAGAAAATAGTATCAAAGTGTAAAGAAGCTAGAAACTTCAGTCTTAGTCAAGTGGGCTACACCCATGAGCTTCATAATGGTACATATCAAATTTCCTTGTAGCAAAGCCTGAAGAAAAAAGATGCTAGACAATTCTAAACAAACAGCAAACAGATTAAACAAGAAGCTCACCCTTAGTTTAAACCAACCAAGCATTCCACGCCTACGATTCCTTTTATCAAACCTGATTGGCTCATCCATGCCACTTCCGTCTATTCTTCCTGCTGAGAAGTCGGAATCAAGACTGCCAACATCATCATCGTCAATCATGTATTCCCTCTTACGATCAGGCAAATAAGCAAGCTGCAATAGTTAAAGAAGATATTTTTAAAAAATGCTATTACAACAGTTGGACTTCAGTCATAGCTATATAGATGACGATGCAGAATGGAGTAACCTAATCCTAATTGGTTCATTTGATATTTATTAGTTCTACAAAAATGGTAAATTTAGTAGGCAAGAATTAACTCAGATAGTTACTGTCAAATTGCTCTACCAAATCAAGCCAGTTTAGTAATACTAGCAAACTAGTTTATACGGAAGTCAAAAACCAAGCCAACCAGGTTAGTTTCCCAAACTACATCAGTCATATTAAGATTAGTTTCTGGCCCATTTATGTTGCCATAATCTTATTGTGGACCGATCAGTCGGTAGGAAAACTAAGAAAAAACTATTACAACAACAAATTAGTAACCATAGCAAAAGATTGAGAATAAGTTTGTAGGAAAACTAAGAAAAAACTATTACAAGAACAAATTAATAACCGTAGTAAAAGACTGATAATAAAACCTCATCTTCCCCAAAAGAATGCCTTCGTCTATGCCCAGCCTTCTCTGAAATGTTTGATGGCATAGAGTTCTTGGTGGATACCAAGATTAGCTTAGTCAGCCGCTGAATCCGACCCATTAGGGCTGCTTTTGCTTCCTCCTCCTCTTCCAATCTGGACTGCAACTTGACTTGGCCAGCTTCAAGCTTTCATATTGGAGAAAAGAACTAATTTAAAAAACATTGAAAAAAGGAGGCAGGAGGCTAGAAGAAAGTGGAAACAGAAACAAGAATTGTTTATAAGCTGCTTGAGAAGAGAAGCTGGCACAAAAAGTCTCCAAGTATTGCATTTAAACAGTAAGCAACCTATCGAGACTTCCCCTGTTCAATTTGCATGCATAAAATGGTAGCATAATATAGTAAAGGAAACATTAAGGGGTTGCTCTACAGAATTTCCTCACAGAACAAACTGGAAGATTTTAGTTTCTTTACAACAAAGTTAATAATTGCTGAAGTCCAACTACTGGAATACCAAAAGTTTTTTTCTTTTCACTTTTCAAAAAAAGAGCTACAGTGCTAAAATCTAAATCAAGATGTTGACATTGAAAAAAAAAAAAAAAAAAAAAAAAAAAGAGAGGAAAGGGATGGAAATGGATATCATTGGACTTGGTTATTCTCCTCCCCCCTCATCATAGTTTACAAAAATATTTATCTCGGAAAAAATCATAGTTTACAAATATAATGCTGTTGCATAATCCATCATTCCATCGTCTATAAGAAAATAAACCAATCTAAAACCTTTCATTGACTGTCCAGAGTTGACTATGGCAGTTCAAGATCAGTCTAATGAGTTGCCTGACAATGATGAGAAATTATGACTTAAAAAGTTCAAAAGGACTAACATGAACAAACAACGTCAAAATAAAAAAAAAATAAAAAAAAAAGACTTAAAATAGTTTTAGATTAAGCCTGCTTAGTTTATTAATTTCATGCTGATAACTTAAAAATTATACCAATTTGGGGCATTTTGTAACTTTCTGATCATCAATAACTGATTTGCAGAATAATGAGACTATCCGGAAAAAACTGCATTTGCACGAGAAAATGATTGAGCTGAACTCAAAAATAGATTCCATACCCAGCAAACTCCAGACAATGAATGGTGCTAGTGTGATGCTTATAAAGGATGATATAGAGACAAACCTTAAGTTTTAGGTTGACAAGATCCTCTTGACTGGAAGCAACAAAATTGGGATTTTCCATCATGCCACGTTTTAATTGCTGCAGCTCTTGTTTTAGGCAGGAAATCTCTCTCTGGTACTTCTTTATGAGAGACTTCTCATCCATTATCTGCAAAATGTGGTTAGCAATAACAATCAGTTCCTCATCATGCATATCAGGTCTATATATAATATGGAGTAAATGTATCACCTTATTTTGAGAAGCTTTAATTTCAACATGCTTGCATTTGTGTGCAAATTTGAGTGTATTATGCGTTTCCTCACTATTGCTAGAGGCAGGAGTAACCGTGCAGATAAGCTGCCAAAAGCAGAGGGAAATAAAAAGCAATCATAAGAGCAGCAAATTACATTTTAAATTATTCTCTTCAACAGCACAGCCCACAGTTAAAAGAAGCCTGAAAAAAAGGAATTTCCAATACCTCCACTAGTGGAAAAAGGAAAACATTTAAGAACTTACAGAAATGCGCCCATGACCACTTAGAGATGACTGCAGTAAGCGGGTGAGTTTTGAATCTCTGTATGGAATATGAGTAGCCTTACCATCTGTGAGTTTAGAAATAACCTGGATAGAGAAAAAGACATTTTAAGGGACTCACTAAGAAAAGCAATATAATATGTAATAAACTGCATATATACTGTATAGTAACACATGAAATAAGCACAATTTTCAACAAGGGAAAGATAATAAGATAAATATCACAAATCCCATTACTAGTAACTGGATGTTTCAAATAGTTTATAATGGATGAGAATACTATCAGTTGAAGCTTGTAGATGCAAGGAATAGAAGATCATTCAAGGAAATTGACATGAATTTAAAAAAAAAAAAACCGAAGTCCAATTCAAATACCTAAGGTTGAATAGAAAATAAAACAATGCAGATGAAATTAACCTTCTTTAGGATATCTTAAATGCTAGGCATGTATAAGTGTATAACACATTTCAAGATGAGGTCAGACTTTAACAAAATAGATTTCCTACTCTCAGACATTTTTAAGCAGGTTATAGTACAAAGTTTAATTTTTCCAAAGTTTTGAGAATTGGTTAAAACCTCGAACACACTTCAATAAGGAGAATATCCTATCATTTAGGCTATGTTTGGTTGGAGGATAAAGGAGGGATAACTCCTTTTTCCTCCCTTTATTCTTCAAACACAACAAAAAAATAGGGGGTTTTGTTATCCCCCCTTTAACGGGCTATTGTAGAATAGCCCGTTAAGAAGGGGGGATAACAATTCCCCCTATTTGTGAGAACAAGGTTGTTCCCATCCGGAAACAACTTTGTTTCCATCTTCTTCTTTTTTTTAATTTAAATTAAAATTTATAAAATTTAAAATTTATTTTTTTTATTCTATAAATTTTAAAATTTTTAACTTCAATTTTTTATAAATCTAAAAAATTTAAAAATTTAAAATTTTAAAAATTTATACAAATTTTGTATATATAAATTTTTAACTTTTTTATAAAAATATTTTAATTTATACAAATTTAAAAATTAAAATTTTTGCATCATCTTTTACACATTTTTTGAGATAATTAAAATCTAAATTTTTAAATTTAGAGAAATTTTAAATTTTATAACTTTTTAAATTTATAACTTTAATTTTTAATAAATTTATAAATTTAATAAATTTTAAAATTTTAAAATTTATGCAAATTTTAAAATTTTTAACTTTAATTTTTAAAAAATTAAACGGTATTATTTACTAAAATATAAACTTTAATTTATACAAATATTAATTATTATTTAATTAATATTTTATATTAATTAATTAGATAAAATATTATTATTTTAAAATTATAATTACTCTTATTTTTTCACTATTCTAGCTTATTCCAAGAAATGAACCAAACACAATTTCAGCTATTCCTAACAATAACAGTTTTACAAACCAAACACTATTTTTCTTTTATCCGTGACTATCCCGGAATAGTAAGCTATCCCAGGGATAAAAAAATTTATCCCCAAGCTCATAATTCCCGAACCAAACGGTACCTTAGGGCACATAATTTTTCAACCAACTGAAAATTCAATGCATTAAAACTCTTCCCAATGACAAGTCTCTAAAAACCAATTCCTTAGGTTGGCAAGAAAGAGCCCATATGTTTTCTTTGTAATTATTAAACTTTCATTTGATTAGGTTGAATATGTATCCTGAATAGAAGTACAAATCATAAAGAAATTTATATGGAAGCTGTTAGGATAAAAATATTTTTTAAAAAAAAACTAGTGAAAATCATAACTAATAGTCGTCAGACAAAAAAAGTGTCTTAAAAGACCATCAATAATCCGAAAAAACAAACTTCCTGTAAAAAGTTGGATATTTTGATACTTGATATTTCAAAGAAAAGAAAACGCCAACAAGCAATCCGATAAATCATCAACTAAGATTTAGTTAATCATTGAATATCTTGAACTAGGCTTCTAAGATTGAATAAACTCAAAGATAATCATAACTTTACAGTAAGTTAAAATAGAGTAAGAACAATGAGATCCAGTAGCTTACAGTCCCAAGAGTAAGTAAACTTTTGTTTATGTAGGAACCTTCCTTCCGTCTCAACCCGGTTGTTTCGGTCTTGGAACTTTCTGACCCAGCTAGATCAATCAAGTTCTGAAAGATTTGTCAAACCGACAAGTCGGGGGGGAAAAGTTGCAATTAGACAGAATGAGTGGTCGATTCACAGAAACAACGACATGCATTAAACAAAAGATCATATCTCCTAGAGGGAAAAAGAATTACCAACTGAGATAGTCTAACTTCTTCCTCATCTTCATTTTCGCCAGAAGGACTGCTCTCAATAGTCTGCAGGCGGATAATTTTTGTATGTTACTAAAATGTATCTTCAAGTCAAATAAATGTACGGTGTAACCAACAAAACAATAAATGCTAGTAATTTGAATTTTGAATACGATATACCAAAAAGTTATAGTTTCAAAAATCCCATAAGAATACAATGCCAAAGAAACTTACCAATGTGAATATAGTGTGACTCCGACTACTGACTAGATTGAAGTTATTAGAACCCACATGTCTGTGCTCTGCAACAATATACTGTTATAAGTGCAAACAGAAGTATTCCAATATAAACCTTACAGTAAAGGGAGCAAACAGCAACACAAAAAGAATAACATGCACATTATTCCTAACGAATAAAAAAGCAATATATACACGTTAGTGTTAAAAAGACGTAATCCTGCAATCTGCAGAGAAACAGAAGCAACAATACACATGCTGTGTACTCCAAGAAGCACTGAATAATGCACGTTAAATTGATTAGCAAAGAATACTAGCTCCAGCTAAGAATCAACTAAAACTGATAGTGAACAGATTAAAAATGTCACATACCACATTCAAATCAGCTTCTTAGGTTGCATAGATTAAGTTATAAAATGAACAAAGAATAATCCAATAAACAAACCAATACAGTAAATACTTCATCACCCACAGCAATGCATAACGGAAGGCTAAATTACAATAACCACCATCGCATACCCATATCTCAACTATCCCCTATGTTTTCAATTGCTTCGATTTCAACTTTGCATGTTAGGATAATAAGGTGACTAATTTCTAGGGTAATAAGGTGTGATAGTCATGTAGTTTAAATAAAAGAAATGTAATCAATCACTTGTTAGACATACCTTCACCAGATGCTATTAAGGAAAGGGCATGGGCAGGAGATAGAACCACCTCTTCTTTGATCCCCTCGACATATGTTCCCTACATGAAATATGAAACTATCGAAGTTCAACATAATAAATGAGAAGTACTAAGTGAAAATTACTAATCATGCAGATGAAGTTTGAAAAAAAAAAAAAAAAAAAGGAAAACAAAAAGACAAATGGAATAAATAACATATGTATAAGCCAATCGACATGGAAAGCTATTCAACAATTGAGAGAGGTTAGAAACAATAACATGCAGAAAAGTAGCTGCTAAAGCATCAAAATATGATCCAAGTGAGAGTTGTGAAATGTGACGTGTGGAAAAGCACAACTTACTGCTTATATATATTGCTTACAAGTTCTTTGTTTACTTTATGTTTATAATCAAGCAATACAATGTGAAAATGGTTCAGCTTGAAGAAGCATACTTATTTGTCTTTTTGTCTTCCTTCTTACACCTTTTTCTGCAAACATTTGCCTGATTTACAAAATGCAGATATGTCACTATGAATCTTAACAATGCTTGATTGTTTTAAGTTCATAATATGGACACAAAAATAAAAAGATAGCTTTAAATTTTATAGCCTGCTATCATGGTTCATTAGTGTTTTCATTTTTCAATATATAATTTGAGTATTTTGCAAGATTATCTGCTCATACTAATGAATAAAATGCAATTACATGCTTGAGTACATAGTAGTTCAAAAAAATATACAAGAACTGTGGCAACTGTCTAACAAAATAAAACAAATTATTTTATCACTGCAGTGTAATGTATCCCAGTTTGTTATTTATGGTATAATCCACTTCTGCTGCACGATTTAACTACAAAAAGAAATATCTGCACAACATATATGACTGCTTAACATCATGCTATTATTCTGCAGTGAGCAAATTCTGATGAAAAAAATGATTACCACTTTTAACATCGAGAAGGAAAAAAAGATATTACAAATCTTCATTACTTAGGAACCAGCAGACAACTTTCAATTGCAGAAAGTAACAAGCACAATGTTGTAATATTTAGCGTCCTGGGACAAAATAGCTGTCCCTAGGTGTGGCAATGGACAGATCAATATCTACCCATGTTAATGGCAAAAACAGATGAAATTAGGTCATCATACCTGCGAATCCTCCCTTATTCTAAGGTTCTGTCCTGTTGGGTCAAGCAAATCATTAATAACCTGTCAAGGTAGAAATGGACAAAAGTTAATATATTAAAACACTAGAGGAGAAGAGAGTTATAACGTTTTGCTAAGGTTGTCTAAATCATATAGCAAGAAAACTTTAAGAAACTAATTTCGCTTAAACAGAGGATTCAATTGCATTATTACATAAATCTTAAGGGAGAAGATTTAAAAATTATTAGGGTTTAGTAGTCACTATGCAAAACCATGGAAGTTTAAAAGGTCTCAGTACAATTATCAGAAAAGATAAATATTTGCAGTTCATGTTAAAACATTTTAACTTAAAATCATACCACTTTAAATAAGACCCAAAAGTGTAGTACCTCATTGTATATTTCAAGGTAAGAAACACGCAGAAGAAATTCTCGGCCAGGCGTCTGGAATCAAGAGATGGAAAAAAAGATTGGTAAAAATTTTAAAAAGTAAGGATAAGAGACCAAGCAAATAATGAAAGAAACCACCCAAGACATGGTCAACAGTGTTTACATCTTGGATAATGCTGAAGACATCCTTCACCGCCAATGGAATAATTCCAGGGGACTTTTGCTCACCCTTAAGAAAAAAAAAAAGGAAAGTTAAAAGAAAAGATGATAACATGGTGCTAGCAACAAATTAAACTAAGGCAATTTAATGTCTTTAGTTCGTCAGAACAATTAAACAGTAGACCCTAATAAATAAACTCTAGTGGTCACGACGACATAAAGATTTAGAGATGGTTAACGCATTTAGAAGCTTAATTAAAAAGGAAAGTGAAAATTCAAGCATTTCCATGACAGAGAGCTAGAAATTTAACTACTTTTGTTTGATTCACTATTGAATGAAAATCTTTACTCCACAAAGTCTACAGTTTCTTAATTCTAACAGGTGGTCAGAAGTTAGAGATAAACAACGAGCCAAAAATTTGGAAATGGAATTAAGCTGGTTTACATTTGGAAACCTCACGTTTATTGGCATTGCAGTTACTATCCTACTGCATAGATTAGTGCCAAACAATCAGCTGTTCACACCTGAGGTGTTAGTTTACAGATACATGTAAGAAGGGAAACAATTTGTCAATTAATCAATTTGAAAAACATCCTTAGGATCATAACAAATTTATGCCTTTGTATATCATTAGGTGCTCCCCTGAGAGCTCGACAGATAGCAACAATAAAACAATAGAACAAAAATACAATTTAAACAAATAATTAGATAACTGGCAATCTGGCACTAGAAACTTAAATTATGCATAACTGATACATAGAAGATTGTCACGGTATCAAAGACTTACATGCATGGTATGAGTTTTGCCACTACTAGTAACACCATAGGCAAAAACAGTACCTGTAATACAGAAATATCTGCAACTCAAAGATAATAATAATTGAAGACCATGTAATTCTTAATAAACATATATCTAGATGGAATGTGGACCGACAACCCGTGTTCTATATAAAATAAACTGCATCAATCTAATCAAAGACAACTTCTAGGGAACCTACATAAAGGGCCACACATAAGTCAAAGATAAAGGAGATTGAAGACAGCAAGCTCATATTGAAGCAATCAAAGAACGAAAGTTTCATTTGCTATTAATGGTTTTTACTACATTGTTAATAGTAGCACATTAAGGGCATGTTTGATTCATGAGTGGAATGAGAATGGGAAATGGAATTGGATTGCATTGGAATAAAAATTGGAATGACAAATCATCCAAAAATGTTCGGTCCATTATTAGAATGGAAATCGGAATGGACAATTGGGAAACCTAAAACTATGAGAGAGGGGTTTTGGTTAAGAGAGAGGAGAGTGATAGGGGGAGAGGAGGGGGAGATATTTGTGAGAGAGGATTTTGAGTGGTTTACTCTGGAATGGGCCAATCCAAGATTCAAAGCTGAATTGGACCATAAATGGATTGGGTCATTTCCATTGAAGAGTGGAATGGGAATCAAAATCCGATTCCTATAAACAATAACTATCAGAATCAGGGACTCCCATTCCGATTCCAGAGTCTAAAATTGGTGAACCGAACAAGCCTTAAGTGTTTGTTCGCAGTATAGAAGGATCTGAAGTTCCAAAAACAAAATCATAATTATTAGAATTTCTGGCGTTACTTAGCATGATGCCAATGTAATAGACTGTATAAATTAATATATACATGCATCCCATCTTATGCCAATAGGCCTTTTACATCTCTCAACCGTGAAATTATGACCATTCCAAAACTACAA
Organism: Tillandsia fasciculata; assembly: GCA_029168755.2. Taxonomy (NCBI): domain Eukaryota; kingdom Viridiplantae; phylum Streptophyta; class Magnoliopsida; order Poales; family Bromeliaceae; genus Tillandsia; species Tillandsia fasciculata. The sequence goes on along the minus strand of CM054946.1, from coordinate 19,930,203 downwards.
GTTCTTCACTTGGTTCCCCAAATATTCTTCGGAAATTGAAATTGAGAATATTAAAATCATTAAATCTCAACAGTAGCAAGAATAAGAAAAAAGTACCATTGATTCCTTCCATTGTACTGCTTACAACATGCTGAGCAGCTACATCGTAAACATGACGAGTTGTAGTTGCCGGACCAAACACTTTATCTGTTAAAATAAGGGGAAAATAACAATTTTCATGGAAAAAGACCAAGTGTTAGAGTAAGGAAAAAGACAAAATGATATTGATTGTACTGGATTAATATGTTGACTATACCACCATATGCCAATTTGGCACATATCTTCCAAATACCTCATCTAGTTAATTAGTATTGGTGATAACACAGGTTCCGTCAAGAAGCTTCCTAAATTGAATAAGTTGAGCAATGTGAACGTGCAAATTATCAGGAAGAAACTATCCAAGCCCAAGTTGTTGTGTTGAAATGTACAGAAAGCACATCACCACATCAATTTTTCACAAAATAATTGTCAGCAAGATAACAGGAAATTAACAATCTATCATCGCAATAATTTTCATTATCAACGATAAGTGATGAACGTGCTGATATAGCATGCATTATTTCGGCCAATTTTGGGCCATTCACTGGTAGACTAATGGGTCATGATGGCTTGTTGAATAGCCATTAATAAGAACTTTTGTTATATAAATAGATGATGCAACTTGCCAGGCTGAACGGTCCCTAAACGTACATCTACCCATACCCTAATTATTTCCAGAAAAAAGTAATGCGTATTGTTTTAAGGAAAATTATATATAAATAAAAAATCTAAAAATAAACAGCTCGAAGATATTTCTTCAATATCTCAATCTATGAGTATCCCTCAGACTAATTAATTCGACTACGACGAGAACAAAGTAATTGCAGCCTTGCATTTGTAAAGTTGACATGACAAAAATGGTTTGAAGGGTCCAATAAGGCAACATTTTAAATTTGAGGTGTCTTTAATTCAGCGCTCCCAAAGGCTCTTACAGCTGTAAACAGCATGGATCATTATCTCTACACAACATTAATCCACATTCCTCAGAAAGAACTAATTCATGCCACAAAAGTCCACAACAACTGCTTGAAACAATAAGCAAGCGCAGATAAGATTCTCAAAGTAAGTGTTAGGAATACTGACCGAAACCGTAAGCAATCGACGGATTGTACTCATTGCGCACGGAATAATCCCCATCTGCATACCACGCGACCTCGTCGCCTTTGTTGATCTCTCTCGCACTACCAAGAACCAGTTACTTGATGAATCAGAACACTTTTCACAGCTCAAACAAGGGCTAGACTCTCGCAATGGAGAAAAGAGAGGGCGACCGCATACCTAAGAGGCCGAAACCGGACGGTGACGGTGACGTTCTCCTTGGACTTGGCGAGATCAGGTGGGCGCTCGGAGAGCTGAGACGAAGTAGGGCTAATGGGAGCCGCAGAGACCGGAGAGGCCCTCGCGGGCCGAGTCGTCGCCGCCGTGGACGAAACCGACGAGGGGGTCGTCGGCCGCGCCGGCGCTAAGGTGGACGGGGTCGTGGGCCGACCGGCGCCGGAGGAGGAGGAGGAGGGGGTGGTGGGTCGAGCTCCGGGGGGCTTGGAGTGGGGAGGTGTGGGGGTTTTACGCGATCGGAAGGGAGAGATGCTCGATCTCGCGGACTTGGAGGACATGGCTAGAGTGGTGAGGCGATCGAGTTGAAGAAGATGAGCTCACTCTCTCGATCTCTTTGATCTCGTAGATTCTAGGGTTTCGGACGGAGACGAAGGATGAGGACGAGGTAGGAGACGACCAGGTCACATGCTCTCTCTCTCTCTCTCTCTCTCTCTCTCTCTCTCTCTCTCTCGCTCTCGCTCTCCCGCTCTCTCGCTGCCGCCTCCGGTCCAAACTACGGAATATTTTTTGAAGTTGGCTGTTCTTGTTTCCCTCATTCTTTGATTTCTGGGGGGGGGTGGAGATGTGGGGGGAATGGTGGTGTTACCTCTCGGTAAGTTTACCGCACGGTTGCTCGAGTACATACGGTGAAATTGACTCGCGTGTCGTCGCCGAGAAGACTCCACCGAGTAGCTGCTAAGATACCTGAAATTTAGAGAGATTTTAACAAGCCTGCAAATTGACCAAAACATATGGTGAAAATGAGTTGATATATTATATTATTTCATATCTCTTTGCCATATAAAAATTAAATAAAATAATAAATATATGAGTTATCACATTTTGTTAATACTGTCAAAACTGAGATTAATTACACTAATTATAAATAATTTTATTTGTCAATTTCTTGTTATAAAATTTTGCAGCTAAATTTAATGATTATTTCAATTTTTTTTAGCCGGTGTTAAATAATGGTAAAATCGGAGTAGTAATTGACCTAATTTTAATGTAGGAGAGTAATTGATATGGAGATTAAAGAGCTAGGGGTTTCTACAAATATGTGGGTAGTTTCTTAGTCATTTTCACATAAAATCTTATAGATTTTGTACACTAGTATTGTTTTTATTTATTTAGAAATAATTTTATAAATAAAACTTTCTAGCTTGTTGTTATAAGTTTGGATTTGTCGATAAATGGAGTGTTCTATTTTTGTCGCATTGGCTAATGGCTCGCTTCAATCAAATGCTAAAGAAAAATTATAAGTAAAAAATATCATTCATGAACATAATTTATCTTGTAGAATTTATATATAAATACATAAAAAAAAACATAACAATGACAAATAAGAATTTTATTTTCTAAATGTTTACACTCTAGTGACTAATTTATGAAAAGTCTAACATTTTTCAATCTTAGCCAAAATAAATGAGTACTTTTATTTTAGATTAAAAAATTACAAGATTTATTTTCTAGTAAAAAAATTTATTTAATAATCAGTAATTTAAATATGCCATACTTATAGTATGAATTAAGTGTTTAAAAAGTAATTTGACTGAACTATTACGCTTTTATTTTGACTGTTTTGGATTCGGAGCTGCATAACTCATCGAAGGTAATCACATACTTACAATATGAATTAAGTGTTTAAATAGAAAGTAATTTAAATTAAGCTGACTTATTATTTTTCTTGAGAGAAAAATAATATATTATTTATTTTGTTTAATTTAAAAATAAAATCAGAATCTCGAGTACCAATTTTTTTTTTTTTTATTATTTGCGCCCCGAACAACATGTTAAGAATTTGAAATTTTAGAGTTTAAGTTTTTTACTTATTATTATGCTTTTATTTTGACTGTTTTGAGTTCACAGCTGTTGAGCTCACCTGAGGTAATCACATACCTGACGCTCCTGCTGTGGTTTGTATTTGGCTCATTCACTTAAGAGGGAGACGTACTCTGGCGCAGCATTTGTTTGATGGCAAAAAGTCATCTTTTAGGGCGCCCATGTGAGATGCACGTGAGCTACATTTGCTGAGATTAGTAAATAGCTCGATATTTATATAACGAAAAAACTTTCGTTTTCGCGGTTGGTGGAGGGAAACCTCTCTTAGCACAAACACGTGAATTGTACGTGAGAAATAGTGCCTCGGGCCAGATAATTTTTTATTTTTTATTTTTTATTTCTAGCTTTAAGATGTATATAACTTACTCAAACTATAAACTGTTTTAATTTAACTTCTCAGTTTTTAAAAACTTTAATATCATTATCCAGCATTTCAATTTTAACTTCTCATTTTTTTTACAAATTAAGTAAGTTTATTTTATATAATTTTCGTGACTATAAATTTAATAAAAAATAATTATTATTTTAAATTTTAAAATCAATATGCAACGACTAGTCCAAATCAAACAATTAAAAGGTCGGATAACTAAGTTTTGTATATTGTTATTTTATTCTTAATTATCTCGGTTTGAGTTATTTTACTTAGTTAAAAATAAGGGTATATATAAGTGTACATCCTTTTTAGGGTGTACATCTTACACCCCACCCCATTTTAGGGTGGAATGAATTTCACTCGTCACATCGAGTAACGAGTGGAGGTATACCCACTCCAGGATGAACTGGGGTATCGGATGTACACCCCTTTTGAGGTGTACACCTAGCTTTGTCCTTAAAATAAAAGTTTGATTACAAAGTTTAACTTCATTAGTTACAATTTGTTAATTGTGACTAAATTTATATCTTAGCAGCAGTAGTTAGGGTCATGAAATTTTACTAATCCATTGATTAATTCACATGGTTAACAATTGGATAGGTAGCAGTGGGCCAAGACCAAGATGGTGAGTTTGGACCAGAAACTAATAGGATTTTTCAACTACCACCTTTTGCCATTTTCCCTAAATATCCTGTTTATTCCAGAAACTAAACATGTGAATTGGTTGGAGAATAGGTAGGGCTATTGATAAATATCCTGTTTATTCCACTATGTACAATGGTGATGAGCATTTTTTTTCACTGCACGAGAGCTGCGTCATTCCCATCTAAGAACTCTTTTCTTTTTTCTTTTTCTTTTTTTTTTATGTTTAGAATAAGTTACCATTGAATAACTTATTATAATTGTCGTCCTTAGCGCAAGTGATAAAGGATTTAGTGGTTGGTACTCGAGGTCGCGAGTTCGCCTAGTTGCTTTACATTTCTAACTAAGTCTAAGTTTATTTCTATAAACGAAGCGGATAGCATACTACCGTTCTCTAAAAAAAAAAATATTAACTTATTCTATATATATATTGAAAATAAAAAGTTAAATTTTGTTTTTTCAAAAATATTATTATTAATTATTTGATAGGATAGCATGTTTTATTTACAATGTGATTTATCGTATTCCAAAGAAATGACTATAAAGTGGAATATAAATGACTTAAGGTAAAGATCTTCGTTTGGTTAGTCCTTCGGAATCGATTACCCACGGTCGATAACTTAATCAAAAGAGGGTGGTCGGGAGATCCACAATGTGTGTTGGACGGTAATAATGTCGAGACGGGTGATCACCTACTTGTGAGATGTGTTTTTAGCAAATTTTTAATGCTCAATATCCGGAATAGAGAACATACCAAATTAAGAGTGTTTGGGAGCACTTGATGGAAAACGATAATCAAGAGATTGTGATGAAAAATCTCGCTATGGTTGTTGTATGTTGGTGGATAATATGGCGGGAAATAAACAATGTCATTTTTCGAAACCAATCGTCAAATCCATTATTAGTCGTTAAATGAATAAGAGAGTTATGGAGGAATTGTGCAGTCCTAAATGAGTTAGGATAATGACAGATCTTTTTTATGAGTGTGTGTTCTTTTTTGTCGATGTTCTGTTGCCTCACGTCTTGTAGCTAAATTCATTTACCGAATGAATGAAACAGGTAGCGAGCTATCTTTTTCTAAAAAAAAAAAATTTATTTGATTCTAAACATGTCATTGTATTTTTTTATTTATCAAATACAATTTACTGCATAAATAAAAGATATATCCCAAATACATTATTCATGCATCCAAATACCAAAAAATTGACTACGAAGACATTAGATGTTAGACATTTCATCGTATTTTTTATTTATCAAATATTACAACTTTTTGAGTAAATAAAATATATAACTGAAATAATTCATGTATTCAAATAGAGTGTTAATGAAATAATATATTTCACTTTCTAGTCAAAAATTTTATGATAAGATAAATTATTTTGTAGGAGTATGTTATCTTGTCAGATCATAAGTGATAAAATATTTTTTAAAAATATATATATATTTTTTGCTTTAGGTCATAAGAAAATAATTTTATACCAATAAATTATTTAATAATAATTTTTTTCAATATACAAACAAGACCTAAAACACTAACAACAATTAACCACTCCAAAAAAAAAAAAAAAAAAAAAAAAAAAAAAGTCGAAAAAGAAAAACCACAATCACAATCTTTTGTTAATATGCTCATGTGAAAATTTTCCAAGCTACTTGCATACAAAGCTCCTGCCAAATAAGGGTGAGTGCTATTAAATTAAAATCGAACTACCAAACTGAACCTACATAATTCGATCAATAAAGTTCGATTTGATCAGTTTTTTAGTTTAAACAGTTTAGTTTGACCAAAAATTTTAAATTTTTTGTTCTATTCGAGTGATTAAATGAGTCAAAATATGTTGTTAGACTGAAAATTATACTATATTATATTTTAAAATATTAAAAAAAAAACAAAATAAAATTCAGTATTGATTATAATAAAATTTTTAATATTAATTCTTCTTAATTATTTTAATATAAATTAATTTTGACTATAATTTTTTGAGTTCTTTAAACCAACAAATCTATATCATTAACTTATTATAATTTTGAAAGCCCAATTTAGAAAGGCCTAAATCAGCCCAATCCACGGAACCGAACCAAAAAATTTGGCCAGTTGGTTTTTGTTTTGGAGTAATAGGTCGATCGGTTCGGTTCAGTAAATTGTAAAATCAAAATTTTCGATTCGATCTACAATTTTACTAAGAACGGATCAAACCGACGCAATGCTCTCTTCCCTAGTGCCAAGCAACCACAATGAAGAGGCAACCGCAGTGTACAAATCAGTAGGGCTCAAGAAGATCCAAAAATTTTCAAGGGGAGATTGCCTCGACCAAGCCCAGCCCAACTGTTAGAATTGCGACACATGCACCTGGGCGTATTTCGGCCCTTTTCATTTATTTTTTTAAAAAATAAATTTAGCCGGAAGTGTAAAATAATTAAACTTCAAACTTAAAATATCGGATACCAACGATCAAATTTTTTTTTGTCACTTGGGTGAGGTACGGTGGATGTTAGTAGGAACTTCAGAACTCGGTATTCATTTGTTCGCAGGAATAATGGAAACATCTTAATTTTTTTTTTTTTTTTTTTTATTAATTTTGAATTTTATTTTATTTTTTTCGTGCATTGTTTTTCAAATTTCCACACTTGAGTAATGCGTGAAGAGGGAACAAGCCGTAGGATATCTCAAACCACACATTACACAAGCGCAGCGAAAACATAATTTTTCGTAGAACAAACAGGAGAATAACTAAGCAAATAAAACGAATAGGAAACACAAAAATACATGATTTTTACGTGGTTCTACCAAAAATGTGTCAACCTACGTCTACGAGTAAGACCAACTCAATGCGTTTTTTTGATTAATCCACGACACATAAATATAAGGATAAAATTGGATTATAAGAAACTCTCTCACAGTAGTTCTTTACGTATTTTCAATTTTTTCAATAAAGCTGTAAAAAAAAAAAAGAAAAAATAAAATAGTTAATATAACTCTAAAAATCTAATTCTAATAGAAAACGATTTTCACCGTTCATCTGAGCCTCCGATTTATTTATAGTCGTCGATTTTTTCTTAAAATATCTCTTTAAAAATTTTCTAAATCATCCTTAATTTTTAGAAATAAGATGGATAATCAAATCCAACATATTCAATCCATAGTAGAGTTGAATACCGTAATATCGACTCGCAATATAATTTTACATAATCCAACACTGCGAAGGTTTAATTTGTTCGACCCAAAATTAGTCTTCTGATCGTCCTCTTGCGAGCTAACTATTAAAATGCGGCGATCTAACTATTAACTATTGTATAGCTTTGGCATCTTTGTTACGAGTCTTTGTTCCAGATTCCAAGCAGTTATATGGGGTTTTTAGCATCTCATTTTTGTAGTCAGTTACAGTACAGCAAATCTTCGTTACATGAGCAATTTGGAAATAATTCTGAATCTATCAATACGGTAATAATTTAGCCATTGATCATCTTGCTAGGGCCTTATATTTCGGCATCTTGGATCAGACTTAATAATACTTGCTAAGTTGTAGTTTTTTATATATACTTGCAAAGTTGATCTGTTTTTTATTTTGATATTTCTTAAATTGTTGTCTCCTGTCCCCTCTAAATTAACTGCAGCAATCCCTTAATCATTCGAAGTATATTTTCTTTTTTGCTTTTAAAAAAAAAAAAAAAAAAAAGTTTATGCCATGCATGGAGCTCAAGGATTAAAGCTTCTTTTGGTTTGTTTTGATTTTTACTATTAACTTAATAATTTTATTTGCATGCTACTTAATTACTGATCAATGTCAAACACACATGATAACACAGTACCTTCACATGCAAATAACTTTTGTTCTAGAATTAATCATTTAAGTGACAAACTAACTACTAATCAGTATCAAATTATCAACACTTTACATGCAAATAAGACATACAACCTCTAGCTAGATTGTTGAAGAGTTGGTTAATTATTTTTAATTGATTTCATGTTGATTAGGTTTTGGTAGTTGTTGATTTGGTTAGCTGTATTTAAAATACTGCTTCTTGCTTCCCACATAGTACTGCAATTAAACAACATATATATTTGTCCTATGAACATTATGCATAGTATTTATTATTATTATTATTATTTTTGGGTAAAACATTCTGTGTAGTGATTTGTTTAATAAAATTAACTCCTTTTTGAAAGTGAAATGGTCCAAAATTAATAATCCTCAATGTGAAGAAGAAAAGAAATAGAGAAATTGAGTTCACATTTTTTAACTCTCTCTTTTGAAATGAATAATAAAAATTAACAAACAAAGAGAAAATTAAAGTTTGTATAAAACTAACTACAACAGAAGCAAATCGATGCATCTATTAATTCTAAGTGGTTTCAACCATTATAAAAGAAAAAAATGAAAAGAAAATCTTTCACTGATAACTTTCCAGTGGCTACGAGCCACCCACCGTACCTGCATTAATAATCAGTGGTTGAAGAACAAGGCCAACTCCCGAATCTACCAGATACGAAGAGGCCCACCACCAAGGCACCAACCCCTATGATTGATTGCACACAAAGGATGTTACATGCCTCTCTACTCCAGTCCCAGGAATGGGGATGCAAAAATGTGGCTGATTTGCCACCAACCAATACCGATCAATCTACAGAATCTCTTGTCTTGCCTCAAGTAAAATATAGTGTTAATTTTCTACTGCTTCCTATAAACTTATATATTTATATAAAATTTAATTTTTTATATTTATTTATTCAAAAATTCTAAATTATTCATATATATTTTTCCGGTTTATTACCGTTACTTCACTGTTTATTTCTTAACAGACTATATGTGAACGGTTAGTTTTGTCGTTTCAAATATGTTTCTCTAAAAATTTCATCGGTTAAAATAATATAAAAATATATGGAAGGATAAAAAGATAAATTTGTCTTACTAACTAATAAAGGTTAAGTATTTAATCTATGATTAATTATATTTTTCTAACAGAGATAGACGGTAAGAAATATATGAATAACGTTGAATTTTTTAAGAAATAAATATGAAAAGTTAAATTTTATAGAAATATATTTGTTATTTAATATATTTTCAAAAATTTGTATGTAATTAATCATAAAATATATATTTCATATCCTGCATGCCAAATAATTCGTCTCCCCATGGCTCTCAGACTCTGCTCGGCAAACTATTTCTTTATTTTTATGGAAATTTAAATTTAATATAATTAATGTTTTAGTGTTTTATTAAGATAAAAATAAAAATCAATAAAAATACTATACAAACAACTATATTTTAAATTATATTTATTTTTTTTAAAAAAATATTTAAAACTCAAATAATATTTTTTTAAAATTTAAAACTCGTCTTATATATAATTTAAAAGCTTGTTAGGGCGGATTCAAAATGGAGTTTAGCCGGAAAAAGATTGGCGCGCATATGTTGTATTCCGCCTGGAATTTATTAATTTTCACTTAATGCACTTTTTGGGATGGAAGAATCTGAATTTATTTGCAGCTTTATCTAATCTATCGTCACGATTAAGAAAAAAACAATTTTGGTAGTTATTAATGCACAAATTAGTGTGCCATAAAGTAAACGGTTAAATCTACGCATGAGTGGAAAAAAATAAAAATAAGTGGTATATCAAAAGTTGATAAAAGGAAAGAGAGACTTTAGGTGTGAACGTTGAGACGTGAATGGACTAAGACTAATAACATGAATTGACAAGATATTGTTATAAATAGTAGCTATGAAATTTATTATAAGGATCTTATATATACTTTCGAACATGACCATCCCTTATAATTCAAGCAATTAAAGCATTCTCTAGAAGTAGTCTAATCTATATTCGCATTTACAGTTTCTTTTAAAATCTTTACGATTTTTTATAAAAATAGTTTAACTTATAATATAAATTTTTTAGTTTTCAATATAATTAATTCGGTTTGTTCAGTCGAATTTACTTATTTTCAAATTTTATCAGATTAATTGATTAGAGTCCGGTTTGGCCCATTCCGGTTAAGCCGATCTTATTTTAATCAGATCGCTTGATCTTTCAAAACGCTACTTATTCGAAAGTCAATTCAAAAAATGATCTATTTATAAATAAGGATCTCGACCTAGACCTAGAAACTATATTTAGATCACCTCTGATTTGGCTCCTCTCCCAACAGTAGTTTATTTTCGTACAGCATTCGATTGGAATTCAATCAACTGGATACATGCACGTAAAGTTAGAGATTGTCCTATCAATACGGGTACATCGCAACCACTCCCATACTTTCACTCAAATTTGAGAGCCCTAACAACTAAGCAAGTTGGTTGGTGATATGAGTTATCAGAAATAAAGTGATATTTTAAGTTAATACTGATTCATTTTGTACTGTAAATTGGGTTAATAAAAAAGTGTTGCTATCAGAGGATTTGTTGTGAGAATTTTTATTTTATTTTATTTTATTTTATTTTTGTTCGAGATCTTACTGTTTTATTTTTGTAGCTTAGTTTATTTTCGTGAAGCAGATGGCGTACTATATTTTTCTCCAAAAAAAAAAAAAAAAATCTAAGCAATCTAAGCAACCTGGTCCTGGATGCGAGCGCGGAAATAATATAACTAAATTTGTTTTTTGCTTTTTATTTTTTAAAATAATTATGTATTATTTATAATATTATATTATTAATCAAATTACATGCTAAATAAATTAAATATAATAATTTTGACCAAATAATTCGAATCGGACAAGAGGGCTAAAATCTAAACCAACTATTTTTTATTTTTAAAAAATAAATATTAAATAAATTATTGCGGCTCAGATAAATTTGATGGAAAAAAATTGTAATATAGATAATGAAATGTTGCATTAACAAAACAACAACTGATCAAAAAAAAAATACGGTTGTCAAATATTTTTGCTTGGAATATTGGCTCGCGGGACCACTAAACCTAAAATATTCTAGTAGCCTTGAATCCCGCAAAAAATTCTAAACTAATAAATTTGAGAGCGATGCGGAGGGCGCCGCGTCCATCCATCCATTTTACTGGATTGAAATAGAAAGAGAGCGATAATAATGGGCGGAAATATGGATAGGTACCGTTTTGTCAAGCGATGTACATCTGTATTTTTCTAAACTTATTAGTTTGAAGAGAATACTCATAAAAATCGTCCCCTAGAATCTTTCTGGTATCTGGAAGAACATAATGGTTTTTTGTTGTTCCTTTTTTAAAAAAAGAAAAAATTGAAGAGGGGGAGATGTACTGGCCATCTGTGTTGCCCCATTTGCTAATTTCAATAATCAGAAATTATTGACACGATTTGGTCCACCGTACCAGCCATCAATTAGTTTTTCCGTAACACATGCCAATTAATTTCCAATTCGTACTATCCATCTAAATTGTCAATTAATTTTTAAAGTAAGTTGGATGATTTGTATTTAAAAATAATATATATATATATAGAGAGAGAGAGTAAGACTTGTGTATTTTTAGAAGTACGGAGCCTTTCGTGCTTAAGTTATTTTTAATATTAAGACTTCCGAATGGATGATCGATTTCGTTACGCTTGATCTAAAATATCTGAAGCATATAGAAACTAAATTTTATAATTTTTTGATATTATTTACCTAGTGATGGAAAGGGTTCAAAATCAACGGTTGAAAATAAAAATCTCACAAAATAGAATGATATAATACTAAAATTTTAGATTAAAAATATTTATCTTATTATATATAGTATAAAAAAAATTTTATCAAAATTTTACGTGATTTGAATATTTTTATATCGTTAAACTTGCAAACGGTTCACTACAACCATTAAAATTATTAATTTTGAATCATTTTGATCACTAGATAAATGATATCGAAATTAGTAAAATTTAATTTTTAGACCTTTTAAATATTCTATATCAAGTTTGACGAAAATAACTTAAAATTAAAAATACCTTTGTATTTTTTTAAAGCACATAAATCTAACTCTCTCTCTCTCTCTCTCTCTCTCTCTCTCTCTCTCTCTCTCTCTATATATATATATATATATATATATATATATATATATATTGTACTGAGCAATGTGATCCCCCTATATAAAGTCATGAAAAATTCAAAACAAAATGATCGGTCACCGACTATACTCTTAGCGCAAGTGATAAAAAAATTTAATGATAAATACTCGAGATCTTAAGTCCGAAAACTAGTTATTACACATTAATTTCTAGCTAAATTTACTACTGAAAAAAAAAAAAAACCCAAAGCAGTATTCATATTCTCTCTCTCTCTCTCAAAAAAAAAAAAAAAAATAAATAAATAAATAAAAGGCCGGTCCACATATAACATATGGTGGACCAGGTGCAGTCAACAATGGCTGGTTGGTAGCCGCTCGAAATCTGGAGTCAATGATAGCCAACGAAGACGATTGGCGCGGTCGCATTGAGGCTCCCTCATTCACAGCAACACGATCTGTTAATTTAATGCTTACTTATTAATTCTTCCCTTTCATGAGCTTTCCAATTTCATCTTTTTTTTTTTTTTTTTTTTTTTTTGTCTCACCACGTTCTCGATCGCCCCACCATGCGGACTTCATTTATTGTTCATGCTAACGAAGTGGGAACACATTGCTCTAAATGTAGATTTGATCCGTTACATGACATTAATTTAATTCATGCATGATCTGTAATGTTCCGATGACATTTTAACTCTGGATTAACAGTGTAAAACTGTTTGTCAGAAGCATTATAAAGTCTAGAAGATTAATGAGATTATGTTGTTTTTTCTTTTCTTTTTTGGAATGTACGTATCTATTTATAATTTTATTTTATTTTATTTTATTTTACAGTTCTAGTTTAAAACTTACCATTTTTTAAAAAATTAGCAAGTTGTCGGTTTTGTTGATTTTTTTAGAAAATAAACTCAGTTAAAAATATAAAATAACTTAACTGTAAATTTGAAATTTTATTTACTAACTAACGATCAAGTCCTTTAATCAATTACGTGCTAAGTATGTTAATTATTAACTGAAAATAACTGGGATAACAATTATTTAAAACTAAAATTTTCTCTCTAAATATTTCTTACTGTTTTTAGTTGAACACTGTCTAAATAGTAAATACTTAATTATATTTGCTAGATAGACAAAAGATTCCCTACATGTATTGGACTTATTGGTTTAATTTGAATGTTCAATTGAAAAAATTAAACTGTTAACTAGTTGTCACCTTATCAACTTGCCCGTCTTAATTATAATCAGCGTTTGGTTTAAAATTTGTAAGATTTTTATATTTAAAATGATACTTTTTTTACTAACTTATTAAGTCACTTTTGTTGAAAAATAGTAGAAAATTAATATGTTTTTATTAACAAATTATTAGTAAGTTTCATCCTACATCAAAATATAAATATTTTCTAATTTATTATAATTTAGTATTCCAATAATTTTAAAATCTACAAAAGTTTTAATACTTCACCGACATCTTTTATAACTATTAATTAAGCTTAAATTAAATAATAATAATTTAAATATTTTTTAAAAAATAAAAAAATTGCTATAAAATTACAAATGGTAATTCAAAAGGGTGAAATGTTATGAGAACTGTAAGATCACTAGATCCAAAAGTACGTTAATTAACTACGGGACGAAAGAAGATTCAGAGCAGGCAAGGCGCGGAAAGAATGCTCCACCATGAGAATGATGCCGACTTTTCAACATTTAACGAAAAACTTTTTTTCAACGGAATTTATAAAGACAATATTTTATTAAAAAATAGTTAATTTTTTTGAATAATTTAATTTTAATAATATATTTTTTTCATCATAATAATAAGAATTCTACTGTCATACTATCATATAGCATTAAATATTTTGTATTATTAAAATTTTTATCTTCGTATCTGCTTTTTTTTTAGTTATTTTTATTCTTTATATTATATTATTTTATTAATTATTTATAAATTTTTAAAAAATTATTATCATTCTAATCGCAGTAAGCAAAAATTTAGTACGTAGCACAAATAATTTATGCTATTAATAATATAGTAATTTAGTTAGTCATGATATTAATATAGTTTAATATTTTTTTTTCTTGTAACACTTCAAAATTTAGTTTTTTTTTTTTTTTTTTTTTTTGTTGTTCATAATAATATAGTTTGTTTTTAAAATATTTCTAGTTCATGCACTCACTCGGTTCATTAGACATGAATTCATATATTAATTTATGATTCATTATGGGGATACGGACAAACTGAACTGCTTAATAGTAGTATAATATATATTAACTCTGTTAATATTACTATTTTTTTTTATAAGAGAATCAAAGAGGCTTAATAAACAATTTGATTTTTTTTTCAATGGTTGACAAAGTTTTATTTCTAATTTGAAAAGGCTGATACTTAATTAGACAACTTTAAGCAACTTTTTGCTCAACATTATGAGAAAAATAGAGAGACAAATGATGACAAATGAAGGGTGCAATCCTGGGAGGGTTCTATTGAATGATAGCTCCAATTGATATGAACTTGAAAGATAGCTGCAGAACTTAATTGTACGAATTGATATGGACTTCCATGGTAATTTTCAACCCAGGTAGTCTTATTTTTGTGAATTTGTGGATGTTTGGCAGAGTTTTTGAAAAGTAAAATATTTTGTTCAGTAAAATATTTGATAATTTTATTTTTAAAATTTAATTTTAATTTTTGGAAAAAAAAATCAGAAGTAATTAAAATTTATTTTTTGAAATCTTATCCTGATTTGAACTCAAATTTTAAAATTTTATTTTAATTTTAGATTTAAAATTTTAAATTTAATTTTCAATTTGACATTTAAATTTTAAAATTTTAAATTATAACTCTTAAATTTGAATTTTTAATTTTTAAATTTTAACTTTTAAATTTGAATATTTCAATTTAAAGTTGAATTTTAAATTATTTTAGAATAAAATTTACTAAATAATTATTATTTATAAATATTAAAAAATCTGTTAAATAAATTTACAAAATCACTATATTATGTGTATAACATCTAAAAAATTTTAATAATTTGTTTTAAAAAATATGAAAATTGAATTATATTTACAATTACACTCGGGTGTAATTATAATATAGAAAAATATGAAAAATAATGATAATCAGGTATAATTATAATTTTTTATTAAATTTTATTGCTGCAGTGATTTACTAAACGGATTTTAATTAAATTTTGCTCGGCCAAATATTTTACCCTTTTAAATAAAAATAAAATTTTATTATTCAGAAATTAATTTTTTAGAATCTTAATCAATCAGCCTTAACATCATATATTAAATCACTACAGTATTGAGCATTACATCTGCTAAAAAATATTTTATTTTATTTTAATAATTATTAAATTAACGATAGTTATTATTTAGATTGTTATATAAATTTAGAAAATTATAAAAAATTGTCCTTCTTCCATTATTATAGATGATGATTGATGGGTGGTGGCTTGTAAGTACAAACAAAAAATTATTGTTAGGGAAGATGACTTGATAACTAACCAAATGATTAACAGGTGAAAAATAGAATATCATACGTTTAAAAGTGAATATAAGATTTACCCTTTTTAGTCTATATTAATTCTCAATATATATATATATATATATATATATTTTGCAGATCAGGCATCGTACCATTCCATATGAGGGGGCTCCATAGGACGAGTTTATATGCTTTTAAAAACACAAATTTATTTATACTTATAAATTTTTTATTATTTAATTTATATTTTTATTTTATTTATTTTTTTAATTGATTTTACAATAGTACAAATCTCAATATAAATTTAATGGTAAAAAATTCACAAGTATAAATTAGCTTGTACTTTTAAAATTATATAAGTTCTACTCTCTCTCTCTCTCTCTCTCTCTCTAGAGAGGGTAGAGTTTATATAATAGAGATAGAGTAGAGCTTATATAATTTTAAAAATACAAACATATTTATGCTTGTAAATTTTTTACCATTTGATTTGTATTGAAATTTGTGTTTTTGTAAAGTCAATTAAAAAAATAAAAAGATAAAGTAAAAAGCACAAATTTCAATACAAATCTAATAGTAAAAAATTCACAAGCATGAAAGAACTTTGCTTTTAAAAACATATAAACTCTACTCACTCTCCCTCTCTCTCTCTCTCTCTCTCTCTCTCTCTCTCTCTCTATATATATATATATATATATATATATATATATATATATATATATATATATATATATATATATATATATCTTCTCCCTACACCCACCCTATCTCCTCCGCTCTCTTTTTATCTTTCTGCACTCTCGATATAAGTTGGCAAATTCGAACTATCGAGATATAAGTAGTATTCGTTTTTCTATAAATTTTGGTAGAACAGGGTGAGGAGTCCGGTGGCGGAGGCTACGGGCCTACGGCCATCACCACCGGGGGCGGGGGAGGGGGGGGGCTGAGGAGGGCGGTGCAGGGCGGTTTCGGGTAAACCGTGGTGGGAATCCTGACGGTATTTTGGTATTTTGCGTCCAAATTCTTCATCCTCGAGAGGCCTTGCGAATTCTTGGTGCTTACCTTCATCCTCTTCGAAAAGAACGGGATCCTGATGAGTGTTCTAAATTAATCCGTCGTAGGATGATTTCATTATGTAATTTAATATTGGATTGATCGATTTGAGATATTAAGATAATTTATTTAATTTGCTGTGATAGATTGAATATGAGTTTAAGTATAATAATATTTATCTGTTGCATCGCGCATATCACTATACCAATTTATTTATTTATTTATTGTTATATATACTAATTTTATCAAATTCTTATAATTTAAAACAAAAAATATTTTTAATATCTAAGCTTTATTTAACAATTTACTTCCTGCACCAGGTGTATCTGCTAACTTCTCATAAATAGAATTGGAAAATCGACATTTTAAATAAAAATAAAGTTAATTTAATGAATATAATTTATAATTTCAAAAAAAATAAAATAAAACCTATAAGTAGGATTTTTTTTTTTCAAAATTTAGCTGTACATAAAGAGAATTAATTTGAATCGAAGATTTCCCACCTAATTAGTTAGTTATATAAGTGAAACATTTTTCTTACCAAAGGTGGCCTTCAATTTAAAGTAGATTTTCGGATAAATTAGAGCTCAAATAAAAATTAATTATTTTATACTGTTCGTTTGTTTAGCTACGAAATTAAAATTTTTCCAATTCTCATATTTACTTGGCAAAAAATAAATAATATAAAAATTAAAAATATAAAAAATAAATTAATATTTAATTAATTAATTATTATTTTTTTATTTTTCTGAAGAATTTAATTTTTAACCGAAAATAAAGTTAAGTAGCTAATTTTCACATGTGCTCTAGTTCACTTATTATTGAAAATGTACTGGTTTTATATAGGGAGTAATACGGTACACCGAGTCCACCCAAATAATTTCCCCTCGTGGGATTTGCCGTACTCACGAGGTGCACATTATTAATAATTATAATAATAACAATAATAATAATAACAGTTAGACAGGCACTTTGAATAGACTCCGGTTGACTTTTTTGATGCGTACTTTTTAAAAAATTGATGAGAAAATTTGAACTGTTTTATTTATTTATTTATTTATTTTTTTATGTCTAATTTTGAGAGATTTGATTGTCTCATTTATATTATTTAATTTATTTTTATTTTAAATAAAATGAGTAGCTTGATATTTTTTTTAAAAAATAATTAAAGAAATTAGTCCGAAAGTATTTACTCGAAGGATCTGAGAACAACACGCTACGGGGTCCATTTCTCTGCTCTATCCTCTCTCTCTCTCTCTCTCTCTCTCTCGCCCTGTATTCCTTTCACCCCTTATATATACAACACCTAAGGGATCCCTATACGTTTACTCTACGCTCTTTTTCTCTCTCTAGCTCGCTCTACGGTCTCAGAAACCTCGGATCGATTAGGGAAGGGGCGGGGATGGCGAAGGAGGGGGCGAATGGAGAGGAGGGGTTCGATGGGGCGGCGGCGGTGGCGATGATGGAGGCGCTGAGGGGGAGCTACGGGGCGGGGAGGACGAGGAGCTACGAGTGGAGGGTGGCGCAGCTCAAGGGCATCGTCAAAATGGCCGAGGAGAGGGAGAAGGACATCGTCGACGCGCTCTACGCCGACCTCGCCAAGCCCGAGATGGAGTCCTACCTCCACGAGGTCGAATCGAATCCCCCTTCCTTTTCCTTCTATTTCTCTCTTTTTTTGGTAAATTTCAGTTTCTGTATCCTCTCTAGTTGTTCTCAGATTTTGGGGTTTAATGATTCCCCCCCTCCCGCAAAAAAAGGTTTAATTAGTTGTATTTTTTATTTCAGTTGTGAAGAATTTTTTGGTGGTGTTTTCTCAGCTAACTAAAGATGAATAGTGAAATGGAACGAGAATTATCTGAGATTTACTCGAATTTGTAATTCGCAGCGTGAAATTTAAGACGTTGAGATTTTTCAAACTGGACGATAATTCCGTGACATAAAACTCCCGTTTTAACAATTTTGCCCATTCATGTGTTTGGCTCGATAATTTAATTATCTTAACAAACGACTCTCCAAGTTTACTGGAACAGATACTTTCAAGTGAATTGCTATCAAATTATCAATTTCCATATTTTTAAATTTGGGTGGTTAGTTGCAGCTCGAGCAAACATAAGATGGTTTTGGCTAATTTTTTTTTTCCCCGAGTGTAATTATAATTAATTGAAAGAGCGTAAATGTATTTTTCTATTTTAATTCTTTACAGCTGCACATTTCCTAGCTTGCTTGGTTGTTTGTAATACGATTTATTTCTCCCATTTGGTTTTTTTTTCTTGTTTCCAATAAAAGAAAGCAAATGAGAATGAGAAATGGAATTCGATTGCATTGAAATGAACAATGGAATGACGAATCATCCACAAATATTTAGTTTATTATTAAAATGGAAATCGAAATCAACAATTGTGACACCTAAGATTTTGAGAGAAGGTTTTTGGTTAAGGGAGGAGAGAGTGATGAAGGTAGAGCAGGGGAAAGGTGTTTGTGAGAGAGAGTTTTTAGTCGTTAACTCTGGAATGGGTGGTCAATCCACGATTCAAAGACGGATTGGGGTATAAATGGATTGGGCTTATTCCCATTTTAGAGTGGAATGAGAATTGAAATCCTATTTCTGTAAAACAAATAACAACTATTGGAATCAGTAAATATCATCCCGATTCCAGAGTCTAAAATAGGCGAACTAAATAAAAACCCTATTTATTTTTCTAGATCAACATTGTATTGGCAATAAGTCCTTTTTGCATCAAGCATGGATTACTGACTTGTTTGTGATATCTTTTATTTTATCCGACGCATGATCAATTGTTTATGATGCAGATTTCATTGATAAAATCTTCGTGTACGTTTGCTTTGAAACAACTAAAGAATTGGATGAAGCCAGAAAAGGTAATGGTCAAAAACAATCTTGTAGTTCCAGAGAAAGAAGCATTGACTATTCGCGTATTAATTCTGATAAAATTCTTTTGCTAACATCATTGACTTTAAACCAATTAATTTGTATGCAGGTGTCAAGTTCCATCACAACATTTCCGTCAACAGCACAAGTTGTATCCGAGCCACTTGGTGTTGTGCTGATTATTTCCGCATGGAACTATCCGTTCAGTAAGTCATGAAAATCCAATATATTTTTCACTACCTACTTATTAGCCTGACAAAAATGCTAAAACCTGACATGCTTACAAAAATTGACTTTCTAAAATTGTTTTATCATATGTAATTTCATCTTAAAATTAAATCCACTTATTTTGAAATTGCGCAGCTGCTACAACCTTCGGGGATCATTTAACTATAGAAAACTGACATTTTGTCTTTCTTTGGTGTGATATCTCTGTTTGCCGAACCAATTTGAGTAAATTTAGGGGTTATCTCCTCAAATGCATCAGTAGCTTAGCAGACTCTATGCTATAACCTTTAATGAATAGGAAATTTATATTTTCGAAGGTAAAGGATATTTAGGTGGTCCAATTTCAATAATTGTTGACAAGAATTCTGATTTTCTGTACATTACTAATTAGAATAATGCAAAAGTTGAATTTGAAAAATACGTTATAAATTTAACAGAAATGTCATAAACTAGATGGATCGTACGTAGGATGCTGTTAGTGTTTATTTTCCCCATTAGTAAAGATTCTGTAAAATTGTCGTGTTATCTCATTCTTGGTGTCTATTTGCTTTTTGCAGATCAAAGTTAACAATACTCTTACCAAATTCCTCATTTGCTATACATCTTAAAATTGTTGCACAATCAGTACAATTAACATTTAATTTATATGGATAGCTTTCTCTAGTGTGCAAAATATTAATATAGGCTGTTCCAAATCTGTACAATCTGTATATAACGCCTAGAATAGCAGGTCGGTGTGCAATGTTATATTTTCTTTTATGAATCACCTGCTCATTTTTAAGGTTTCTTCATTGTTCTTTAGGTATCCAGTATATCCTAGAACCAGAACATTGGTCTTGAAAGCTATTTTGCTTACAATTGGAGTTTTCATGTAATGGGAAATGTTCAGTATCTCAATCAGAACTCCGTAACTTAAGAAATAACTGTTATCTTTCTACTTTTGACAGTATTATCTCTTGACCCACTTATTGGAGCTATTGCTGCTGGTAATGCTGCTGTGTTGAAGCCATCAGAAATTGCGCCAGCCACATCATCATTATTTGCAAAACTTTTACCTGAGTATTTAGATGACTCCTGTATCAAAGTTGTGGAGGGGGCGGTTCCTGAAACAACTGCGCTCCTGGAACAAAAGTGGGATAAAATATTTTATACAGGTGTTTTCCTTTTCTACCATCTTTTCCTCTGTACAGAGAAATGTAGCTTATATCTATTGTATCTTTATAATTTTTATGTCCGAGAGTGTTTTAAGTTCTGTAAATTTTTTTTTTTTCTCCTTTATATACCTGAGTTTGTCAAATACCTGCTCACTCTTTGCTATCCTTGCTTTTTGACCTTTTATTTTAATAGTATATTTAAGGCTATTTTTTATGAAGACTATATTGTATTCTTAGAAGAAAGTAAAAAATATTCCTTGCTGCAACAATCCTAATACTTTAATTGATGACTAAGAGCCTGGCATACATTGCAGGTAATGGAAAAGTTGGTCGTATTGTAATGGCTGCAGCAGCAAAGCATTTAACACCAGTAGTTTTGGAGCTTGGAGGAAAATGTCCTGTTATTGTTGATTCAGATGTTAACCTAAAGGTAAAATCTTTTCCTGTATGTTAAGATATTATGAAATTTATCATGTTGTTCCTTGTTACTGATTATTCTATTTGAGCTGATGTGGCTACTCTCATTTGTACCTGTTTTTCCCCTCCTTTAGGTTGCTGTTAAAAGAATTGCAGTAGGAAAATGGGGATGCAATAATGGACAAGCTTGCATTGCTCCGGATTATCTTATCACAACCAAATCATTTGCACCAAAACTGGTAAAATAAGCAGACGGAAGTAGCCGAAGAATTTTTTGAATAATAATTCTAATTTGATTGTCAACTTTTTTTTTTTTTTTTTTAAGGTGGATTCTTTGAAATTTTGTTTGGAGAAATTTTATGGGAAGGATCCATTAGAATCAAAGGACATTTCCCGTATTGTGAATTCAAACCATTTCAATCGCCTGTCAAATTTATTGGATGATAGATTGGTCGCCGACAAGATTGTGCACGGAGGCCAGCGAGATGAGAAACACCTGTGAGCATCATGAACTCAGAATATTTGTTTTAATTTTATGATAAGAGCTATATGAATACAAGAAAATTGCTCTAACACCCGATTCTATTGCAGGAAAATTGCTCCTACGCTCTTATTAGATGCTCCAGAGGATGCACTACTTATGAAGGAGGAGATATTTGGTCCCTTGCTTCCTATCATCACGGTTAGAAATTTTGTTGTAATTCTAATTTCCATTATGAATAGAAAGTTGATAGCTATTATTTATATATTCGTAACTATCTTTTTTGAATTTGCATGAGAAACTAAAGCCATTATATACATGCGAAAGAAGAAGCACATTTGGTTTTTGCTTGATTCTCAAAGCATGGAGTGCGGAAGAAGCCAGCTCTACTATTGTCTCGTGAGAGAAAGCAGAAAGATTGTATATGAAATCAGGATGCAAGCATGCAGATACAACTTAGACTAGTTCTAACTAAGAAAATAAGAGAAAGGAAATGAAATAGTATAATTGTTTATCCGGTTGAAAAGGTTGTTTGCTGAAGTCACCCAATTTTGTTTTCAGGCAATTTCTAAAAATTTTATACTGTTTTAATTAGGTCGACAAGGTGGAAGAAAGCTTTGGTATCATCAACTCGAGGACGAAGCCTCTTGCCGCCTATCTATTCACTAAAAACAAGAAACTGGAAGAGGCATTTGTTAGATCTGTATCTGCAGGGGGAATACTCATAAACGACGTAGCCTTACATGTATGTTTTCTATCTTTATTTTCCCACATATTTTTTGCGCTGCACGTAAGTATATCGAAAACAAATTTTTTTTGTTCATCTGATGAAAACCGTTAGGATCTTTACAGTACTTGAGCTGAAATAAAAAACATTGTAAGGTTTTGTAGTAAAATCAAGATATTTGAAGTTTCGGTTACCTATTTTAAAGTGCATTGTACGTCATGTAAAGATCTATACATTCTTACTAAAGATTAATTGACTAATGCCCACAGGCAACAAACATAAGTTTTATGCAATTCTCTAACAATAAGCCACCTACCTAAAACAAATACCTGTCTATTATCTTTTGGTTTGTGATGCAGCTTGCCAACCCTCATTTGCCGTTTGGAGGAGTACAAGAGAGTGGAACTGGCTCTTATCATGGCAAATTTTCATTTGATGCATTTAGTCACAAGAAGGCTCTTTTATCCCGCGGTTTCGGAGGGGAAGCTGCGGCCAGATATCCTCCCTATACACCACAGAAGCAGAAAATTCTGAGGGGGCTGCTGAACGGTAGTTTCCTAGCCCTAATTCTTGCTCTTCTAGGATGGCCCAAAGATTAAGTCACCTTGATGTAACATTTCTTGTTCATTGTGTCCCTAGTGTTGTACGCAATAATTGCCTTAGCTATGACAGTGTAAAACTTTGGTAGGCGTGTGTTCCTGCATTTTCATTCTCAACCTATATTTGGAGAAATAATATATACACTATACGCTATCTTTGGAAACTTCACGCTTCGAGCTTTTGGCTGCAACTTTGTCAGGACGTTGCAATGCGTATGGTATTTATTCTCTTCTAACTTTTTTTGTTTTTTCAGACTCAGGAAAACGTGAATATCGCAGAGAATTCGGTGCCGCTTTGCATTGCTTTTTGAACTTCTCTATTAGCAAATATGCACCATGATCAAGCTTAATAAACAATAGCAAGCATGTTAAATTCTAACATTGATGCATTAGATAACATAAAATTTAAATTTAGAAACACAACGTAAGGAGCAACAGCAGACTGCACCTTGCACATTATTTATGCTGAACATTCCACATTTCTCATGTTGCTTGGTTTCTATATAGCCAACCAATTGAACAGCTGTTCTTGTAAGAAATAATTATTTTATCAATGAGCTCTAGCACCCAATATAAGAAATGCTTGTGCTATGCTATGCTAATTTAGTTATTGCAAAACAAATATTCACTGTTCACAACCATTATGAATAAGCAAAGCAGAGAGCCAGATATAGATAATATTTTGTAATTGTACAAAATATAAGAATGGCCCTCTCCTTGTCCAAATGCAACATGCAGCCAGGGGACATTAAAGACGAAATAAAAGCACAGGACAAAGTTCAATTCCCAAATAAACATATCAAAATGTAGCCTCAATTTTATAAAATTTCTCTCATCTTCATCAGAACCTAAGAATTTAAGTATTTACGCATGGTGAAAAAGAAGCGCTTCATCTGGTATTATTAAACGATGGGGCTGAACAGAAGATGATTGTTTTTTTTTTTTATCCCTCCAAGCCTTCGAGTCTCTAGGAAGCAAAGCCGCATGTCTAAGCTTGAACGACTACTAGAAGCAGTAGGAAGATATACATAATAACAAAAGGAAGAGTTAAGAAGCTACCAACTTCTGCACCATAAGGTGCTGGAGCCTCCGTGTCATCATATTGAGATACCCTGCACCAAGAAATACATCTTTAAATTCAAAATTTTCGCAAAATGATAATATTCCAAGTTACTATGTATTCCGAGTTACTTTTCAATCTCTTCTTTTTTGATCTAATTTGCTTATATATCCTCACAAAATGATCTATTACATGGATACCCTGTGAAATCTTAGCTTTTGTATGTATCCTTAAAAACCTTGATTTCTTGCAAATATACGGTAAAAATAATTTTTTAAAAACTTACCATAATACAGAACTAGCTTTTGTCATTTCCCTGAGTTGGATGACTCTTTTGTAAGAAAAAAAAACTTGCGAGGGGCATATATGAATATTCAAATTGTACACGACCACATATATAAATAGGTAATTTTGCGGGGGCATTGCCTGCAGAAGCCCTTTTTTTTGCCAAGATGAAGGCTTCGTTAATAGTAGAAAACATTCATAAAATTTGATTTCGCATGATAAATTACCTCCGGAGGTTCAAACTTTGAGCCAAGATTACTGAGCTTAGCATGAGCTTCAGCATAGTCCTTTAAGAACGCATCTTGATCCTCTGCATATTTCTCAGCATAGACCTGAAAACAACAGAGCTTCTCGTGGTAAATAAAGGTCTTGAATCCTACTGAATACCAGAGATTAATCATCAGCATTCACCTTGAATGATGGGTCCTCAAATAATACAGCATCAGTGGGCAAAACTAGAAGGTCTTCATCTCTTCGTTCTTTGATATCCTACATGAATATGCTTGTTGAACTCATTTCATATTATTGGATGATTGAATATAGTTATCACAGAATTTAGAAGAGGATTTGTTACAGCATTACAAGAGGATCTTACCTTAAAGTAGCTGTTGTCGAACTTTAACCACTGAACGGTCCACGACTGCCCCCCAGGTGCTCCAGGTCCATCTTTCTGTTAAGCAATGAATATCGAATTAATGACCCAATATTCACTACCAACCCAGCATTATTTCTTAACATTAAACTTATTGAATTAGATATAAGAAAAGTTGAACGAGTTATGTGGCAGTAAGAAACATATAACTAGTTTACACGACAAACAACGACGGTATCACTTGTGAACATAACGAACATTGCACAATCAGCAATATCAGCTGTGGAGCAAGATATTGACCAACATTCAAAAAGCCATTGAGAATATCATTATACAACAAGCAAAGCTTCCATTCGAAATACTTCAGAAAAAAAGAAAAAAGAAAAGAAAAGAAAGCCAGCTAAGCTTCCTTGCTTTCATAAGAAATTTGGAGGGAAAAGAAAATTTGTAATATTGAGAAATTTGCTTTCGGTCATAATTGAACAAAGAGAAACTGAGGGCCAGGTTATATCAGTATAAATTTGCAGGCTTTCAAATTTTTGATCACAAGCAGAGAACAGAAGGGGTCACACACACTGATGAAAAAGACCTCATGCCAGAAAAAGAATTTCTCTGATGTTTGTTTATCTTAATAAAAAACCAATGTTGATTAGCAACAGCAGACCTTGAAGATTCCAGTATGGCAATACAAAGTAGATGAAGAAGGGGAAGAGAAGGAAATGGATAAAAGGGGGGCAACAGATGGGTAGAGAAAGAAATTGGGAAAGGGAGAAGACAGAAAAGCAAGAAAGGCACAGAGAGAGACCGGGGCAGCACCAGAAGAGAGCGAAGAAAGCATCGATGTTTTTATAAATATTTTGTATTTTGAGCAAAAGCCTGGGTGCAAAACAATGGGAATAACATACTGTATGCTTCGTTTCGGGTTTTCCCCAGCCACTTCTCTCTGGTCTAGCCCTTCCCAGTGTATGTGCTCCAGATAATGCAACTATCTCCTGCGAACAAACTTCACGCATCTCGAATTATGTACTTCGATATAAACAATTATACTTGAAAGGATTATTAAGCTCATAAACCTTGTCATTAAGGCCCATTCTGTAGAACACCTCCCTTAAGTGACCAGCAGGTGAAGGCGGGCCAGCAGCTGAACACAGAAAAATTTTAACAATGTTATGGAATGTAAGAAAACAGAGCAAGAGCAAGAGCAGATAATTGGTAAAAGTCACAGTAGGATGGCAATACCGGTAAAGGTTCAACAATGATTTGGCAAGATAATAAAAAGCATAAAACTAGTATAATAAAATGTACGAAGATTGTCGTAACTATTGAACCACGGGTCAAAATGACAATTTGGCAAGAGAAAGAAGGCATAAATTACCAACGGAAACTTTC
Organism: Tillandsia fasciculata; assembly: GCA_029168755.2. Classification (NCBI taxonomy): domain Eukaryota; kingdom Viridiplantae; phylum Streptophyta; class Magnoliopsida; order Poales; family Bromeliaceae; genus Tillandsia; species Tillandsia fasciculata. The sequence goes on along the minus strand of CM054946.1, from coordinate 19,903,633 downwards.
AGGAAAATGTTGTGATGACCATGCCATAGCCAAGTTATTGAGCATTCTATGGACAAACTAATGTAAAAGCAGATAAGCCGATCCTATACCTTCTATACTACAGTGACACTAAAACCCAGATGTCACTCAAATCCTACAGATCATACACTTGGTGTAACAAAAACAAAAACACGAAATGTCTGATCAAATAAGATTACTGACCCGGAAGCTTCCCCTCAGGTGGGCATTGTTCAGGTCCACTAACGTCAACCCTCCCATACTTCATCGGAATCTTCGGTCCGCCAGCTTCCTGAAGATGAGAACAAGGGGAAATATTAAATTCCGCAGAATAAAAAAAGAGAAGGTTCATCACTGTAGGAGTCTAAACAAATTAAAAGCCAACAAATTCATTGGAGGAAAATACCTCAATGGCTGTAGCACTGGCTAGCTGGAATAGATCTGCATAAGTTATGCCAGAATACTTGTCCTTGATAGGCTGGATAAGCTTTAAGGCATTTACAAGACCTGTGGTACAGTATAAGCATCCCTCCGTGGCAGTTTAATAGTAGATTAACTAGGGTACAAAAGAAAAAGGAAAACTACCAGCATTTGCTGCATGCTTCAATTCTACTTCAAATCTCAGGCTTCCATTAGCTCCTCCTCTTTGCGGCCACTCTGTGATGTTCTTGTCGTAGGTACCAGCATCATGCCATCCCAGACGAACCTGCAATTGAATGGAATCGTCACAGAAGCTAGATGCGTCAAAAAGAGAAGTCAATAGTTAAATATTTATGCATCGATAGTGGTAGCGCTTAAACAATATAGCCTTTACAATAAAACTCAAATAGAACATAAATATTATGATTCTGTTCATTTTAATGTTGTTCAGTTCAGTTCACTTCCAAAATTTGAAAGCCAAAAGTTGCAAGCCTGTCAAGTTGTCCTCCAAATTTAGCTTAACCAACTAAAATGCATAGCCACATACTAGTACCAAATACTCAGCAAAGCCATTTTAGTAACACATTAGAGGAGCTATTTTATTCCAAAGAAACCTTGAATAGTAAGTGTCTCCTATACTAAAATGCTCTCAACCTTCCTCTATAATCTATAGAATTTATTTTCCCCAAATATTTAGGTTTAAGTTGCATTACCTAATAACTGGGCCACTATTTTCTCCAACCTATAAATTAAACTAAAAACCAGGTAACATTCAAGTTTCCCAACTAGCAATTTCAACTGATAGTAAGATCAACAGAACCTTCCAATCTACTTCAACAACTCAAATACAGCCAAAATTACTCCTTCGAGAGCTCCACAAACCATATCAAAGTACACAAACACGATGTTCACCCAAGAAACTGAATCAACACGAACGCGATTCTCAGCAATAGAAACGAGAACGATGAGACCATACCAGAATCGGGTAGCAAAAGGTGGCCTTAAGGAGCTCCTTGATGTCCTCCCTCGCGCTCCTCAGCTGCGCCGGATCCGACGCCGAGAACGTCGCCGCCGCCGAGCTGATCCCACGGCCCATCGCCGAAATCTGCGAGATCCCCGGTACGATCACGAACAAGGATATCTACGAGAGCTCTGGATTAGGGTCAAGGAGCGGAGAGAACGAACCTGGAGGATGCGGCGGGGTCGAGAAGAGAGCGGCGAAGGGGAGCGGAGGAGGGAGGATAAAGAGGAGGAGGTGGAGGAGGAGGTGGAGAGGAGGGATCGGGCGATGGAGGGGCGAGGGGAAGGTGAAATTAGGGTTCGGGGTGCTGCAGCGCTGCGCTTGGGGAGGAGGGAGGCGATGGAGGTCGCGGAGGAGAAGAGACGCTGCGCCATCGGAAGTCGCAACGACGTGTGTCGAGCACGCGACGGCGCTCTGATTGATTGCCTTTTTGTGCTGTTAGGACACGACGAAAACTCGAGTGTGGCTCGATAATAACTAATTAATGCGGCTTATCTTCATACATTCTTCTGTATAAAAAATCAAATAACACATCAATTTTTATTTTAAATATATTTTTAAAAAATTCGTTTATATATATATATATATTTATGTAGTTTAATTTATCGTTAAATTTTTAATAATAAATAAATAAAATAATTATTTGGTGCTTATTATTTATCCAAGGCCGAGAGTTTCACTTTCAGAATTATCATCGTCACTGTAGATAAAAAAAATTATAAATATATATATATATATATAAAGTAAAAAAATTTATTTATTCTTTAACTAATTTGGTTAAATTTGTTAACTTTTAATTATCTAAATTTCGATAATAAAAAAAAAGGGCAATTTCCTACGTATCCCTAAAAATTTTCCTGTTTTCAAATTTACCCCTCCTAGAAAGCTAATATTAAAACTACCCTTCTTACGTTCCAACTTCTTTCCAAAATACCCCTGAAGTTAAACTCTGTTAGTGTACCGTTTGGAACTGCCGTTATCTGTGTGTAATTACTATTTTGCCCTTTCAAATATACCCTAAACCCTAAACCCTAAAACCCTAAACCCTAAACCCTAAATCCTAAACCCTAAAACCCTAAACCCTAAACCCTAAATCCTAAACCCTAAAACCCTAAAAAACCCTAAACCCTAAACCCTAAAACCTTAAACCCTAAACCCTAGAACCCTAAAAAACCCTAAATCCTAAACCCAAAAACCCTAAACCCTAAACCCTAAAACCCTAAAAAATCCTAAACCCTAAACCCGGGCAAAATAGGTATATCTGATAGTTTTCAACTCCGATTATTATTTAACTCTAGTTTAACCCTAGTTAACTTAACAAAGGGAAACGGTAGGGGTATTTTTAATAACGGTGGAACGTATGAAGGGTATATTGAAAAAAAAAAAATAAGAGGGGTAAATCAGATATTTCTTCATATTTCAGGGGTACACAGGCAATTATCCCTAAAAAAAATATATTAACAAATAATTTGTTTTTAAAAAATAAATATAATAATTTAAATTTTGTAAATTTATATTTTACATTTTTTCGCAAAGCCATATACAATTATTCCAATTAATAAGAGCAGGACAAATTACACGGGATGCACGTTCACTCGGACCGGTCCCAGCCGCCCAAATCCGCCCTTCACTTCGTCCTCGAGATTCGTGACGGAGCAGGTTGTAAAGATAAATTTTATTAAAGCAAGCCTCGTCTCGACCAATAGTTGTCAGGTTAAGCCTACTAATTGAATCAGTAATCTCTAGTTAGATTGAAATATGGAGATTTAAGTAAAATTTCAAGACGAAAATTTGAATAAACTAAACATCATAATCTCTTCAGAAAGTCAAAATTTTCATCTGGGTACTGCTTAAACGTAGGGTGCTAATAATGGATAGACTATTCAAATAGTGGTGGTCCGGGAATATCAACTGCATCTTCTGCTCATGCTCTGTGGAAATCGCTGACCAACTTTACTCCTCTTGTGAGGTTGTACGCCTTTCAATGAATTGCCTGCTCCCCAACAACGTGTCTGCCCGTTGTTGCTCCTCAGTTAACTTGCTGTGGGACGCGTGCGCGAACAGTGGGAACTCCCGAGGGCAGGGGGAACTCATCGCTATCGCGGCAGCTTGGTGGTCCGTCTGGTTGGAACGGAATAGCAGGAGGTTTAGGTCGGTCTCTCGCACTCCGGGTCACTTGTGCTCCGAATCACGTGACCTGTCATTGTCCTGTGCAATGACCTGCCCATATGATTTTTTTTATTTTTATTTTTTTATTTTTATCGAGATCTGGTTGTCTTAACTCTTGTAACTAAATTCATCAATCCAATGAATAAACCGGCAGCATGTTGCCTTCCCCTTAAAAAAATAAAATAATAAACGTACCCTGCTGAAATTGGATTACACTGGCGGGATTGTTACATAGACTAAGACATTTTTAATATGATGTCGAACTTTCATCCGAATTTGAATTAGATTGGCAGAGTTGTTACATAGACTAAGACATTTTTAATATGACTTGGAACTTTCATCCGAAAGGATTATTTGCCATACAAACAATTCAACATCTTAAGTTCTTCATGGTTTTATTATTTATACATCCAAAAAATAAGCATACATTTTATAATTTATTCATCAAAAAATTAATATTTTTAGGTATCAAATTTTTAAAATTATTAAAAAATTTAAATAGCCGTCTAAAACTTTAGATGAAAAAATATAATATTTACATTCTAATTTCGAATATATAAATAGTATTTCTTGTAAAATTATTATATAGGCACTCAGTACACCCTACGAAATCAATCAAATTTTAAATTAATGAGTGCCAAAAATATATAAGATATTTATTTTTTAAAAAGTTATTAGAAAAATAAATTATAACAAAAGTTTAATTTGCAAAAAAAACTAAATCAAAGTCAACTTGTGCTCCATGTTCCATTTAGGTCCAATTTTTTTTTTTTGATAATTGAATGAAGCAATAAAGAATTTTTTGATATATATTTTTTTAATATGTATATAAAAAAATCATTTTAATTTTCTAAATACTATAAATTATAATATTTTAATATTTATTATGCATATTTTTAAAAGTATCACCAATTCCACAAAAAAAAAGCATTTTAATTCTGAAAAGGACCATGGATTCCATAAAAAAAAAATTATATTCAAAATCAGAGCTTATTTTGTAGAATGCATGTACCCCCGGCATAACAAAATACGTTTAGTTCCTGCAGTCCTGCAGGTCAACAGTTTCCTCCTCCGCAGTAGTAGTATTATTATCCAAAAGCTGGATCTGTCGGCGTCCGTTCCATTCGCACTGCATGCCGCGTCGCGGGAAGTCGGAGGAAGGTAAAGAAGCATGATCCATCCACCACTTTCCACTCATGCCCCTCACATCTCCCAAAATTACATGATGCTCGTCCAAACTTAAGTTCGCTAGAAGCCCTTCAAAATTGAATTTTATTAGTATCCGATTTACCCAATAATTTTTTATAATTTAAAAAATTAAGAACTTGGTGATTGATATTCGAGATTACGAGTTGGAAGGCTAGTTGCTTTCTATTTCCAACTAAATTATTTTTTAAAAAAATAAATAAAATGGATAATATTCTATCTTTTTCTTAAAAAAAAAAAATTTAGAAAACTAAGTTTACAAAAAAAAATTAATAATTTAATATATCATATACCATTATCTATCTATTTTGATATTTTCATAATTTTTTTATCGAAAAAAAACTAATTTTCTCCCACTTAGAATATTATAAAATTTTCAAATATCTATAACAATAATTGAAGTTCATATTACATCCAAACTGTAAATTTAAATTCAAAACAATATAAAAAACTTAATTATAAATGAAATTCAATCTTTTTAAATACAAAACACAAATTAAAAAAAAAACATTCAGCTCAAATTCAAAATCTCAATTTAAATCAAAAATTAAAATTTGGCTTTAAGATTAAAAGTACAATTTAGATTCAAACTTTAAAAGTTTAATTTAAATTTCAAAATTAAATATTTACATTATGATATAAATTCAAAATTTTAATTTAGATTCAATATTTTTATGAGTTGCATACTTAACAAATAGGGTATTATCTAATTTTCTAATATTATCAAATTAATTCATTCAAATTGATAATCTTTTCAAATTACGGATTAAGATTTTAATATTTAAGATTTTAATCCACCAACTATATATAATAAATGAAATAAAAACAATAAAACACGGATCAAGGGCATTTTCGTCCAACACAATGGTCGGTTTTAGGTAGCTACGGTACGCTGTCCTTTTCGTCCCACCACAATTCGGTCGCATCCCAAATTGCCCTCAAAGAACACGCTATCTTACAATGATCCGACAGTAAACGACAAAAATACGCTGACGTCATCAATCGCAGTAATTACAAATTCACCGTCATAGAGAGCTCTCGAGGATGAGATGACGCGGGAGCGGGACACCAACAAAGGCGGGGTTTCGTGTGGCCTCCCAACCCCAACCACATTCTCCTGTTCCCCGAATAAATCCTCCCAAAATTAGCCAAAAATGATCCATTCATTTTAAGCAAATTAAGGAAAAGGGAAAAAAAATTATACTGTTTATTTATTTATTTCGGAAGAAACTTCACATTTTAGCTGAGCAACAGGTATGGTTCGAATCTCCTCGCTTTTCCTCTCGGATCCATGTGTTATTATTTATAAGTTTTTTGGATGTTTTCACGCTTACATTGGCTTAAATTAATGCTCGTTAGTGTTTGGCGTTGATGAGTGATTTGAGGCTGTTCTGGTGCATTTAAATAATTCTAGATGCTTGATTTCATTAATGCAACTTTGTTGGGGAGAGTTATGGAAAAAAAATGAGTACCTATAATACTAGTTTTGGTGGTGCGATCGATCTTTTGGTTTACGCGACGAATTTTGTAAGGAAAGTGATTAATTAGCAGGCTTATATGCAGCTTTGCAGATTTGTATTCTTCATCTCGAATGTGTTGTCGATCGTTTATTATTTTGCTTTCTCAATTAATGGGGAATTTTAGATCATTTGATTGTTGGCAATCTATTTAGTTCAGCTTAGTTATTGTAGTTTGAATCTCTGGGTAGTAAGAAGGTCTTTGTTTTTCTCAGATTCAAAAGGATTTTTTTTTTTTTTTTTTTAATTTTAAATTTTGTTCTCTGATTTTTCAGATACTTTTAAGATTTTTATATGTAATAAATGGCTCTATTCGGGAGAAGCCCGCGAATGGACAGTAGGAGATCGTCATCATATTGTTCGACCGCGGCTTTTGTTGTATTCATTGCTCTTTGCTTGATTGGTTTATGGATGATGACGTCTTCAACCGTCGTTCCTGTCGACATGTCTTCGTCCAAAAACAAATCTGAGATGAAATCAGAGATTGCAGAGATGGATTCGAACACGGTCGAGGAAAGGTCGATCGACACCTCAAGTAATGCAGTCCAAGGCGATGCCGATCCTAGCGCAAACGATTCTCCAAATGAAAACATCTCTGATTCTACCGAAGACCAGAATGTGATTGAAAAAACTACTGAAAATTCGGTTGAGAAGAGTGAAGAAGAGAATCCGGCTAACAGGAATGATGGTACCAAGGATGAATCGGATAAGGCATCAAAGGGCCAGTCATTTGATGATGCTAATGGTGGTACCAAGGATGAATCGGATAAGGCATCAAAGGACCAGTCATTTGATGATGCTAATGGTGGTACGAAGGATGAATCGGACAAGGCATCAAAGAACCAGTCATTTGATGATGAAAACGGGAAAACGGAGGGCGGAGAGTTAGTAAAGGGAGGTGATGAAAATGGAAGTGGCGAGCGAGGTGTCCAGGATAAAGGTGCAGAAGTGAACGGTGAAGAAGTTAAAAACAATGTGGAGGAAAAGGAAGGGCAAAATCGTGATGACACTACCAATAAGGAGCGAATGGAAGACCCGGATAAAATTTCAAGTGAAAATGAAGTTGATAACAAGCAGGATACTGATGGTGAGAAGAATTCGGAAACACAGGAAAAGGATGAAGATAATCAAGGTCAGAAAGAGGAGAAGGAAGAATGGAACCAAGACAAGGATACTGAAAAGGATTCTGGTGAGGTGAGAGCTGCAAACCAAACTAAAGACGAGAGCGCGAACGAGGTTTACCCGGATGGAGCTCAGTCAGAGATTCTGAATGAGACCACTGCACAGAATGGCGCGTGGTCGACACAGCGCGCGGAGTCGAAGAATGAGAAGGAATTGCAATCCACTTCTTTGGCGAAGAGTGGAGACAGAGTGTACAGTTGGAAGCTTTGTAATGTAACTGCTGGAGCAGATTATATTCCTTGCCTTGATAATGAGGAAGCTATTAAGAAGCTCAGAAGCACTAAGCACTATGAGCACCGCGAGAGGCATTGCCCTGATGAGGCCCCCACCTGTCTTGTTCCTCTTCCTGAAGGGTATAGACGGTCAATTGAGTGGCCAGCCAGCAGGAATAAGGTACATAGATAAGTCATTGTCATCAAAATGTATATACGTTGTCCCTTCTATGAGTAGGATATTCATCATTTTTATATACACTACAGATATGGTACCACAATGTTCCTCATCCTAAGCTTGCAGATGTAAAGGGGCACCAAAACTGGGTGAAAGTTTCTGGAGAGTACCTCTCTTTTCCTGGTGGCGGTACTCAGTTCAAGCATGGCGCACTTCACTACATTAATTTCATTCAGGAGGTTCACTTACTTTCTCTATATCAACTCAATTTTAGTGTTTTTGGCATATCTTGCCATTTCAGACAACACTTGATCAGAATCTCTCTTCATTGTTAATGTTTATTCAAGCTATAGATAATCAGGTTTGAATGAGAATTCATCTCCGTATGTTGTTTGAGAGTTTGTGTTTGGTTAACCCCGAATGTTGACAAAATCCTTCTTTTTTAATCCAATTTGCTGTTCAAGTGTAAACCACTCGATGAGTTTTTTTTTTTCTCCCCTCTGAATGAATATATCTATCTGTGTAAGATTCTTAGACCATTATAGTTCTGTCTTTTTAAGTAAATATTTCATCATGTTTCTAATGTGATTGTGCTTTTTTCAACAGTCTTTTCCTGATATAGCCTGGGGAAAAAGAAGTCGTGTTGTTTTAGATGTTGGATGTGGAGTGGCTAGCTTTGGAGGCTTTCTTTTTGATAGAGATGTGCTTACTATGTCCTTTGCACCAAAAGATGAGCATGAGGCTCAAGTCCAGTTTGCTCTTGAGAGAGGAATTCCTGCTATATCGGCAGTCATGGGCACCAGGAGACTGCCATTTCCCAGCAGGGTCTTTGATGTTATTCATTGTGCACGGTGTAGGGTCCCATGGCACATTGAAGGTAGTTATTTTTGAACTTACGCTATATTTTCTTATGTAGTTTCGTTAGTTTACTTAGATGGTAACCCGCAGGTGGTATGCTTTTGCTGGAGCTGAACCGATTGCTGCGGCCTGGTGGTTACTTCGTATGGTCTGCTACTCCAGTTTATCAAAAACTCCCGGAAGATGTTGAGATTTGGAAGGGTTAGTATTTCTTTTTTTCTTGAGGACCGAGGATATAGATCTTTTCTTTTCTCCTCTTATTCCAAGTTCCGTGGGTGCATGCATAACATCTTCGCTCCAAATCTTTTCACACGCAAATCCTTTGGTTATCAATTATAGATTTATGAAAGTACTGCAAAAATTGTTATACCCTTAAATGGAATAATTCTTTGATGGCAATTCCTGAGCAGCTGCCATTTAGTGATCTTCTTCATGTTTTGCTGATATATGTGTAGTTCTTCTTTTCTTCTCTTCTCCTTTTGAAATGCAGCTTTACAGGTAGATAATAGTACTGAAGCCTTAATCTGCTCTGATTTTCTTGTTCTCTCTAAATATTGATTGCAGCCATGTCTGCACTAACAAAGTCGATGTGCTGGGAAATGGTCAATAAAACAAAAGACTCGGTAAACCAAGTGGGTTTAGCTATATTTAGAAAGCCTTTCAACAATGATTGCTATGAGCAAAGAGCAGAAAATGATCCTCCTCTCTGTCAAGAATCCGATGATCCAAATGCAGCTTGGTGAGTTTCCTGTGAAAAAGAGTACTTTATCATTTTCTACTCTTCCACATCATATTCCTTACTAGGAAATATTTGCATGTTATAGGAACATATCTTTGCAAGCTTGCATGCACAATTTGCCTGTTGTTCCCAATCTTCGCGGTTCACAATGGCCTGAGAAGTGGCCTCAGAGGTTGGAGGAGACGCCGTACTGGCTAAATAGTTCTCAGGTTGGAGTATATGGTAAACCTGCTCCTGAGGACTTCAAAGCAGATTATGAGCATTGGAAGCACGTCGTAAGTAACTCATATGTTAATGGAATGGGAATCAACTGGTCTAATGTGAGGAATGCCATGGACATGAGATCTGTTTATGGAGGGTAAGCAATATTCATGAATTGTTCTCACAGCTACTTTAAAAATGGTTTCTGAAAATAATTCACATGCAATGGACTCTGTCTGATTAAAACGTTCTGCTTGAAGTACTAAGGATTCTAAGATCAGCATCTATGTTCATCACTACTTATCCTTTTTTCTTTTTGTTTTTTGGAGAGGTCAACGCTACTCTTTCAGTATTGTTGTAATTTTATTACCCTTTTGAACTATTATATTTACCATATTCTATTTGTAAACTTAATGTTCAGCTTCCTTTCATTAATGAGTAGTTTTTGCACCTGATACTACTGTTTATGAATCAGCTCATAAACTCTTCTGGCTTGGAACAGTTTTGCAGCAGCTCTTCGAGACATGAAGGTGTGGGTCATGAACGTTGTGACGATTGATTCACCTGACACTCTTCCTATTATTTACGAGCGTGGATTGTTTGGGATGTACCATGATTGGTGCGAATCATTCAACACCTATCCAAGGACATATGATCTCCTCCATGCAGACCATTTATTTTCCAAGATAAAGAAGAGGTCAGCATCGTCTACTATTATTTTCACTTATCTGCAATAATTTAACCAATTACCGAAATAATACATTTGTTTTTTCTTCAGTTCCATTTGTTAGCCTTTGTTGGCGCTAAGCTAGTTCGCCTATATACATTACATCAAGATTATATTCGCACTAAGCCTGTGTTGCACTAATACCTAGAATCCGTAAAGATTCTTATCTCTCCATTAAGTATTTGGTTTTTAAATCAATTTCACTTGATTTTCCCTTTTCTGTGAAATATCTTATTCGTGGTCCGGTACGCCAACGTCACTTAGCTTTTTTGGGTCAAAACTGGGGAGATCCTTGTTGCTAAATGCTTTAAAAATAAAGATAAAGTAGCAAGGAAGAGCGAAAGCTTCAACTTATAGCTTTTATTTTTGGGGTCACGATGTTCATGACCGAGACGTCTAGTTGTTGCTTCTCGGTAGCTGTTTCCAAGCCAGGCCAAACATGCACTAAATTGTTGATTTCAACACAGTAATTGTATCAATCGTTTCTAGTGCAAGTGGCAAAGAGCTTGGTGGTTGATATTCGAGTTCGAAGCCTAGTTGCTTCACATTTCTAGCTAAGTTTATTTTCAAAAATAAACGAAACGAATAATATACTATCTTTCTCTAAAAAAAAAAAATAAAAAACAAAAAACAAAACATAGTAATTGTGCTATTTTTTTGTTACATTTTCCTGACATATTTACTTGTATGCTGGCTTAACATCAGTGTTCTCTTGCAGGTGCAAACTATTGCCAGTGATGGCTGAAGTGGATCGCATACTGAGACCAGAAGGTAAGCTGATTGTGAGGGATGAAATAGAGATCATCAATGACGTCGAGAGCATGGCGAAAGCATTGCAATGGGTGATCAGAATGACCTACTCAAAGGAAAATGAGGGATTTCTTTGCGTTCAAAAGACGATGTGGCGGCCTAAAGAAGTAGAGTCCAACACCGCGCCCATCTCATAGAACCAATTCCATAATTTGGTAGCCATTAATTCTTTTTTCTCATTATTTAAAATATTATTAGAGCTGTTCATCTCCTCCGTCGTGGTCATCCATGTTAGGAGTGGGAGGGGAGGAATTACATTACATTTTGATGTAGAATTTATATATTCTTCTTCTTGGAGGAAATGTAATTGATTTATATTACAATCTCTTATAGCAACAAGTAATTGATTTATATAGTTGTCCATGTATGGCATTTTCTTTTTTTATTCATGGTTTGTTTTTTTTTCAAAAATGAATTCAGTTATAAATATAAATAATTAAATTTTAAATTTTAAATTTTAAATATTAATTATCAAGTTTTTAGTTAACTGTGTTAGGTACGATCGGTAGTTCATTAGACGTGCAAAGTTGATAAAAATAGGATATGGCCAATTTTTTGATGCATAAACTAAATTATAAACAAAAATTGAGTTGCATTTGGATAAAAAAATAAATTTGTTGTCCTACATAAAACAGCAAAATTATTTATAGTTAGGTATAACTAGAAGCAATTTAGTATAAAACTGTTGAATTATGTAAATCATGTTTCGAATCGATATCACGGTACTTAACTCTGTGATGGGTTGAATATGTTGGATTTGATCCAATATGATTATTTGTTCAACAAGATGAGACAGAAATATTTTAAAATGAATCGAAAATTCGGAAAAAAAAAAAAAAAAAAAAAAAAAAAAAAAAAAAAAAAAAAAAACCAACTTGTCCCGCATTATACTCTGACGCTATGACTGGTCCGCCCACTGCGCAAGCACACTTCCAACCTAAGTACCAGCGTGAAGGGGGTCAGATTCGGTCAGCTGGAAAATAACATTGTTCCTAATTTTTTAGAGCACCCACTAGTTAACCGCCAGGAATGTGAGGACCTTAGCAACCTCCACTAGACTTTCTACTCCCAACCACTCATCCCACGCCTCTCTGACATTGGCCCTTAGCTCCTGGATGCCGACGCCCCCTTCCCCCATCCCGAACACGAAATGTGAGAACACACACCTCAAAAACAGGTTGTCGACCATCTCGGGACACGACCCGTAGATCACACAGAGGTTGTTACCAGACCAACCCCTCATTTCGAGGTTGTCTACCGTGAGCAACCGATTCTTCAAGACGAGCCAGATAAAGATCTTAACTTTAGTCGAAACTCGCAGCTTCCATAAGCAGTAGGCGATGGAGTCCAAAAGCCCTCCGTTGTTTAGAAACGAGTAGGTTGACTTGACAGTGAAGATGCCTTTATCGTGCCACCTCTAAACTACCCCATCACTTCCGATCCTGGGCGAGGTAGCACCCACAAGACCCCTCAGTTTTAGCACGAGTGCCTTGCCCCTCTGATTCCTCGTACTAGCCCCCTTAAAATTTTGCGCCACCTTTATTTGTTGCGGTCGATACACTCACAGATTCTGATTCGCTTCCTGACCACTCTGCTATATAACTCGGGGTAAAGGGATTGCTGCGCCATCTCGCCACACCATCTGTCGATCCAAAAATTAATAGAACTTCCATCTCCTAAAAGGTAGGGCACCCCTCCTTTAAAGACATCCCTGATACTGAGGACGTTCCTCCACCATTGTGAGGCTGGCCTAAAGGAACTTCCCTCCCACAACGGTATCCGCTTCGTGTAGTACAGGCCGCGAATCAATTTATTCCACTGTAAGTCGGTAGCCGTACAAAACATCCACCACCATTTGCAGAGTAAAGCCTCGTTCATTACCCGTAGATCTGGAATGACCAAACCACCTTCTAGCCGGTTCCTACACACGTTATCCCAGGCAACAAGCCGTCCCCATCCGAGAGAGCCCGAGGTGCTAGTCCAGAAAAATTTCCTTCTAAGGGCCTCGATACACTTAGTGACCCATTTTGGGGCTTTAAAAATCGAAAGGAGATAGAGGGGTGAGGTGGTGAGAACCGCATTAACTAAGATGAGCCTACCACATCTGGAGAGTAACTTGGCCTGCCATCCCTCGATTCTTCTGTGAATCTTATCGATAATACCTCGTCACACCTCATTCCTGAGGCTCTTATTGGACAACAGAAGTTCGAGGTATTTCGTCGAGAACGCCCCCACCTTGTAGTCCAGAATGGTTGCTAGTCTACACCCCTTGTTCTTATGCCTGCCGATATAGAACAACTCCGATTTCTCCTTATTTTCTTTAAGACCGGAAGCCCATTCGAACAAATGCCAGATGAATTTCAGATTCCGAAGCTGAAACTTCCGAGCTTCGCAGAAGAAAAGAGTATCATCCGCGTATTGAATAAGAGACACTTTACAGTCCTCCGACGGGCCAAGACCGCTCAGGAGCTTGTTTCTAACAACCTCGTCAGTCAACCTCGTGAGGCCCTCAGCCACCATCATGAACAGATAAGGAGAAAGGGGGTTCTCTTGTCTCACCCCTCGCTTAGTCTTGATCCAGTTAGTGGCTTCCCCGTTTACGAGCACTGCCACTTTAGCATTCCAGATACACTCATGTATCCACTTACACCACAAGGTGTCACGCCCCGGGGTCGAAACTGCGATCCGGGCTCGCCAACAGATCCGTCGCCTATACAGAACCCCGCATAGGCAAAGCGTCTAACCTGCAAAGAAAAATATACTACAGCTAAACAGATATCAGAGCTGTAAAATAAAAAGCTGTAAAACTCTATCAAACACTGTACAACTGGAAATAAAGATACAATATCCATCTCCCAAAAAATCAACATACAATATCCTCATATCCTCACTATAATAGTCTCTCAAAAGCAGAAATAAAACTAATCTACCGACTGTATTGCAAGTCTCCAATGTGGAGGTACAGCTACTCTCCAAAGTCAGGTAGGGATTTAGCTCGTGACTCCCTCGCCTTAAACAGTAACAGTAGAATCAGCATCTCCCACAGATGACTCTGCAAAACAAATAAGATGAAAGAAAAAGGAGGGGGAGAATCCCCAACGGGTGTTAAAATTTATATGTTGCTAACTAGCTTAGCAAATAACAAATACTTTGTTATTTTAGCAAAATGGTTTCTATAAATTCTCTAAGTACAAATCACACGCAACATTTATTGTGTGTGACCACATAGGTTCAATTCTACCTGGTTGTGAGATGTGACGCTCAACTCTTTTAGTGTCACCATCGGAACTCCTTTCGATGGACCAAAATATTTTTGACTCTCCCAATTGAGTGCGATTAACTATCTTAATTACTCATGTGGGTCCCACAATCCACGAGTGGACACCTAGCAGTATGTCGCGGTAATCCAAGTAGAATAGACTAAACCTCTAGGTGTAGTTACCGTGTGATTAAATCCTTCTATCACTTGTCCTAATTGAGCCGAGATTATGGATAACTCGTCAAACCCCATTACTCAATTATATATCTTATCTGATCATTAACTGATATATGAAAACTTATTTTCATAAAATCACACTACATTGGCCAAGGGCTTTTATATCTTAAAGAACAGATAGTATAGGATAGTTACCTCTCTACCGAGGGTGATAGATTCCATCTTGACACACATCTATCTTTACGTATGACCCACAGTAGCCAACATATGTTGACTTTAACTCATGATTAGGGTATAAAGTATTTACACAGTCAAACTACAGTAACCCATGCGTAAGATAACCGTGGTGCCTCAGGTCAAAGGATCACTCACACCACTACAGCATGGAACAATTTACTGACGAGTAAGTAGATATCCATGTGATTGTTCATAATTGGTCACGCTCAGTAAAAATGTTCTCCAACATTCACTTGTATACTTTCTTTAGTGTCACCACACTAATGACTTAAGACTAATCATCCCATAAGGAAAGCACAGTATACACTGACCTAACCGGATTTATCATCGCCCTCGTGATAATCCTATGATCAGGAGCATTTAAAATTATAAAAGAATACATGTCTCAAATTCCTAACATCTTATAAATATGATTCTTTTACCATTAATTCTAAGGACGATTCATATATATATATATATATATATATATATATATATATATATATATATAGCAATAATATAAATAAATAAATGCCAATTTATTAATTTAATGAAAGATACAAAGATACAAACTCTATAGTTGTGTCACCGATTGGCTTATAGGGCATATAACTAACATTTAATTATTCTCGTGCTTGTTTTCTACGATCGTTCTCGTTTACTTTCATTTACGAAAGATTCTATTTTCGCTCTGCTCGTGTTCTGTGTGGGTTGAGGTGTGCTCGGTAATCCTACGGTCGGTTCCCCCTTCAAAAACTATGAGACTCTGTTTGGATGCATACGTTTAATTCGATATGTTCACTCGATTTATTCAAGAAACATGTAGCGATCCATACTAAGCGTGTGATGAAGTGTCTATATTAATGAAATAGTAAATTTGATTTTGAACTTATTTTTTGAAAATAAAATGAATTATCTCGTTAATAAAATATACTATTTTATCAAACCATTTATACTACGATCTTTCAAGAAATGAAAAATAAACTCACAACTGGTCATCCTCAGCACAAGTGGCAAAAGGCTGAATGGTTAGTACATGAGGTTTCAAGTTTTGAAATTGTTGGTACATAAATTGGTGTTGTTGGTGCATAAATTGGTGCCACTTAAGGTAGACAGCTCGATCCACACATAAGCCAAAGAGATGAAGACACATGGTACATCAGGAGTCCGGAGCATAGCACCTAAAGACAAAAAAAAATAGGCGAAAACGATCGAGAAGTGATGCGTGACTCACACAGTCATGATTACATGGACGTAATTTATGCGATTGTGGATACAACACTATCATACTATACTAACCGACTAATAAACACAGACTGACAGAAAATTACTATAAATAATAATTTCAAAGTCTGTAATAAAAATTTACTATTCTCGAAATAAGACCACGCTTATTATTTTTTGTCAACAAATTGTTTGATCTTTTAGCCACCGTTTGGTAACGGGGATAAGGGGAGGATAACCCCTTATCCCCATTCTTATTTCCAAACGGGAATGGGTTTGGGTGGGAACTGCTGTTCCCACCCAAACTGGATAACCCGTTTGGGGGTGGGAACTTCTGGGTGGAATAAGCCCGGTTTAAATGGGAGGCACGGTTTCCCAAGCCCCCCATTCACGTGGGGTTGCTTCCCCCACAAGCTTCCTTCTCTCTCTCCTATCTCTCTCTCTCTCACGTCCATGCACTTTTTTATTTTATTTTTATTTTTTTTTTCTTCCTTTTGCATACACCCTTTTCAATTAGTTTTTTTATTTTTTTAATTAGAATTTTTAAATTTTAAAAATATTTAAATTTATAAAATTTAAAATTTAAAATTTTTTATTTTATAAATTTTAATTTTTTAACTGTATTTTTTAATAAATCTAAAAATTTTATTTTATTTCATTTTTGTAAATTTTTAAATATTTAAATACTATTTAATATTTAAATATTTTTGATTTAATTTTTAAAATTTTAAATATTTAATATTTAATTTTAAAAATTTTATTTTATTTTATTTTTGTAAATTTTTAAATATTTAATAGTTAATTTTTAAATATTTTTTAATTAATATTCAAATATTTTTTATTTAATTTTAAAAATTTTAAATATTTAATATTTAATTTTTACAAATTTAAATATTTAATATTTAATATTTAATATTAAAAAAATTAATTTTTTAATGTTAATCTAAATTTATTATAAGGTTGATTAATACCATAAATTTTTTTATTTTTAAATTATATCATAGAGGGCAAAATAGTCAATACACATATTTATCCCCTCTCAATTCTTCTTATTCCTCTATACCCAATCAAACACAATTTTTTCTTATTCCTCTTATTCTCCTTATTCCTATATAATTTACCAAACACAATTTTTTTTATTCCCGGTATAACTCTTATACCCAACCAAACGCAAATTTACACTAGTTCCTGCTAATACCATAACTTATACCTATCCCCGGTATAACTAAATTTTTTTTATCCCCGAACCAAACGCAGCCTTAAAACGTGGCGCATTCAATGGTCAATCCAAAGGCCGATTTATCTCATGAGAACAAACTTGATTTTGATCACAAGACACAATTCAGATTACCTCTTTTATAATTTCTATCAAAATAAAAGTTCAGTTTCTTATATTTTTTAGCTAAATTTATTTAAAAATAATAATAACAAGTGTAGTGAATATAATGCTAGTTTTTTTTTAAAAGTTTGATCCTTTTATATTTTTTTAATTTCCATCCAGACAGAAGTAGTCTAGTCCTTTCATATTTTTTATCTAAATTTATTAAAAAATAATAATAATAAAAGAAGTGGATATAATTAATATTAACTTTTTCCCTCCAAACAAACAAAAAAAAAAAAAAAAAAAAAAAGAAAAAAGAAAAAAAAAAATGAAGCTCACAACTTGGTATTTACATTGAATAAGCCATGAACGCGTATTATTATATTCCGACATCCAAACAGATTTTCAGTGGAGACGCTGAAGGTCAATTTCGGTATAATTTAATAATTTACAGTAATAAAAATAATAATGATATTGAGGAAATGTTGATAAAAGGGTCCGATTTAAAATCGTCTGTATAGAAGAGGAAGCCATTCACGCGAATAATATGTAGAGCGGAAAGCGACAAAAGAGGGGGAGGGGGGAGCAGCGACGACGTCATCAAATGGCCCCACGCGACGGCACACCGTGCGCCGCTCGTGCAGACAGCTGGGTCACAAATAAAAACGCCTCGTCGCCTCATCTGTGAGACCGACACGTGGCCCCGCCATTACTGCGGGCCCCGCCAGCCCGTGACACAAAAGCCGTGGCCCGGTGGCGTTGCACCGAAGAACTTGCAATCGTCCAAAAATAATACCCCCAGCCCCAGCGCCCTCTGCGCCTCTGTCCTCATCCTCCGAATCTGCCACCTCTACTGCGGACAAAAATCAACCGCGACGGGCCTGCACCGTCCATCCTGCAAAAATTTTTCTTGCAGCGCTTTAAGATTCGCAAAAAAAAAAGGGAAAAAAAAAGAAAAAAAAAGAAGCACATCCGTACTTATAATATTATTATTATTATTATTATTATTTTTTGTCGTCTAACGACGTTGCCTATTTTGTCCTCTTCTGCGCATCGAACTGTAGCTTCGTCGCGGATATAAATCCCACTCCCCACACTCCCCACACTCCACTCCCTCTTCGTAACACACCACCCCCACCACACCACCCCCTCTATTGTCATCACCTCACCTGATCTCATGGCTCTCGACGCAGAAAAAGGCGCACGCCAACTCAGCGGCCTCTGCTACATTTTCGACTCCTCCGTCCTGCGCGCCCAAACCAGCATACCCGAGCAATTCATATGGCCGGAGAACGAGCGGGTCCGCTCCGTGGACGAGCTCGACGCGCCGGTGATCGACCTCCGCAGCTTCTTTAACAGAGACGCCGCGGCCACGCGCGCCTCAGCCGATGCGATACGCGCCGCGTGCACCACCCACGGCTTCTTCCAGGTGCTCAACCACGGCGTCGACGCCTCGCTGTGCCGCGACGCCCTGCGCCGCGCCGCCGAGTTCTTCCGGCTGCCGCTGAGCGCGAAGCTAAAAGCGAAGCAGCTCCCCGGCGGCTTGTGGGGCTACTCCGGCGCCCACGCCGATCGCTTCGCCGCCAAGCTGCCTTGGAAGGAGTGCGTGTCCTTCCGCTCCGATGCCAGCGTCGTCGATTTCTTATCTTCCACCCTCGGAAAGGATTTTCAGCCTATGGGGTAACTATAACTTATTACAACTTTTTATTTATAAATACTTTTTTAAAATTTTTAATTTATATATATATATATATATATATATATATATATATATATATATATATATATATATATATAATAATAGCATTTTTAGTCACCATGAAATTAATTAGCTCTAATAATTTAATCTCGAGATAAAAATAAAAAAGATTACCTGACCTCGGTCAGGTTGGTCTGCGAGAGATACATCGAGGCCATGAAGAAGCTAACGCTTTCGATCATGGAGCTTCTGGGAGTAAGCTTGGGATTAGAGAGAGAGCAATGTTATTATAAGGAGTTCTTTGAGGATATGGAGTACATAATGAGGTGCAACTACTACCCGCCGTGTCCGGAGCCGGATCTGGCGCAGGGGACGGGCCCGCACCGCGATCCGGTCGCAGTAACGATCCTGATGCAGGAGGACGACGTGGAGGGTCTCGAGGTCTTCGCCGAGGACACGTGGCGCTCGATCCGCCCTATCCCCGGCGCTCTCGTGGTCAACATTGGGGACACTTTCATGGTAACCTCCCTGCTTCTACTTTTTCTTTTTTTCTTCGTTATCGTTATCCTCATTGTTATCGTTATCTGTTTAAGCAGCATTTCTCTCGTGTGTACTGTATGTGCATGGCGTTGCGCTGATTAAAACCCACAAAAAAAAAAAAAAGAAAAGAAAAAGAAAAAGAAAAATGCTTTCCCTTTTTGGTTCCTACTTTCCTAGTGTGGTTTCTTCAGCTAGCGACTTGCGTCCAAGAATTCTTAAAAATGCGACAGTGACATTATATTATTTAATATAGTGACGGGGTACTACTATATATATATATATATATATATATATATATATATATATATATATATAAAAGTAAATGCTTTTATCTATTAGAAAAAAAAAAAATTAAATTCATCTTAATTTGAATTTAATCATCTATCAATTAGCTAGTGTCTTTAGCATTAAGAAAGAATTATATATGGCTCATTTATTGAAGCCTTAATTTGGCAACCTATATATGCATTGTATCGAGACACCATATGTGATGATCAACATTAACGAGAAACACTGCGGTTGTGTTGCAAATAAATACAACTCAGGTGGTCTCTGGAATCTGACTTGGCCCTACGCAATTTTTTGTGCTGGCCCTATAGCTAGCTATGTATTATAGGTAACTATGTCGACGTGGTATTTATTTCTCGGTTTGGGTTCGAATCGAATCATATCTCATATATAGGACTCGATCTGATCCGCACTTTTTTTTTTTTTGAACATTACAGTGACGGATCGCTGGTACAACTACTAAATTATCATCTAAATATTTAATTATTATTTTTATATTATATATAATAAATTTGTATTTTATTTTTAAATATTATTGTATTATATTATAGATGGTTAAAAACTAGGGTATATATAAGTATACACCCCTTGAGGGGTATATATCTTACACCCCACCTCATCCTGGGTGGGGTGAATTTCACTCGTCACTCAATGTGACGAGTAAAATAATACCCACATCAGGATCGGATGGGGTGTAGAATGTACACCCCTAAAGGGGTGTACATCTAGCATCGCCCAACTAACTAATAATGTATACTTATAATTAATTAATTATTATTATTATTTTTTTTACGAAAAGAATTGATTTGAACACTGAGAGGGTCCGTTTGGTATTGAAATTATTTGGGAGATAAGGGGAATATCCCCTTTATCCCTCCAAACACATCAGGAACTACGGAAATATTTTATTTTAGTACAACTAGAATAAGTGGTAACTACTATTCTCACTCTTTTCAACCACCCTTTTATTTTTTTCTTGAATACCCTCCTATGTCTCACGAAGCACCATCCCTCATCTAGGAATGTCAATGGATATGGATATCCAAAATTTTATCCGAATCTGAATTTGAACGGAGTGGATTTACCCAATATTAAACGGATATGGATTTAGATATGAATATAAAAAATATAAAACCGACGGATTTGGATATGGATATGAATTTTGATTATACCCGATCCGGACCTGAACCTGAATTGATTTTACGTTATATAATATATGTGTATATAAATATTTAATATTATATTTAAATTTATATTTTAAAAATTTAAATTTAATATGATATATTTTGAAATATTGTAAAGAAAAAAAATTATTTCAGGTTTGAATTTTCGGATTCGGATTTTAAATTTTTGGTCGGGTTCGAATTTGGATATGAATTTTTAAAATTCGTCGGATTCGAATTTGGATTCGGATTTGATAGTCGAGTTCGGGTTCGGATTCGGATTCGGATTTTTAAAAATTCGTTCCGAATCCAACCTGTTGACATCCGTACCCTCACCTCGTTATTACATAATAAAATTTAAGTACAAAAAGGTCATTTAAAATAATTAATACTCTTTATTATTTTTATTTCTCGTTATCATATCAAATACAAAAAATTTTATTTCTGAAATACAAAATTTTTTATTTCTGAAATCATACCAAATATTTTTTTACACTAGTTTTATACTTTATACTTATTCCTATAATAATTAGCTATGTTTTACACTATTACCGAATCAGCCCTGAGTGACGGCCAGGTTCGACTCGAGTTTTAAAACAAAAATAGAATTGTAAAAAAAAAAAAAAAAAAAAAAAAAGAGAGAGAGAGAGAAGAATTATTAAAGCCTAAATGTCCGGGGTGGGATCGGGAATTGGTGGGTGACTCGGGTCGCAATGGGGGGCTCACTCACCAACCTCCTCCATTTATTTGCGCCCCCCGCGAATCGCTCCGCGCCAGCGGTTCCCCCACCACCGATCACAATTAATTCACAACACCCCACTCAGCCCCGACCCTGCAAACAACATTGTCGCCACTTCGCATTTCATGTACGGTTGTAATTTGCACCATTTCCCTCAAACTTTAATTTAATTTTACTGCACAAGATATTCATTTGTATCTTCCTTTACTTTTTCTCCCAAAAAAACAAAAAAAAAATCTATCTAATTAATACGACGGGTTACTTACTTGGGTAATATTAATGGCATGACCAAAAGTAGCAAATAAATACTGAGAATTTGAGTATAAAAAATAAGAAACTGGGGACGGACCAAGATTCAAAAATGGCAAATAATTGTCATATGTACATCCATACATCATATGTAATATGTAGCGTGTCATTGGTCGGCACCATCTCATACTAGTTAACAAATAAAAGCACAATGTTTTTATTCTTGTCTTTCTCTATTTTCTGTCGGTTAATTTGCAATGCCTGCAGGCTCTGTCCAACGGGATATACAAGAGCTGCCTCCACAGGGCGGTGGTGAACCGGCTCCACGAGCGTCGGTCCATCGCTTTCTTCGTGTGCCCGAAAGGCGACAAGGTGGTCCGGGCGCCCGAAGAGTTAGTGGGCCGAGAACACGGCCCACGAAATTACCCGGACTTCACGTGGGCCGAGCTCGTGGGCTTCACGCAGAGCCGCCACCGTGTGGACGAGAAAACCCTCCAATGCTTCGTCCGCCACCTCCAATCCACCCCCCACTCTTCGGCCTAATTACATTTTGCATTTTTTTTTTTTTTTTTAATGGATTCGTTTCACTATTTGTCGTAAAATTTTACCTTAGTTTTTTGCTATGGTGATGTGGCTGTTTCTTTCGAATTAATAGAATTTTTAAAACTAAAGATAACACCGTTTTTTTTAGTTAGATTGCCCACCGCGCAGATAAAAATTTGGTGAGTTTATTGATATGACTATATATGTCTGCCAATCTTGCTACAATATTCCTCCCATAGTCCTATTACAACTATACTCAGGCACCGTTGTGGGCAAGTCATTCGTCAAGCAAAAAAGCAAAAACCAGAAGCAGAGACATCTCAAAAATAGATGGTCACAGGTTTCAACTTCATTGGCACGGAGCACGCATATCTGTTCTCCTGTCCAATCTCGCTTACAAAGGTTGTATGTAGTGAGCACCCTTCTTTTGAGTCCTAATCAGATAAAAATCTTGACCTTCACTGAAATTTTGAGCTTCCAAATGTGGTTACTGTGAGGGTCTCTCAGACTGCCATTTGAAAGAAAGGTATATAAGGATTTGACGGAGAAGCAACCGTTAGATGCCCATCGCCAGTTTACCAAGTCAGGGTTGTTATTCACTTGCACGTTTGTTAACATGTTCTTTATATTTGTGCAATCAAGTTCAGTGTTTTCAAAGAGGATGTTTCCAATCCTCTTAGACTCATGCCCTATTTCCATCCCTTTTTTTTTTTCTAGCAGTTCTTGACTGTTTACTCCTTATTCCGGACATTCAGAAAAATATTTGGGTACGTTAGGTGGAACATAAAAGGACATCACTGACCAAGTGATCCTTTAAAAAAGCTAAGTTTTTACCATCTCCTAAGGTAACGAATATCCTACATTCAAAGATGAATCAATTTGTAAGCACGTCCCTCCACCATTATGAGCATGGTTTGAACTAGGATCTTTCTTTAAGCGGCCTCCTTCGATCTAGTATAATATAATGTCATGATTAGTTTGTTCCAAGGCTATCCCAGTTTTGAATAAATTTTTCACCACCATTTCGTTAGTAGTATTATATTCATCACCTCCAAATCTTTGATCCCTAGTCCACATTCTTTTTTACTTTTACCAACAATTCTTCAGTTCACAAGACATGACCCACCCCCAGTATATTCACAAGCACCCTTTCCAGAAGAAGGATCTCCTGAGGCCCTCAAGTTGTTTGAGCACCTATTTAGGTAGGAGCTTTGAAAATAGAAAGAAAGTAAGTTGGCAAATTAGAGAGAACTGAGTTGACAAGGGTTAGAAGATTTGATTGCTACCCTTCAATTCTTTTGTCAATCTTGTAAATTATATTTTTTCAGTCTGCTTTCTGTAGGCTTTTGGCAGAGAGTGTTTGGCCCAGATATCAAATAGATAGTGTCCTGACCTTGCACTTTGCAAGAAAGGATGTTTGCTAATTATTGTTCTTTGTGGTATCTAGTTCCCATAAAGAAAATCTTTGATTTCTCCTGGCTAATCTTAAGTCCCGACACCCATTCAAATAATTTTCAAATGAAGAGTAGATTTTTTAAGTAACTCTTTTTTGCTTCGCAGAAGAAAATTATATTATCGGTATATTTGATAAACGTGATGTTGCAATTTTCTGATAGTCCTAATCCCTTAATGAGACCATTACTTTGAGCGGATTCTATCAACTTAGATAGGCACTCAGCGATGAGTAAAAAGAGAAGAGGGAAGAATGGGTCCACTTGCCTAAGTCCTCTTTTAGTTTTGATGCAGCGGGAAGGCTTACGATTCACTAATACTGCCACTTTAGCTTTGTAGATGCATTGATTGATCTATCCACACTACTCGTCTCCAAAACCTAGCCAAAGCATTATTTTATTTAGAAAAGACCACTTACTCTATCGACTACTTTCTCAAAATCGACTTTAATGCCAACTCCTTCAACCTTCTTCTTGGAGCCCCTAGCTACTAACTCACTACTTGTTACGAAAGAATCCAAGATAAGGCGATCTTTTAGGAAGAAAAACTGAGTTGGTGAAATGATGTGGTGCATTACTCGCTCTAATCTATATGCAAAGACCTTTGAGGTGATTTTTTGAATGCCGTTGATGAGGCTAATTGGGCGAAAATCAAAGGCTTGGATGACCCATTCTTTCTTAGGAACGGAATAAATGAATGAGTAGTCAATTGGCCGAGTAGAAAGTTTGCCTTTATATAGATCTTGAAAATTTTTAAGAATATCGTCCTTAATGCATGTGATATCCCAATAATCTCACATCGGATGAGATTGGATTTGTAATTGGGTATATAAGAGATATGGACATTAGTAATAATAACTGAGCTTAAATATTTTGGACTGTGGTATGGGTTAAACGAGTTATTATTGCTAGTGGGCCGGATCGTTACATTTGGTATCAGAGCCAGGTACCAACCGGAAGTGTGTAACAAGTCTCGGCTGAGTTTGGGTCTAGATGACAGGGCTAGCAAGACAAGTCTCACATCACCTGGTGATCTTGAGTTGTATGTGTGTTTGAGCTGGCGATGACGTCAAGCCTAAACGGGAAGAGTCTGTGACACCTCAATAATCCCACATCGAATGGGATTGGATTTGTGCCACAATGCATTCCTAAAATGTTTGATAGAACATCAGTGCAAATTCAATCCCATCCAATGTGAGATTATTGGGGTGTCACAATGCATTCCTAAAATGTTTGATAGAACACCTGATGTGGGATTATTGGGTGTCACAATGCATTCCTAAAATGTTTGATAGAACACCAGTGGAACTTATCAAATCCTACAGCCTTATCACCGCCTAGTTGAAGGATTGCATTTTTTATTTCTTCTTCTGCTCCAGTCATCCTCACTCGTTGTATCATGCTCCGTTAGCACATATAATTCGCGGAATGCACCATAGAAGTAATCTCGCTTATCCTCTTCCTTGCGGATTCTCCTCGTATTTTTTATAAGATCTATATTGTTAGTCCTCTTACGACCATTCGCCATTGCGTGTGGAAGTATTCGGTGTTACCGTCTCTTTCTCGTAACCAATGTTGCTTCGCCTAGACTCTCCATAGGATCTCCTCGTCTAAATTTACGCGTGAGAGCTTCTGTTTAGGGCATTCCTATTGTCCCGAGGTCATGGGTCAAGTCTTGATCTTTCTTCCAAGACTTGTATTTCTCGAATATCTTTAGCTAATTCCGTTTTGGTTTTCACAATAGAAATAGAAGCAGTTTGTGCGCTATTCTTTGATTTGATTCCTACAGTGTTTAAGCTTGGTCTAGAAAGTGAACACCAATGAAGATTTGGGCAGCACTTCCTCTCCACAACAGGGGTACATTTTGTATAAAGTCCTCCCTGGTTAACCGAACCTCTTTGAAGCAAAAGGATAGGCGTGTGATCAGAGGTGATTCTTGGCTCACCTTTTATTTTAGAGAGGGAAAAAGTTTGGTCCCATTCAATTGAGATAAGTAATATGTCGAGTTTTGCCATTGTGGGCGAATATTGCATATTGGACCACGAAAACGACTAGTTGGCAATTGAGAGGTCAATTTTGTCCTAAGTCTTTAATAAGGTTGGAGAAAGGGCCATGACTTTTCTTTCGACCTGATTTTGCGTGATGTTAAAATCCCCACAGTGACCACCCACATTTCTCAGCAAAGAGCCTTGAGTGAGACAAGTTTCCTACAAAATTCCTCTTTCGCATCCCAGGAGTGGACCCCCCGTAAAAGTTTGTAAGATAGAAGGAGCTTCTACTTTTGCAGTAGAGTTAGAGTGAATTCACGAGAGATCACATTCGTGCAAGAGTAGTTCCCGGAGCTCCATCAAGTGATGACTCCCCAGATACCCCAATGGCCTGGAGCATCTGGTCTCCGTTTTAATCAAGATGGCCCTTTTAAGTTTTATACGGTCATGGCATCATTAGTTTAAGTCGCTGCACTTTAACTCACTTTTTGGAGTTGTGAATTTAGTCTCTCACACTCTCTTACAACATTTGATGTGGGATAATTAGTGTGTCACAATTGCAAGTACACCTCTACAAATAATCCCAAATAACTCTTATATAGATCTTAAAAAATATTTGCATGTTCTAGAATTTGCTACCCGCTCACTTATATAGAAGATTTGATAGGAAAAACAATTATTAATTCATCAGTTATATGTTTACTAATAAATCCTTTTCATCATAAAAATTGAAACAGAGTATGTTTAGTTTTATTCGACAATGTGTTGAAAGCGAACTGCTGCTCCGCGCATGGCGCGCCCAAAATTGGGTTCTTAATATCATTATCTGTCCACCCGCTAACAACTAAAAGAACAATGATGTGCGTCTCACATCATCGAATAATTTTCAACTATATGTGATTTGACTGACGAAAATATCAGGGATTAAAACAGAGAATAGGCATATTTGATGTAATAATTGTAAATGAGTCACACAAAAATCTTTATAATCTCAGAATAAAAGAATAAATTACCATCTATGTATAAAAAAAATAATATAAGGATAACTTTATACTTTAAAATTTCTGTACAGATCTAAGTTTCTATCTTAAGCGGGTGCACACTATATATATAATTCTATTCCAATTCGACACAAAACAATGTTGAATATAAAATATATAAATATCGTTTTTTAATTAATAAGTTAAGTTTTTAGAATACAATAGTCCAGACGTAAGTAAAAATATTAAATATAATTATATAAACATCGTTTCTCTAATAATTTTTTTTTGAAGTACAACACTTATTTCATATAATTTATATATATATATATATATATACTTCAAATACCAAATATAATAACTATACAATAAACTATATACAATGGGCAAATTATAAAAAGCGATGAGGGTTAGTCTTGTAACGTATCCCACATGCATTGCAGAGAGTTCCTTGTCCATTCGGGCCCATTCGCCATTGCGGTGTGTTTGTCGTGGAACAACGGTCACACTGCCGTTGCCGTTGGCGTTGGGCTGATACGGACAATATCGAAATGTCTTGCGCTGGTTCCGGCATCCTAATCACGAGATTCTGAAATTCTGTTCTTCTCCGCGCGTTTTGTACTCTCAACCTCCGTGTCACAATCGGATAGTTGACATATAAAAACTCTGGATTTAAACTATATTTCAAAATTTGGCTGAGTAAATGTTCATGAGAGCTATGATTCAAAACTTGGTCGAGTAAATACTCATCAAAGATAGTCAAAAACCACGGCACGCTATCGATCGGGTCGTTCGGAACATCGAGGGTCTCGCTTTCTGATTCATCTGTATCGGGCTCCAAACAATCTTCAAGAGAAAGAGGATTTGTGATGGTAATTCCGGGTCTCATATATAAAAGTAGTGTGAAAATAGTGTGGGTATGTTGTGTTGGTGCTGCAATGCTTGCTTGTTGAAGTATTTTAATACTTTAAGGCAATGTTTGGTTGGGGGATAAAGGGAGAATAACCCCCTTTATCCCCCAATTTCTGCCAAACAGTGTTATAAAATGACATGGGATAAATTTTTTTGGGATAATTGCCTGTGTACCCCTGAAATATGAAGAAATATCTGATTTACCCCTCTTATTTTTTTTCTTTCTAATATACCCCTCATACGTTCCACCGTTATTAAAAATACCCCTACCGTCTCCTTTTGTTAAGTTAACTAGGGTTAAACTAGAGTTAAATAATAATCGGAGTTGAAAACTATCAGATATATCTATTTTGCCCCGGTTTAGGATTTAGGATTTTTTAGGGTTTTAGGGTTTAGGGTTTAGGGTTTTAGGGTTTAGGATTTAGGGTTTTTTAGGGTTCTAGGGTTTAGGGTTTAGGGTTTTTTAGGGTTCTAGGGTTTAGGGTTTTAGGGTTTAGGATTTAGGATTTTTTAGGGTTTTAGGGTTTAGAGTTTAGGGTTTAGGAGTTTAGGGTTTTAGGGTTTAGGGTTTAGGGTATATTTGAAAGGGCAAAATAGTAATTACACACAGATAACGGCAGTTTCAAACGGTACACTAACAGAGTTTAACTTCAGGGGTATTTTGGAAAGAAGTTGGAACGTAAGAAGGGTAGTTTTAATATTAGCCTTCTAAGAGGGGTAAATCTGAAAACAGAAAAATTTTTAGGGATACGTAGAAAATTACCCCAATTTTTTTTTTATCTCTGGCTTAACGGGTTATTCTGGGATAACCCGTTAATCCTTATTCCTCTCCCCCCATGGAATAGGGTTTTATCCCTGGGGCAGTGAATGGTCAAAGTTATAATTTATTATTTATAATTAAATTATAATATAAAATGTAATATAAAATAAAAAATAAAAAATATAAATTATAAATTATAATATAAAATATAAATTATAATATAAATTATAATATAAATATAAATTATAATATAAATATAAATTGTAATATAAATTATAATATAAATTATAAATTATAATATAAAATATAAATTATAATATAAATTATAATATAAATATAAATTGTAATATAAATTATAATATAAATTATAAATTATAATATAAAATATAAATTATAATATAAATTATAAAAAATATAAAAAATATAATATAAAATATAATATATAATATAATATAATATAATATATAATTTATTATTTATATTCTTAAAATATAATATAAAATAAAAAATATTATTTTTTTTAACATAAGATATAATTTATTATTTATAATTAAATTGCTTCAAATTTAATATAATAATTAAATTAATTTTTCTATAAAAAAAACTAAGGGCAAAGTTGGTATTTTTATAAAAATTCTATCTTCTTTTTCCACTATTCTTTACTATTCCATAATTTTAACCAAACACAATTTTAACTATTCCAGAGAATACCAACTTTTCAACCAAACGCAATTTAACTTTTATACTTCATTATCCCGGAATAGCAAGCTATCCCAGATATAAAAAAATTTATATCTCTTAAATTTATCCCCGAACCAAACTTTATCTTATATATTATATATTATATATTATACATTATATTGGGACTTTATACGGATTTGAATATGTTCTGTTTTAATTCTGTATAACAGAAAGAGTTTAAGTAGATGTACTTACTGAAGAGTTGCGATTTAATATAATCGTAACAAACAGTGGAATTTTTTTATTTTTATTTTTCTTTGAGAGAAAAAGATAACATGTTATTGCTTTATTCAAAAGGAGACTTGAATTAGACTACAAATATAAAGCAACGGGGCTTCGATTCGAGGAAAAAAAAAAAAAAATTTTACTTCATATGCATTTTAAGTTTGTGTATTGTAAAGTATTGTTATGCATTTACATCAAAATCTATATCTAGTTACCGCCGATAAGCGTTGTTTTTTTTTATTAACTTTGTGGTTTTTTGAATAGTATTTTGATGTTTTTAATAAAATTTTGCAATATGAATATAGGTAATGTCCCGGGTCTAAAATAAGTAGGGCACGGCCCAGGAGCCAATATTAGAAAAAAGAGGCCGCGTCCTGAGGCAACAAAAATTTATTTATCTAATACATCCTTCAAAACTTAAAAAATATTCAATACTCTTAATCGATCAAAATAAGTCAAAACTCCTAGAATAGAAGTGCTGTTCAAATAATATAACAAAGTCAGTTTTCCGCATGAAAGTAATATACTGATCATGATCCAACGTTCGCAGTTGTGGTGGTTTACAGAAGCAAATCAGCAACTACATAAAATTTGGGATCAATTTGAATCGCATGTTCTGGCATTAACAGCAGTTTGGCACCGCTGACAATATCTTAGGTCGAACTTGGTGAGAATTCAACTTCTCATTTATCTCTCTAAACTTCTCCTTCAGACGCTGAATCTGAAGACAAAGAACAATTTTGATTCAATTCTTGTGAACTCGCCACAGAGAAAGAAAATTTTAAAACCATAGAATTATAAAAAAGAATACCCGTTTTAAATCGATTTCTAACTCCCGCTTCTGCTGCCCTAGCTTATGGCGCATCTGCGTGACGTCGAAGATGATATCTAGATCATCTTCGAGAGCTGACTCGAGATCTTCCCTCAGTAAGGCTGGCAACTTGTCGACAACCGGCATGAGGAGAAAACAATTAAACTGCATTTCATAATAAAAAAATGAAATAAGATTAGCATTAAAAGAAGGGTTAAAAATATCAAAATCCACCAAGTTCCTTCCTGCTGTAATAAGACCACTGTCTTTAATTTGGTGCACGAGAACCCACTAATTTTTTGTTGCAATTTGGCCCACATTGACTTAGTTCTCAAAAACTCTGCAAACTATCTTATACCATGGTTGTTTTCCTACCAATTCATATTTCACGGGCCAAATTTAACGTTACGCACCTAAAAGAATTTTTCTAATAAGCATTATTTAGAAATAAAACAAATATGAGAATTGATTAGTTTAGTTTGCTTCATGTTCAGATGAGGATGAAAATGGTATACTAGAAATGAGATGCGTTCTTCAAAACTGGCTTGATATTGAGAATAAAAGGTTTGGTGATTGTTTACAAAGATTGATAGATACAGAAATGCTATGAAAATCTAAATAAGAAGAGCATATATTCGTTGTATATGGCTGAGTAATATGATATGATATGAAATGATTTTAGATGATATGAACATGTCATGTAAGCAAGAGGGCATCCTCTGTGATTTCAAAACAAACAAGGATACAAGTAGCATAAGAGCTAACTAGCGGATAGCACCAGCGCTTTACATGGTATCGATTAGACACCATATATTATCTACATTATATTTGCTGTTTGTAGAATCATAAATGAAATAAAAAAAAAAAACACCACATAGAAAGACATGAGAAGAATCTCTACAAAATCTACTGACCAGATAGCATGATAATAAAATTATCAGTAAACATAAGCATGTTTTTCTCACTGATATTACTTGATCAGAACTTATCTCATAGCATTAGAAATCAATTAATTAGAATTGATTGTCACATTAACATGACTCTCAACACAAGTCCATAGAATTAAGCGAGCATACAAATGACATAAGAAATTTATTAAAAAGACAAAAAAAAAAAAGGCCAAACAAGGGATAAGGGAGAATACAAGTACGGACCTTAAGTTCTGTGGAGACTAGAAAATGCTCTTTAATTCCATGAAAAATCTGATGCACCAATGCATAGACTAGCCTTTCAGATGAAGGTGCGAGCCTTCTATTCCAGAGTGTGCTATCTAACAGATCAACAAGCCTAGTCTCTGATACAGGAGAAGTCGAGTCAACAGGTGTGGAATTATTGATTCTTGAATCTGCTTTAATCCTGTCATGCTTATTCTCAGTGGCTCCACAAGGTGACTCCGTCTGGACACCTAAATAGGCAGTATTTCCTGCAGAAGAAGAGTGTTCTGTTCCGCCAAATGAATCGAGAAATTGACGTAACCCGGCTCGGTTCTGTAGATCATATGTCAATAAAGGTTAAATTATTGCAACAGAGAATGCCAAGCAGGGAGAAATTATTACCTGCACCTGATTCACCATGTTATTCATGCACAGTTCAGCGATCACTGAGCCGCCCTCCTTCCCATCTCTTACTTTCAATCCCCTAGTGTTTAAGATTATCTTCTTTTCGATGGTTGGGTTGAAATTATCACACAGGATGAAGGGCGGATCATTGGGCGGTGCACAATCCGACGTGGTGCACCAAGTGCAGCGATAATTTCTCCAAATCAATGGTAACAACACCTCTGACCTTGTTGTGAAGAGACCACGTGACATAACGTGTAGTGCTTTCCAGATCCTCCATGCATCTGCAATATTTTTCTTTGTTCAGGATATTGGTTTCTTCTTACATACTTTACAAATTACCAATACCTTACAGGTATTGCTATTGTGCTCAGTAACTAAAATAACAATATAAGAAATCATAACACCATGTCTCGGTCAACCTTACCAGTTGACCAACTATTTTTTCAAAAAAAAAAGAAGAAATCATAACACCATGAGCGTAATTAAACTTCAGATTGGCAAGCCTTGTAGTTTGACAAATCTTTGTCCTTCTAGTGCTTACAGGATATTATACTTCCCTAGTATAGGAAAGGGAATTGGTAAGTCAGCAGCTTGAGAGTTATCAGGGCTATGCATGTTTAAGAAAGACCTATTGGCATCTTGTCCTCCAACCTGGGGTTAAATATTACACCAGCAAGAGAACGAAGTCTTGTTCTATGATACTGATGTTAGATGCCTAATCAAAGAGAGTATGCATGGAAATGGAAAGGTTTATAGAGCATGTAGCATATCCAAAATAAGAAGTAAATCAAGTCTACGTGCATTTTTTGATTAAGGGAAGCAACTTTTGGAATATAAATTTAACATGTACATATATAACTGCAGAGTGCAGAACATGGACAATTTCAACTGTAAAAGAAGAAAACCATCAAATGACAGAACAATAAAGAAGTTAATGTATGAAGGTAATTACTTATCACGACATGCCCGTTCAGTAGATTCAGCAAAATTGGTAAAGGCGGTCTCAACGCGCCTTAGAAATACTTCATGACTGCTAAGATGCTCGCCATCTTTCTGTTTGTAGTCAGTCATGAGATTACCGAGGAAACAAGAAATCTAACCACCAGCAAGTAGTCTAGTAGAAGCTATACCTGAAGTAGATATACAGAGATTGGAAGTAACCTCTTCAATATATACAAGAGCCTGCAGCCCAACTGTATTAACAGAAAAGGTCAAGAATTTTACCAGAAAAAATTACAGCAGAAAGGTATACAGGAAACTAAATTACGTGTTCATATGTTTACAGATAAGTTGCGCACAAATTTGAGAACACAGCTTCTTAGCTTGGGCTTATTGTGTCAAGTAAATGTTCCAAACTATTTATTCAATGGGTTCTAGAAAATATTAATGGAGCTGTGAGGCTTAGTTGTTTTGACTATCTCAGTTGCATATAATTGGTAACTCAAGTCTTATGGTTATTGCTACATGATTACCAGATACAATAAGAATATAACCTACTTATTGAACCACCAATTCAGATAATGAGGGGCTTTTCTTTTGCCACTATATTCAGAAGATGAAAAGCAGATAAACATTGATTGACACCTAAGAAACATCTAATTTCATATCCTAAAGCAAATAATGCAGTATGATTAAATATTCTACTAACAAATGTTTTCCAGTTGAAGAGCAGAACCACACCGATTAACCTCATATGAAACAAAACAGAAGAGAAGTGTAAAATACACATGTAGACCAACTGATTAAAATGGTGCTAAGCACCAACCTGGTGAAGAAATGGTTCAAAGGTGTCACGTGCTTTTGCCACGGCAATGACACAAGCAGTCCTAGGATACCAAAGAACGAAAATAGTTACAAGATACACTTTTCAGGAAATTAGTAAAGTATCACTCAAACTACATAATAAAGTACCTAGAGTAGTTAGTCCCATCATGAATATCTTCGACTCCACAGGCATTTACAATTTCCTCCCTGGTTATTGGAGGACACTTGACACCTCCAACCACTAGACGGAATTCAGCCATAGCGCGGTGATATTGTGCACCACCATAAAGACGCATTCCGGCATTCTAAGAGGAAAAATAAAAAGAAAAGTATTAATTAGAAAAGGATTCCAGAATCCTTTTCCACCTATAGCCAAATTATTCTTTATGTTTCATTCTATTATTATAGGAGTATATAGTCCAGAGTAACCGGACGAATTATACATGGGAAATCTGTTTAAAATAGCGCAGCTGGTAGTTCAAAAAGAAATTCCACAATCTTAATGGCATTCTTGAACAGTATTCTAATTTACAGGCATCATCTTGTGTGGAAGTTGGAGGCTGTCAGTTCCGTTGAATGTTCCACCATTAACTCGTTCGTCTTGTAATGTTTCTCCTGCAACCAGAAACTCCTTACGAATTTAATACCAACAGGAACAATATGTAAGCTTTCTCTGTGGACAAACAATTGATATCACATGGAATTATTAAGTCATTGGTCGATGAACAGACATGAGAAGATCTTACCGAATTTGTCAGGAGGTGCCACCACCGAGCCTTTCAATAGCAAAGATAACTGAGATAAGAATGATTTTGCCATCAGCATACAATATTCGCGAACAAAGAGTTTGACTGTACACACTTATGATACAAGCATTAAACACAACGGGAAGCGGTAAAAAAAATTGTTCAAAACAATGAAAGAGAGCATTTTGAAAAATAGTGTAGTACCAACCTTCGTCAGAAATGAATCGTGAAATGCTCGTCCCTTCTCCTTCAGTTTCGCTTCATCCAAATTGCTACATAATATCGCATGTGACGGACATGTGAGGGAAATTATTAGTTGGTACACACAGTTTTCAAAAAAGGTATACGACCTTAGGTGATTTTACGTATGCGCCACATTGGTTCCGTGTCCACTAATTTGTTGAGGAACATCATGTGCGATTGTAAATTTTTGCACAATGGTGTACTGGTGAAAGCACATGGGAAAGCGAAAAGCCACTTAAAAGCCATTTTACTTCCATCAAAACAGAATCCATAATTTCTGAAAGCTAAATGCTTTTTTAACAGAGGACATCTTAATAAGAGCAGATTCCTAAAAAAAAAAAATTGTTTAATTATAGAACAGAATACCTGATTTCTTGATTGACCATACGCAGCTTCCTTGTTGCACTTCGGTATTCCTTTTCAAGGAGTGGAATAATTAGTGGAACACTGTCCATATACCTTCATAACAACAAAATGAAATCACATGAACCATTACAAAAGAAAATCAGCTGAAGAATAATACATGGAAAGAGCGTGTCTCTCCACCTCTTTTGTAGTAGTTCTTCCAAAAATAGCCTCAGGCTGCTCAATCCAATTCTATTCCTCTCCTCTTCTGACAATGACCTACCCAATTTTTCTTCCAGAGATGCAATATCTTCCAACTCCCTTAGTGAAATGGCCTGCATTAATACAAGCTAGGCCTTAGTGTCCTTGTTGTGTATTGATGATGCTTCAAACTTTGAATGATTCTACATCGGCTGATTTTGAAAAAGAATTGTACTTTTTTGAATTCTTCATTTGATCTAAAGACAGCTTCATGTCCAGAGCCAACTCTCCCAGAAGGTATAGATGTAAAAAAGGGTGAGTCCCCCAATAAGCAACCATCTAATATACAAGCGGGCGGTCGAAGAAAAACTTCCACGTCTGAGGCACGGGCAAATTGTGGAATTTTTGTATCAAGCTTTGTGGAGACTATCACAGTCCTCGATAGCTCAGGGTCAATCTTCATAACAGAAGAAGAAAACATTTAATAGCCAATACCATTTACCACATGGTTTCGAAATGGAAAAAAATGAAGATGAAAAGAATAAACTGGTCGAAGAAAAATGCACAAACTTGCATCACTACTCTCCGCGTAGTTGCATTACTCCAATCACTGCAATCTTCAAGGCACAGTATTATGAACTCCTTATGCTGCATTTTAGCTCGCACTAGTGCCTCCACTGCACGAGCTTGGCCCTGCAAAGGCTTTGCTTATCAAAGGAAGTAACATTATGTTCGGAGATACTACTAGTTTGTCTACAAGACCAAGTAAATGTGGCTTAGTTTGGGTCTTGGAAAAGAAGAATATATTGTTTGACAACTCAGGCTCCAGCTGTGGACCAATAAATCATCCGCACAAAATCCAAAATTTATATCAATATGCAGTTACAAGATCTTCATACGTAGATCATACCTGCAAAACTCGATTTTTTCGACCGGGAGCTGGAAGGATAAGTCCTGGGGTGTCGATAATGGTCAAATTTGGGCAGTACTTGTACTCGACTTTAATTACGATTTCTTTCTCTGAGAACTGGCAAGGATCACTCTCCAACCTCATGTTTTCAGCTTCAATATATGCCTATATTCAGGGTGAAAATAAGACAGACAGAAGAGACGCAAAATAAAAGAAGCACACTTGAGGAAAGAAAAATTATAAATCACGGCTTTGAAAGCAAGCGTCAGAGAACTGCAAAATAGTCTTATACCTTTTACTTTGCCATGGGGGGCACTCTCATCGTTTATTTAAAGCATCTTCGTTCAATCATGCTGGTTTTTTTTTTTTTTTTTTTTTTTTTTTTTTTTTTTCAGTAGACAGCAAAAATTAGATTTAGTGATGCTTGCTAAATGGTTTTAGTCTTTCACACTCAATGAAAGGAATTCTTCAGTAGCTTTCACATGAATCTTTTCTAAATCGTTTCTCTTCAATATTTAAGAAATATTTGTACCTAGTTTTTTACATGCGGCTTTTTACCAAACACTTTCTGTGCAGTGCATTATGTGAAATAACCCCCTTTTTTCTTTTCTTTTTTTTCAAAAAGCTTAGCTTGTTCGTATTGAACCAAACACTTTCTGCCTGATGTTTGGGCTCGAAATTTTTGGTAGCTCAAATTATGAGCTTAATAATAATAATAATAATAATAATAATAATAATAATAGAAACTCAAATGAGTTTGGAAAGCTGGAAATACTTAAACTCGGGATCTACTGCTATGTGAAACGACAGAACGGATTATTAAATTGAGCAAACATTATATGTTGGTAAGCAAAGAACGGGGCGACCTGGATGTCGGGGAGGGACATGGGATGGGCGTGGTCCGGGTCGGAGAGGAGGCGGCATCGAGGGAGGTGGGCGGCGGGGTCATAGCGCATGTGGAGGGCGATGGGGCGGCGGGTCTTGGTGCCGCCGCCGACGTGGTTGAACTGGAAGCCCATCAGCGCCTCCACCAGCGCGCTCTTCCCGTCCGTCTGGTGCCCCACCACCACCACCGCCGGCGCCTCCACCCGCGCCTCCAGCTCCCCCGCCACCCCCTGCAGCTCGTTGTACGCCTCGTACAGCCTCCCCGCCACCTCCTCCTCCTCCTCCTCCTCCACCACCACCGTCCTCGGCGGCGACTCCTCTCCCCCCTCCTCCTCCGCCACCACTTCGGAGACTACGCCCTTCTTCATGAGAATGGGAATGGTGGCGTGGGGTGTGATTGGTTGGTTGTGTTATCTGTAGTGAGGGTGCGCGAATGTGGAAGCGCTTGGTTCGGGAGCTTCGTCAGGGACTCGGAGTTCGTTTGTTTTATCTCTCTCTCTCTCCTCCTCCCTTCAGAGGAGACAATAGAGGGGATTAGGGAATGGAGAGATAGGGGATCCACCGTTCGTATTATGTGTACATTAAATCTTCACTGTTGACTGTGCTGTCCTGAGATTTTGCAGCATGGTCATGGACCACGAGTAGGATCCATTGCTTTCGCTAGTTGGTTTACACGAAGTCGGTGGCCTAGAGGCTTAGACTGCCGTCTTTATATTACGACGCGCTGAAGTCGCAGGCGTAGTACCCGGGATGCCGGCTTCCGTGTGGACATCAGCAGTCAGGGTGCGGGCACCAAACAATGAAGTCGGTGGCGGAATGTGTTACGTCGCATTATTAGTACGAAGTCGGCGACGAATCAGCTTGCTATGCGGGATTTGAGACAAAAAATCAGCAGGCTTACCAACTTGTTCCATACAGAAATTACGAGGAAAAATTTGCTATCTGCTCTCTTGTTTTGTAATTCCTCCTTCAATTATCTAGCGTTCGCAGAAATATTCTCAAATTTATTATACTTACAACAGGTTGATTTATCAAGACATCCAAAATGATCAACAGAAAGCAAAGAGACAGAGAGCGCGCATAGGATACATTCATCAAGTGAAAAAAAAAAACAAAACAAAAGCGAAACAAAGGCAGATGAAGCAGCAAAACTGTCACCGGATACCCATCAAAGCTTATATTTCTTGGATTTATTCCCAATTGTCACCAAAGACAAATGGACTCCATTATGCAGGGCCAATGTGAAATAATATACATTTACTTGATCTTTACTTCTTTACACGTTGCCCTGTGAAGAACAAATGATATAAACATAAGCATGAAATACAATAAGCTGTTAAAATTCCTTTCATCATGTCATCAAGAAGCAGTAATTTAATACTCTGGAGTTCTTCTATGCACTCTCTTTTTGAGACCAACTATAATAACACAGGATTGTCTCAAGCGCCAATTCAACTGAGACTAGGTACAGCAATGCTTCCCATTTCAAGCAATCTAGGCAGTATCTGCATGGAAAAGAAAGAAAAATAGAATCACAACTTATAATGCACATTCATTAGGAAGATATTTTCAGTGCTAAACAAAACAACCGACTGACCTCCCCACATCTTGCGCTTATTTTCAAGGATACAAGATCATCAGCTCGCGTCTCACCAATATTGATAATTGCTACATGTGCATTTGCTTCATGCGCAGCTCTGCAGAGTTAGAAAGTTGTCAACGGAGCAGCAATTTGAAATTCTTTAACCACATCACTCACACGCACACATTACTGAATGTAAAATGACCATTTTACCCCTCCACCAAAGAAAATCGTTTGCCGAGTTATTTTCCACGGTAGAATAAAATGATCATTTCAGAGGACTGGGCTCCCCTGTAGGGTACATGACTTATCGGACATTGCCTAGTAGAAAGAGCCATTTAGGAAGGCTAGGGGACTAAAACGTTATATGAGAGATCACGAACTAAGTAGCATTATCACAAAAGTACAGGGACTATCAATGAATTTTGCCCGATAGTAAAGATCATTAAAGTTTTTTAATACATTGTACACCTACCGGACAAGTCTGAAAGCAGACATTGTCATCAGTGATGAGCCCAGCACCAAGAACGCGTCACACCCTCTTGCAGCTTCCATAGCTTTATCAGCTGTGTCTTTTGGGACATTATCACCAAAGAAGACCACCTACAATTTTTACAAGAAACATTATAGATTTATTTTGCTTCTATTTGAATAATTAACAAAATTGCTTTCCCCATTTGCAAGGATATCTATGTCAAAGGTTCAATCAGTAATTTATGTGTAATAATAAATAGCCATGCCGACATAACATGGTTAAACCAACAAATTATCCCAACAATACAAATACTGCACCATGACTACCACTTACATCAGGTTTTAGCATTCCGCCGCACTGCTGGCAATTAGGAATATAAAAATGCTCTTCCCAAAACTTCTCATTAATCTCAATGTCGCCATCAGGGCGTTGTTGCATCCCAAGCTTTTGTCTGAGCCTGGAGGCCCACCTCCCAAGCTTTCAATTGCAGAAGCCCACTACAAAACATGCACAGTATAGAAAGTATGATTTGCAAATTACTAACCACACATTACAAAAGAAATAATGAACACAGAGTAACTGATTTAAATGATCCACTAAATTGCTCGCAATATGGACTAAAGGTAAGCATATCATTTACGAACCATTATTAATTGACAAAAGCAAGCTGGACCAATTGGTTGGACAGGAATAAACCTGAACTATCTCATATAAGAGAAAAATAAAGACCACAGATTAATTGAAGTAAAATGATTTACTAAACTGCTCAAGATATTCCAAAAGGTAAGCCAGCATATCCGAACCACTAGTAACCAATAATTGCAGGACTAGACAGAAGCAGTTGGTTGGACAAGATTAATCGTGAACTGATCACCAAACAGTTCAATTCAGTTAAGCAAACTGCTAAAACAAAAACTAGCCAAAAAAAAAAGAACAAAAAATCAAACCTTTGGATTGAGGGTCTTCACTTGCTCTTGGAATAATTCCCTGCTGATGGAGGTACTACAGTCTAAACATATTACAGTGTACACAGTTCCATGCAACTCGAGTGGGTTGCTTCCGGCTCGATGATGCAACCTGAAATTCCCATGAATAAGTAACAGGGCAAACAATGTTACAGTAAAACACTAATACAAAAACTAAAGAATGAGTTGCCTCACCTATCAACATTTTGGGTGACCATTAAATTGATGCGGCCAACCTTTTCCAAAAAAGCTAGGGCATAATGGGCTGCACTTGGTTGGGCTGCAGTAAACCTTCTCCATCCAGCATAGCTCCTAGCCCAGTATCACCTGCGGGAGCGGCTTGAATGGACAAACTCCTGTTTATTTAGTTCAAATCAGTAGAACAAAGATAAAAGTTATTAGAAGCAAGTAAATGAACACTACTGGGTGCAAGTTCAATTGGGAAAACATAGATGAGCAGTCAGCAGGTGCCAACTTTTGACATGGCCAGGGATATAAAACTAACAGCTGTTGCTCAGTCAGTGATAGACTGACAGGAACCCATATGCAGGAAGATGGACATGCTTTAAGTTTCATCAATATGTGATATGTACATCTATTTATATTTAATTGGATAGTTGGAATTCAATCTAACATTATGCTCCTTTAATTCATTATTAAAAAGAGTGCAAATACATTACAATAATATGCTGTTAGTATGCA
The DNA here is from genome assembly GCA_029168755.2 of Tillandsia fasciculata. NCBI lineage: Eukaryota > Viridiplantae > Streptophyta > Magnoliopsida > Poales > Bromeliaceae > Tillandsia > Tillandsia fasciculata. The sequence continues at coordinate 19,862,730 of CM054946.1, read as the reverse complement.
ACTAAAATAGATTTAGTAGCTTATGAAACTTTTCTTGGCTGATGATATGCAAATATTACTGCATATTCCAGCAAATATATGACAAAAATTATCAGCAATGGAACTGAGGCCACACCTGATGAGTTATTGGTTTGAAACCGGTACTATAAGCTCCATTTGGACTGCCATAAAAAATAGCTCACATTAGTGTCATCCAGCAAAATGAGAGATGAAGCTAGCTGTAGAAAAAAAGAGTTATGAAAATCGTTAGATAAACAAAGGATGCATACCTTCTATAATCAGGAATCCCAGACTCGGTGCTTATTCCAGCTCCTGTTAACACCATGAGCTTGCTACTGAGGCAATTAATCATAAATGAGATCTTTTTTTTCTTTTTTTTTGAGAAAAATCATAAATGAGATCTAAATCACTAAAGTGCAAACAGCAAACAAAACTATTCTATAGAACTAGATGGTTATCATCTCAAATGTACCTGTGATCAAAAAATTCATACAGAAGGTTCATATCCTTAGAGCTTGGAGGATCTGAGCCAGGAACTATCTTCTTTTCCCTTAATAGTTGGATAGAAGGTCTGCATTGATCCTTCAAAGTGATGTTAGCTGCAGAATTGCTGTAGGCCACTGGTATATGCCTAAGGGGGCATTTGAAAGAAATAATACTCTTCCTTTTATTGAAAAGAGGGCCATCCTTAAAGCTTCCTTGATTAGAATTTACGTGAAAATGAAACCCTGATAATTTAAGACCAGGTGAAATTCAAACACGCCAAAACTAAAAAAGCAAACTTTTCTGAGTAAACTTGCCTCTCGATGCCGCTCGAAGAGCTTCTCTGACACATGCAACGATCTGCAATCCTTAACAGGTAAAAAAAAAGGGTACCAATCAAATAAAGATTACGAGTAACCATACACTCTCCTCTACTCAGATAACAACAACATGTGAATTGAAGTAAAATCACAGGGCATAGATATGCAAGTGCAAGACAAAATTTGAAATTATCAATTTGAATATACTAATTCATTACTTCGAATAATTTCCTTACTATTACTTTACACAGCCCTCTTTGTGTTACAAATTTAACAAAGCAAAAAGCAGATATCTCGCTCAAAATTGGGAGAAACCCTAGTTGGGAAACACCGAATTCACAATGCCCTGCTTGGACATCGAACATCCATTGGGTCACAACAATTCGCCTCTTGAGACCTCGATCGTTAAATTTACCAAATGATCGAAAAATCGGGAAAATGTTAGAACCACAGAAAACTTACGGTTGCAGCTGGGCGGTAGGGGTTGGTCATCATCATCGCCATGAGAGGAATTGCTTGAGCTCGCGATGCTTTCAATGGGAGGCGAAGGGTTCGCGAGATCGTCGGAGGCCGCGAACCGCGAGCTCCACGTTGGGGGTGTCGTCGCCGAGTTCTCAGCCGCAGGATTTTGGAATTTGGAGTGCTTCGTGCCTTCGAGGTAATTGTCGTTTTCAGCGCGTGTTTGTTGAAACGGTTGAATAGACCTGGTTCAGTGGACCATACCATATATTTTTCTCTCTCTCTCTCTATATATATATATACACATTCAAGGGTGTACATCTTACACTTCATCCATCCAAGAGTTGGGAGTGATGGATGAAGTAACCCCACTATTCGATGGGTGAAGTGTAAGATGTACACCATGCTCAAGGGTGTACATCTTACACTTCATCCATCCAAGATTGGGAGTGATGGATGAAGTAACCCCACTATTCGATGGGTGAAGTGTAAGATATACACCCTTTTTTTATGGTGTACATCTTACACTCCACCCATCGAATAGTGGGGTTACTTCATCCATCACTCCCAACTCTTGGATGGATGAAGTGTAAGATGTACACCCTTGAATGTGTATATATATATATATATAGAGAGAGAGAGAGAGAGAGAGAGAGAAAAGAGCTTATATACTTTCAAGTAGGAATGTCAACGGGTCGGATTCAGGCGGATTTTTAAAAATTCGAACCCGAACCGAACCCGACTACCAAACTTGAATCCGAACTCGAATCCGCCGGATTTTAAAAATTCATATCCAAATCTGAACCCGACCAAAAATCCAAATCCGAAATAATTTTTTTTCCTTTTTTTTTACAATATTTTAAAATATATTATATTAAATTTAAATTTTTAAAATATAAATTTAAATATAATATCAAATATTTATATACACATATATTATATAACGTAAAATCAATTCGGATTCGGGTCGGATTCGTGTTCGGGTCGGGTACAATCAAAATCCATATCCAAATCCAAATTTGTCGGGTTTCTATTTTTTATATCCATATCCGAATCCATATCAGTTTAACATCGAAAAAATCATTCCGTTCGGATTCGGATTCGGATAAAATTTTGGGTATCCGTACCCATTGACATCCCTACTTTCAATAGCATAAGCCCAACTATACTTGTAAATTTTTTATCATTGAATTTGTATTGATATCCGTGCTATTGTACTTTCTCTTTTCTCTCTGTAATTGATTTTATAATAACATGAATCTCAATGCAAATTCAATGATAAAAAAAGTCACAAGCATAGTTGAGTTTATACTTTTGAAATTATATAAACCTTAATATATATATATATATATATATATATATATATATATATATATATATATATATATATATATATATATAATTAGGCTTGAATACTATCGATAGCATCAAGTTATTAGTGCTATCAAATTTTTAGCCATTGGATTAAGAGATGTGCGGTTAGGATGATAGTGATCTCCTAGAATTTAGTGGGTGGTTGGTTGGATAGTAAAAATCCTACGGGGCCATTACAATTTCAACCGCATATACTTTCATCCGAGGTCTAAAAACTTGGTAATACCAATTGTTTGGTGATGTCGATAGTATTCTAACCGGACACACACACACACACTCTCTCTCTCTCTCTCTCTCTCTCTCTCTCTCTCTCTCTCTCTCTATATATATATATATATATATATATATATAGTGAGCTAGAATGCTATGGATAGCAAAAATGCTATGTTGTTATTCATTTGTTTTCGATGATTGAATTTTCAAAACGACGATCGGTATCATTAAATATGATCTAGATTATTTAAACTATTTGAAAATTAAAATTCATGCTTTTTCAATATTCTTTTTTTATCCATCAAGTTTGCACAAAAATGAATGACTGAAAATAAATATCCTTCATAAATTAATGATATAAATTTTATAATTAAAATCAAGAGTATAGATATTATTTTAAATAATTTAAAGATTTTTCTAACTAAAATTCAATTAATTTAGAATTCTTTACACCATTAAACTAGCAAAAGGTTCATATTTTTCTTTAAAATTACAAATTTTGTAACCTTTTGATTATTAGATCAACGTTGTCGAAAATACTTGAAATTTAATTTCTAAATAGTTTAAATGATTTAGATCATATTCAACGGTACGATCGTCGATTTGAAAGTTTCATCATCGAAAACAAATGGATGGCAACGGAGTCCGTTTGCTATCGATAGCATTCCAGCTCAACACTATAACTATAACTATAACTATATATATATATAGTCCGGCTATTATACTATTAATAGTACTAAATCATTGGTGCTATCAAGTTTTCTACCCTTAGATCAATCCCTTTGATTATTTTCACCCGTTAGATTTTACTATTTTCTCAATCACCTATTAAACCCAAGGGGCCCACTATCATTTCAACCACACATCTTTTAATCTAAGGGTTAAAAATAATTTAATAGCACTAATGATTTGGTACTATTAATAGTATTCCAACCCAACTCTCTCTCTCTCTCTCTCTCTCATCTCTCTCTCTCCTCTCTCTCTCTCTCTCTCTCTCTCTATATATATATATATATATATATATATATATATATATATATATATATATATATATATAGTCCGGCTACTATATTCTTATGAGTAAAATTTGTTTGTATTTATAAATTTTCATCCCTTGGATAAAGAAATGTGCGGTTAAGATTATAGTAGTTTCTAAGATTTTTATTATTTTCCCCAACAACCTAGTAAACCTAGGGGGACCACTATCATCCTAACCGTACATTTCTTCATCTAAAGGTGAAAAAGTTATGAGTACAAAAAAATTTATACTCATAAAAGTATAATAATCCTACGCTATATATATATATATATATATATATATATATATATATATATATATATATATATATATATATATATATATGGAAGATTTTGTTTCTTTATTTATCTATTATAGCCTTGAAAATTAATTCATATTTAATTATAGCCTGTGTGACACTGACAGGCCAACTTGAGCAGATTTGAGGCCGTGGAACAGTAAAGAATTGCCCACACCAGTTTAAATGTAACTAGTTTGATTATCGGACCAATTTCACCCTACAAGACCAATGCCAGCCCCACAAGACTAAAGCGCGTGCAGAGTAGTCATTAGCCATTCATCTTGCACTTAGTTAATCTCTTACGCTCAATAATTAGTTGTAGAGATTAAACAGAAGTAATTATAGTACGGAAAAATATTTTTTTAAAAAATTTTAATAGTTATATTTTAACTTCAAAATTACAAATCATATTTATCTTTATTTTTTATTAATTAAATGTAATGTACAACCCTCATCCGATTTCAGCTACCACTCGTGATAGCATGAAAATTACGACAGCGTGTAACCTTATCTCTCCAGGAAGAATAACTAATTACTGCATCAAAGCGTCAGCTGTTGCCCATAAATAACAGCACCCAGCGAATAACTCCCCCCAAAACGTACCCGCCACTGCGAAGCCCGAAACTCCCCTTTTGTTTCGGTTCTTTTGAATCTTTTCTCCTCCCCCGTACCTAATCCCACGTTCCCTGTTCGTTTTCATTTCACACTCGGTGGATTCCTCGTCCATTTTCCTAGTAGAACCCTCTCCGATCGCCCCCAATTCCTAGCCCTAGCCGTACTCCGGCGGCGCCGTCATCTCAGCCGCCGCATCGGCCCTTCTCCCCCATCTCCGGCGCCGGCGACGGGGAGCTTCAGCGCCAACTTCCGGGGGTTTTCTCTATCTTCGCTTCTTCTTCCATTGCGAGATTCTGAAGCAGATGCAGTGGTATGTAGTGGATCTGTTTCTCTTTTTGCTGGTATTGAGGAGTTTCATGCGGTTTCTTCGTTTCTGTTGTTTAGTATAAGTTTGCAATTTGGGGAATCAAGAGTAGGAAACTGGAATTTGGCGTATAAAGAGTTACCATTAGAAACGCAAATAATCCTGATCCGTTAGGCGTTGAAGCTTGGAGTTGGTTTTGAGATTGCGAAGATCTACCACTTTAATCGGTGTTAGTTGTACCTATGCAGTGTTGATAATTTTTTTATGCATCCTTCTTTTGGTAAATTGGGTGAGGCCACCATTGACTACAAAAATGTTTACTGAGCCTGAGGGATATTACTATTGACAGGATCAGCCACTATTGTTCTTTTTAATCTAGTTATCATCCTTTTTGGCCCAAATAAATTGTGTAAAACTGTGTGAAATTCGAAGAAAACTATTGGGTTTAGTAGTTTTGGAAAGATATTTGTGATGGCTAGTGTATTTGAGGTTAAATTGATGTTCAATTAAACAACTTAAGTATGTTGAAAGGCAATAATTCCTTGTAAGCAATCCTTCAACTTTTCTTCTCTAATTTCCATCAGAATTTTCTGTAAAGTGGCCGTGCTAAGTTACAAATGGAGAATATGCAAACATTTTAGTTGTAATGTTTCGACAAAGTTACTTCTGTTCTTGAGTTTTTGGTGTTATTGGTCTCTTGCTGTTCAGAATGCTTGATACAATTTTATTTACCAGTAGCAATTTAGGTTTTTCTATTCTTGGAAGACATCATAATTCTGGTTCTTCTCCCCCGTCTTTGGTTCTCACCAGCTAGAAAGTGAACAAAAGTGATTAGCTCTTTGGATTGGGTAAGGCTTTCCGTCAATACATTTTGCTCTCCCTATCAGATCTACTCAAAATAACTTTATTACCTTCCAGTGTCCATAGTATGATAAAATGGAAAATACAAAGTTTGCTTACAAAATCTTAGAGATATCAAACGGGCCTTCTCCTTTTCTTTCAGTTGGATTCATTCTTAGTACCTTATGTGATTATTTTTTGAATGTTGTTAAATGATTTTTAAGTCTTCACTTAATCAATGGAATGTATTGACACATGTTGGCGGTGGAGGGTGACATCTAAGTGATCACCTTTAAGTAGATTTAATCAACAATGTTGACCTAGACTTGTAATGTTGAGAAATGGCATGTTTGTACATTGTTCAAAATTGATGTTCATATCCTAGGCATTTAGTCAAGCACCTCACTTGTCTTATGGTCGTTGTCATCCCTGTGTAAAACTCATACTAGTAATAAGCTTTTAGTTAACCAGCTTTACATACTCTTACATGCTACTACTTGTCTAAATTAGTCTAAATGAATGCCAGTTGATATTTTGCGAAATATGACTTTGCATAATACTAATGATATAAATTTTAAATGGTTAGATAGTTAATTAACTTCAGGCTGAAATCTGGTGTTTCTTGGGTGGAGGATCTATGCAAATGCAGTTTTCTAGAGTTTTGAATGTGCTAAGGGATGGAGTAAATTTCCAGCACTATATTTGTTTTATAGCAATTTTCCGGATCTAAGTAGAAGCAGCTGCAGAAAACTAACGTGTTTTGGCTTGTCTTTCTCTGGACTTCAATTGAATGCTTCATATCAATTCCTTTTTTTCTTGACTCTCTTACTAGGTTCTCTGCAATATTTTCAGCAACTTGAGACTGTAACTTGCTATAGTTGATTGCACATCCTGATTTGCCATCTGTATCTTATGCTATTATAGCATTCTGTGCTGTCCTTCAAAATGGGAGAATAATAAATGTGTCATTTGTTCCACATCTCATCATCCGAGGAAGTAAGAAGAATAAAGGTTTGTTCTGATAGGAATTTTAGGAGAAGATACATGACCGCTAGGAAATTTAACTGTGGTTTGGACAAGTACACATCATCTTTATGACATAATTCAGTTATACATGGCGAAAAAGCGGTACATTATTGTTCTACTAACATTCCTATGCACAAATGTATGCTACATCGAACGAGTTGGCTTCTCAATTGCTTACACAGCTGCCGCAGACTCCATTGGTGTGAGTCAAGCAAGCAAGGGCCTAATATTATCTACATTCTACTATGGATATGTTGCTTCTCAAATTCCTGGTGGGTGGGCAGCCCAGAGAGTCGGGGGGAGACGTGTTCTTCTTTGGTCCTTTGCTTTATGGTCTTCAATTTGTGCTTTGGTACCACTAGACCCAAATCAAGTAATCACATTGGTCCTTTCTCGCCTCTTCGTTGGTGTGGCACAGGGTTTCATATTTCCTTCCATCCATACAGTTCTAGCGCAATGGGTCCCGCCACACGAGCGGTCCCGCTCTGTTTCCCTTACAACGTCGGGAATGTATCTTGGGGCGGCATGCGGCATGCTAATGTTGCCTAGTATAGTAAAGCATAATGGACCCCAGTCTGTTTTTTTGATCGAGGCGGCGCTCGGTTTAAGTTGGTCCTTCCTGTGGTTCAAATTCGCAAATGACCCTCCTCGCCCTGATCAACCGAAGGCGACAGTTTCTAATTTTGGAGAGCATTTATTGCCTATTTCAAGATCAAAAGAGAAGATCAAAGCACATAATAGTGTTAGTTCTATACGTGGACCTAAGATCCCTTGGAAACAGATAATCTTCAGCTTGCCAGTTTGGGCTATTGTGGTTAACAATTTCACCTTCCATTATGCATTATACGTGGTTATGAACTGGTTGCCCACATATTTTGAGCTCGGACTCAATCTTAGTCTCCATGACATGGGACCTTCAAAAATGCTTCCTTACCTCAACATGTTTATATTTTCAAATATAGGTGGGGTGGTTGCAGATCACTTGATTACTAGAAAGATCTTATCAGTTACCAAAACTCGCAAATTGTTGAATACTGTTGGGTTCATCGTATCTGCCCTTGCTTTAATGGCCCTTCCTTTATTTCGAACATTTACAGGCACTGTGTTGTGTTCATCGCTCTCTCTTGGTTTTTTGGCTTTAGGAAGAGCTGGGTTCGCTGTAAATCACTTGGATGTGGCTCCAAAATATGCAGGCATTGTTATGGGGGTTTCTAATACAGCAGGTACATTGGCTGGTATTGTAGGTGTTGGGCTCACAGGAAACATATTGGAGTCAGCAAAGAGTGCTAATATGGACCTCTCGAGTTCTGAGAGTTGGAAGACAGTATTTTTTGTTCCGGGATACCTCTGCATTTTTAGTTCTTTCATTTTTTTGATATTCTCAACAGGAGAAAAAATTTTTGAGTAATGACATTTGAGGAGGTGTTAGACTGTTATGTCAGATGGTGCCACTTAATTTTGGGATGCAGGGCAGTTTAGCATGGAATAGCACTCAGCAGCCTATGATGTTGCATACAAATTGGCAATGAGTTTTATCACAATTATTTTCTCAATACATGTTCTTTTGACATGTTATTGATGCTATTTCATCTCATCTTCTTATAAGTTAGTTTTGATTCTTATCAAGTGGTTGGTACATAAGAGGATTATGACTCTATTGTACCAGCATATGAAGTGGTCATTTCGGTAGCCTTTGGTACGTTATTCTTTCTGTGAAGAGGGGTTGGGCTATCATTTCAGATAGTGCCATTTAGTTTTGTAGTGGAGTGCTACGGCTAATTTATCATGGAGAAACATTCAGCTGTTGAGGATGTCAACAAAGATTGTGGATGAGTTTAATCATAATCAAGTCATCTTCTCTATAAATTTTCAATTACTTGTTACTGATGCCATTCAATATTGTCCTCTTATACTTTAGATTTATATTGAGCAGCTATATGTAATAGAATCATTGTTCTCTGGCGGCAGCATGAGAAGTGGTTAAGTTATTTGTTACAATGCCTTTTTCAATTGAACTCATGTCTGAATTGTTTGATAATGTAGGTACTGAAAATTTAAAATCTTTCTCCTCCATTTGAGTGGTGCGCATACCGCAGCCTGAAATATATCATAGTGGTGAATGCTTGTTATTGCTTGTATTGCCGGTAACTTTCATTTCATATGTTTTTTGGTGCCTTTTGATATATTTTCTGAAAAATATACTTTCCTCGTCTGTCCAATTACTTTAGTGTTCTTCGTACAGCAGTCATTTCTCTAAATGAATATGCAGTATGAATCATTATTAGATATTGCTAGATCATCTTTAGTTTTGGACATCAGCAGATTTGATATGCCCTGTCAATAACTTTTATTGAATTGTTTAGCATCACTACTTATGCTTCTCATCATTAGCTGTCTCAATTGTTCACTCTGCATGACCGAATTCAGCATGAAAAATACTACCCATACACCTTCGAGTAGGTGTAAATTTTACACCACACTCATTCTAGGGTTACATTGTATAAATAGGTGTACAGATAATATTGTTCATTCAGCATCCATACATGGAAACATTTGGAATTTCATAATGCATCTAAGTTTCGGCCAAGTCCAGCAACTGTTACAAAGTGAATACAGATTAAGGAAGGATCAAAGGTGACATTTTTGATATTTTTGGCGGTAAGAATAGCAATCAATACTGGATGCCCTCATTACAAAAACTCTCTTCTTAAATAAGCTGTATATCAGGTTAATCCTAGTGGAAACCATCATTCTTGCAAACCAATCACACAAAAACACACTGAGAATTAGCTCTCACCTTCATATAATCATCTACCCTATCAGATTCACTAACATTCCGTCCGCCCTTTTCACTTTTCACCATCCTTCATTTTCAAGGCCCTCATCGCTTCAAACCTTGGCTCCTTGGGGTGAAACTTGTGCTTCACATAAAAATCCATATAATCCCCGAAAACAAACTCAGGATACAAACCCCGATCCCCCTCTCCTTTGATGGCTAGAGCTATAGTGGCCTTTAAGGCTGGATTGTAGAACGAAGCAATAGAGCGGCGATTGCCGGTGCGCGTCGCCAAAACACGGTGCAAAACACTCTTTTACTTGCCATTGCTTAGGACCTCGATCTGGTCACCGGTGTTGATCACGATGGTGTTGGCGATCGGCTGGACGTCGATCCAGCAGCCATCCTTTAGTATCTGCAGGCCGCTGACGCGGTCATCCTGGAAGAGGAGGATGACGCCGCCGGCATCAGTGTGGGCGCGGAGGCCGTTGGCGAGGTCAGGACGCGGGCACGGTGGGTAGTGGCTCACCTTGGTGCCGAAGAAGGGTGCATATTCGCCGCCACCAGAGAAGGCCTTCTTGATGTGGCCTCTCTCTAGGCCCAGGTTCTCTTCCATCACCGCCATTACTTTCTCGGCCAGGTTCCTAAGCTCCCTCCTAAAAAAACTCTTTCATTATCTCCCTGCATTTTTGTGAAGATTTATGGTTTTATATTTGTTCTTTAGCTGTTGGAGTGTGATTATTATAGTTTAGCAAAATTTAGGTGCAAAGATTTAATGCCTTTTGTATAATAATGTAAACGTTTTTCCTCACCCAACTGTTGATATTTCAATGGTAAGACAACAGACTGGGTTTGAAAGGATTGTGGATTCAAGTCTTTGGTGGTAAGACTGAGAGTCAAGATTAAGAGGCCAGACTCTTGATTTTACCATGTAAATTACTGAATAAACAAACAGCCTTTGGAGGAAAGGTATGATCAAAATTTTTGTGGCTTTTTGCCTTTCCCCTCATATACTCTGGTGCAGGTAAGGATATCGTGCCTGTTTCGGGAGGTGAGAATTTAATGAAAAAAAATGTAGGTGATCTTTTAAGCAGCTTAACTCAAGCGGAACTTCAATAGAATCAAGGAGCAAAAGTGAATAGACAAAAAGAGCTCATAGCTTCAATGCGAAACCCTTTCCCCTCGTATACTCTGGTGCAGGTAAGGATATCGTGCCTGTTTCGGGAGGTGAGAATTTAATGAAAAAAAATGTAGGTGATCTTTTAAGCAGCTTAACTCAAGCGGAACTTCAATAGAATCAAGGAGCTAAAGTGAATAGACAAAAAGAGCTCATAGCTTCAATGCTTCATTGAAACTGTTTCTATGGCTACACAATGATAGTCATGTGGAGTTATAGGATTAGAGGGTCTTACTTGAACTCAGGGGGGTTAGATGGCCACTGGTTATCATCTTGGAGGAAAAACACATCCTCCCAATCCACATTGTCCAACTTCTTCAAGGAATGCCCTTCACCTTCCTGATCCGCCAGCTTGTTCAATTGCACAACAGGGTTGGACCCTCTGAACTCTTCCTCTCTCAGCTTATAGCATTCGGAGCACACCTTCTTCACACGTTCGAGAAGCTCGATCGGAATCCCGTGGTTTACGAGCTGTCGGTGTTAACAAGATCAACAAAGATGATGACACTCTTATACTTGTCTGCAAGTACTATGATTTGTGGAAAGAGAAATGATGAGAATTAAAGTTATACTAGCGAGATGTTCACCTGGAAAAATCCCCATTCCTCACACGCATTTGCAATCCGCGCCATAGTTTGGGCCCTCTCGTTGCCATCCAACTTGGAGAAGTCGATGACTGGAATAGCCATTATAAGAGAAAAGATAGTTACAGAGGGATGAAGAGGAGCCTCTACGAGAAGCTTTTGGAGTCTCAGTAATGCAATGAATGACCAAGTATTGGGTTGATAATTTGAAATGTACAAGTATCTTGGAAAATTGTCGAGTAAGCGCGAGGTCCATGCAGCCCTGGATGGCGCACAAATCAATATTGGCATCCACGAGGCATCTCTATCAATGTGCACGGATTGGAAGAGAGAAATTATAAATAATGGGATTTGACTTGGTAAGAGCGCAAATTAAGTCACATTTGATCAGGGGATAAAGCACGTTTGAGTTTAGATAAAGATTTAAGCCTGGTACTTCCGAAGCCGACACAAAAAATGAGTTTTAGGATTTGGATCGGGACATTAGATTGTGATGCCGACCAAGTTCTTACAGAGGCTCATATTAGGTACGTATTAGAGTTGTCAAATTTGAAAACACATGTACATTGACTTTTTTTAGAAATCCATATAAAAAGGTCGAATAGATTGTATCCTCTCTAAGGATTAGTATTGTCAATTCAAAGGCTTTACTATGGATATCAAGAAGGAAGTGTTACAATCCAAATTTCTACATTATATTCAGATGTATGCATGTTGGAACAAAACACTTTAAACTAGTATTAGGGTCATAGTATAAAACACACGTTGGGATTTCTCTATTGTTAGTCTTTGTTCCTGGGTATATTCTTTCATTTGCAGAAAGATTTGAACTATAGAGCAATTAAGACCGTGTGATGTGCCGATGAGCACGGTATACATTGTGTTGGTTAGATTCCTTCCTTTGTATAGAATAAAAAGATATTTGTTTGATTCATAAAATTTTCTAAATGTAAAAAAGATACGAATATAAAAGTTTGTTCACGTTGTACTGGATATATCAAAGTCCTTCAAATGTGAATAGGATCGTTTGAATTGGACAGTGAAGTTTGCTTTATGCACATGCAACCACTGAAATTGCCAACTTAAATTTGTGCATGTCCATGTATACCTATTAAAGGGTTACCAACTCCACGGATAACTAACAAGCAGCGACTGAATTAAATGAGGTGTGAGGTCCAAAATTTTAATCAGTTGGTTGTTGAATTTCTCTCTCTCTTTTTTTTTTGAAGAAATTAATTTGGGATAAAGATCATAAGCTTTTTTTTTTTTTTTTTTTTTTTTTTTTTTTTTTTTTTTTTTTTTTTTTATAACAAAAAAAGAGTGGCAATAACCATAAGACCCTTATATTTATATTGAAATTAAAAAAAATATAAAGATATGGCCTTGTATTTTGATTTTTTTATATAAAGAATATATTTCTCTCATTTTTTTTATGGATATAAATTATTGTATATTATATATATATATATATATATATATATATATATATATATATATATATATATATATATATATATATTTTATTTGTTAGTGTATTTTTATTAAAAGTACATGCAGAATGATCCTAAGTCGCAACATGAATTAGATGATACTTTGATACCACTTAGTCTTTTTGATGGTTACTTAATTAGTCATATATATATATATATATATATATATATATATATATATATATATATATATATATATATATATATATATATATATATATATCAAATCTTAGGTAGAATTGGTAGGAACATACATAACCTAGTATGATTTTGGCTCCCAATTCAGACTTTTCCTCTCATGGCTTGCTCCACCTCAACAAGAATATGTGTGTTTTTATTTTTTAGGAGACCATCTCATTTATTAACCTTGAAATGTAGTCACACGATAGACAAGTGGTGGGGTGATTGCATCAAAAATTTAAGTGACGCCATAGATACGTTATGTTATGATATGATGCAAATCGTATCGTATCGATATATATATTTTTTGAGAGAAGTATCGATATATATATTGATCATAAAAACAGTCGGTATATTATGATATGAAATATATATTTTCTGTAATATTATATATTTATCAAATTTATTATATTTTATTAAAATTATTATTTATTAATTTTATAGAAAAAAAATATTAAGTTGTGTCATCAAAACTATAATATATTAATATTTTATCGACCTGATAAGACATCCTGAGCTAGTTAAAAATCTTGAATTGCATAAGGTGAGGTTGAGTATAAATATATGAAAGATGAAATATAGTAGTACTAATTTATCACTCATTTGGGATCCAATAAATAGATTTGTCGGTGTCGGCTGTCCTTCTAGCGTAGCCAATGGGCTAGATCTATACTTGTTGTAGTTATTTATAATCTATTTTTGATTCAGTCTAGTAAGGACTAGATTTTTTTATTTGGTTCAGTCTAGTAAGATGATTTATTTTGTCTAATATTTTTTTTTTTAAAAAAATCCTTTTAATTACTTACTCATAAGAGTGATTAATTAGGTGGTTGTGGAGTATCTTGGTAAGTTTAGAACTTAGCTGATTTACAAGTTAGAGAAAATCACATAGCCACTTTGACTTCACCTCATTTTCCTCCTGTAGATTTTGTTACAACTTAGCTCCAATAATTAAATTTTTACCACCGATCATCACCAGTGCAAATAATAAAAAAATTAATAGTTAATATTTGTGATCCCAATTTTAAAATTTAGTTACTTTATATTTTTAGTAAAATTTATTTATAGAAAAAAAAAAAAAAAGAATGAGATGGTAAGCATGCTACCATTCTCTCTCTCTCTCTCTCTCTCTCTCTCTCTCTCTCTCTCTCTCTCTCTCTCTCTCAAAAAAAAAAAAAAAAAAAAAAGTTAATGGGCCGGGCCTTGTGTGCTAATGGGCTGGCTCACCAGCCTAATTCCAATGAACACTGGACCAACTCTACGGGCCTAGAATCGAGCAGGCCGAGGGACACTGCACGTAGTTGTATTTGCTATTACCTTTGCCTCGTTTATTTTTAAGTACTTCATATCTAATTATAAAAGTGATTCATTTATAATTAGTTATCTCACCTAATTCATTGAGATTGAATCATCATTTACGAATTATTTTTTTTTTTTTTTTTTTTTTTTTTTGAAGTGTTTTTAACCCTAAAAATAATGACGTACTCAAAAAAAAAAAAAAAAAAAAAAAAAAAAAAAAACTCCAATTAAGCAACCAAAAATATAAAAAACAAAATTAATGGACTCATCACCAAACCATCACAACTTAGACTTCTTATCTCAATAAAATGTACAACCATGCATTAACAACCATGCATTAGACTCAAACACAAAGTCCATGCATGCCATTACGTACCTACGCTCAAACATGACTTGTGCAATTAAAAAGAAAACAAGCTTCTCCAAACCAACACACAAAGATGCCTGCAAACTGTCTGCGCCACTCACATAAGAAAGAAGGAACTACCATGAATGCAAGCTAGAAACCGAATAGTTTCCCGTTCACTAGTTTCACACACCATGAGTACGTAGTATATATATATATATATATATAGTGACTATGGAAATTACTAGCACTGTACGATGGATGGCCTTGTCAATTTTGCGAGATCGATCGATCGACCGGAATTACACCTTCGCCACGGCGTCGAACCTGGGTTGCTTGGGCTGGAACTTCTGCTTCACGTACACGTCCATGTAGTCTCCGAACGTGAACGTGGGGTACGCGGCGGCAGCTGTTTTGGCATTGACGGGGCTGATGGTGGCCTCGAGGGCGGGGTTGTAGAAGGAGGCGATGGAGCTGCGGTTGCCGTCGCGGGTGGCGAGGACGCGGTGCCAGACGCTCTTGTACCTGCCATTGCTGACGACCTCGATCTGATCGCCGGTATTGATAACGATGGCGTTGGGCAGCGGCTGGACGTCGACCCAGCGGCCGTCTTTGAGGAGCTGCAGGCCGCCGACCTGGTCGTCCTGGAAGAGGAGGATGACGCCGCCGGCGTCGGTGTGGGGGCGCAGGCCCTTGGAGAGCTCGGGGCGGGGGCACGGCGGGTAGTGGCTGACCTTGGTCCCGAAGAAGGGCGCGTAGTCGCCGCCGCTGGTGAAGGCGCCCTTTATGCTGCCCTTCTCCAGGCCCAGGTTCTCTTCCATGATCTCCAGCATCTTCTCCGCCAGCTTCTTCAGCTCGCGCCTGTACTCCATCATGGTTTCCCTGCAAGTTTTTTTTTTTTTTTTTTTGAGTGAATAATAAATTTTGAATAGAGTAGTTTTAATTGCTCCAAAAGTAGATGTCAAAAAAATTGTATGTATGAATGCCCCTTCTAAATTCTGGATAATCAAATTGATGATTCGTTAAACTTGTTAATTAGCTGGAACCGTTAATTTTCAGATAATTAATAGCTAACAAGTTATTAAATTTGCTAGAACTTGTAATTACTAAACAGATTTGAATACTAACTCAATGGAAATCAATTAACTTATAAAAAGGTACATGTTGTTAAACCTCACACACTATAATTAATCCATACTTTTAAAGATTAAAAAATTGCATGGAGATAAGAAAACCAGATTCATAACTATTTAATGTTCATTTGCTCTAGTATGGCAACAAATCGAGAAGTTAATTAATTAATGAAACTAGGAATTAAATCATAATTTGATTATATGTAGGAGATCAGCTTACTTAAACTCTGGGGGGTTGGATGGCCACTGGTTATCATCATGGAGAGTGAACACATCCTCCCAATCCATATCATCCAACGTCTTAACGGCGAGCCCCTCGCCTTCTCCGTCCACTATTTCCTTCAGCATCTGGACGGGCTTCGACCTCTTGAACCCTTCCGCTCTGAGTTTGTAGCATTCGGCGCTAACCTTCTTCACGCGCTCGAGGAGCTCCACCGGGATCCCGTGGTTCACAAGCTGCAATGCAATGCACGAAGAAGTTTCGCCGAAGATTAAAAATAGTGGAAAAAGGTAAACCGATCGAATTCCAAACAAGAAAACAAGTGTGTCATGCATGCTACCTGAAAGAATCCCCACTCTTCGCATCCGTCGGCGATCTGGGCCATGGTTTCGGCCCTCTCCTCGCCTTCCAACTTGGAGAAATCGATGACGGGGATCACCATTTTTCGATAGGATATGTGTTAGAGGGAGATAAGAAGAGAAAACTGTAAGGGGTGAGGAAGGCTTGTTGCTATAGCTTTGGAGGACTCTTCGTTCAGCGGTAAATGAATGACTACAAAGGGAGGCGAAGGCATCCTTTTATAATAGCACGAACTTGGTGTCAAATGTTAGTTTATTCTCAAGGGAACTATAACTGGATTAAACAAATGAGGCATCATTTTGGGCGGTGTATTGTTTATCATTTGATTATATATATATATATAGAGAGAGAGAGAGAGAGAGAGAGAGAGAGAGTAGAGTTTATATATTTTTAAAAGTATAAGTCAATTTATGTTTGTAAATTTTTTAATATTGAATTTGTATTGCGATTTATGTTATTGTAAAATTAACTAAAAAGAGAAAGAAAAACTAAAAAATATAAATTTCAATACAAATTCAATGATAAAAAATTTACAGATATAGATGGACTTATACTTTTAAAAACATATAAGCTCTACTATATATATATATATATATAGTTCGGCTGGAATGCTATCGATAGTACCAAACAATTTGTGTTATCAATTGCAATAAAATAACAAACTAGGATTACAATTAAGTGGGGTTTCCTTAGATTAGGGGAGATTATATTTAAATTAAAGTACAACTAAGGACAGTTTTTCTAAGACAGCAACAGTTGATCAATCATTAGTTAGGGACTCCAATTCCTAGTTTTGATGTTGGGAGTTAGTTGGTCATCGCTATGCCGACTTCGCCCTCCTTCGGGGGTGGTGTTGGGGGGTTGACATTGTTGCATTATCCCTTAAACTTTGCTTCTCTCAATTAATTAAATACTTGTATTTTGCTTAATCTCTGACTTTTTCCACATGGAATGTAACATGCTAATCTGTATGAGTTTTGACTCAAGAGGAGAATAATATCCCCTGATCTCAGCCGTGCACCTCGGGCCGAGCCGAGCTAATCTAATGGAGGAGGAAGAAGACTTTGGTGGATTAAACAACACAATACCATAACAATATCTCTGACTTGTCATTTTATCACTAACATATTTTTTTTAGTTGAATTGGTAGAACGGTAAGGTAATCGATGACGATGAACGAATAGAGTAACCATTCTTTATTTTTATCTCCTAAATAATACTCTATTCCTTTATCGTTCGCATTCTACTCCCCTAGTTTGCAATTGTGTATGCATTAAAATGTGGTGCATAAATAAAACTTACAGAAATCTCATTTTTTGTCTTCATTTTATCAGAAAAATAAGGGATGAATAATTTGATGCAATATATTATATATGTTTCTCGTCGTGTATACTAATCATGGATGAAGTATTCTCGGCGCAATATTCGGTCACCGATTTGGAACATCATTCTCCTATTGGCAATGAGTTTTATCACAATTATTTTCTCAATACATGTTCTTTTGACATGTTATTGATGCTATTTCATCTCATCCTCTTATAAGTTAGTTTTGATTCTTATCAAGTGGTTTAAATTCTAAAGTGAATTTTTATGGTTTTCTTTTGCATGTGTTCTCATTTTTTTCTCATGCAACTCACATAGCCAAACCATCCATACATACATGAACCTTCATCTACCCTTTTCAACTCTCAACAACCATCTATAAATATACTACACTTTCCAATCTTTTACAAACCCTTCACATTCTTATCCTTGACTCAAGAGCTAATCTCTTGAAACCCACCAATTATCTTGGTTTATGTGAGTAGGTTGCATGCACTTTATGAGAACATATGAACTTAGTAGTATTTAGACCACCCTTTGGACTTAGCTTATGTAAGGGGGGAGAATCCTTCTTATTAAAAAAAAATAGTTCTTGTTCTTCATTAATCTTATTCTTCTTCTCTAGTTTTGGTATGATCTTGGGCTAGTGGTGTTTTTCTCCACTATTTGAGATAGTGAGCTTCCATTCGTCGGATCTCGCTATTTCGTCACAGGTACATAAGAGGATTATGACTCTATTGTACCAGCATATGAAGTGGTCATTTCGGTAGCCTTTGGTACGTTATTCTTTTTGTGAAGAGGGGTTGGGCTATCATTTCAGATAGTGCTATTTAGTTTTGTAGTGGAGTGCTACGGCTAATTTATCATGGAGAAACATTCAGCTGTTGAGGATAACATTCAGCTGTTGAGGATGTCAACAAAGATTGTGGATGAGTTTAATCATAATCAAGTCATCTTCTCTATAAATTTTCAATTACTTGTTACTGATGCCATTCAATATTGTCCTCTTATACTTTAGATTTATATTGAGCAGCTATATGTAATAGAATCATGGTTCTCTGGCGGCAGCATGAGAAGTGGTTAAGTTATTTGTTATAATGCCTTTTTCAATTGAACTCATGTCTGAATTGTTTGATAATGTAGGTACTGAAAATTTAAAATCTTTCTCCTCCATTTGAGTGGTGCGCATACCGCAGCCTGAAATGTATCATAGTGGTGAATGCTTGTTATTGCTTGTATGCAAGTAACTTTCATTTCATATGTTTTTTGGTGCCTTTTGATATATTTTCTGAAAAATATACTTTCCTCATCTGTCCAATTACTTTAGTGTTCTTCGTACAGTAGTCATTTCTCTAAATGAATATGCAGTATGAATCATTATTAGATATTGCTAGATCATCTTTAGTTTTGGACATCAGCAGATTTGATATGCCCTGTCAATAACTTTTATTGAATTGTTTAGCATCACTACTTATGCTTCTCATCATTAGCTGTCTCAATTGTTCACTCTGCATGATCGAATTCAGCATGAAAAATACTACCCGTACACCTTCGAGTAGGTGTAAATTTTACACCACATTCATTCTACGGTTACATTGTATAAATAGGTGTACAGATAATATTGTTCATTCAGCATCCATACATGGAAACATCTTTTGGAATTTCATAATGCATCTAAGTTTCGGCCAAGTCCAGCAACCGTTGCAAAGTGAATACAGATTAAGGAAGGATCAAAAGTGACATTTTTGATATTTTTGGCGGTAAGTGTTAAGATTTGGTTAGTTTTGTAATTAAATCTTAATTGGATTAGGATTAATATTTAAATCTGATAGAGATAAATTAATTTAGATTTAAATATTAATTGGAGTATAATCATAATTTAAGTAGATTTGGGTTTATCTTGAGCGGAGTTTATATATATATATCTCTAATGTAGAGAGCATATATATAAGTAAGTATGATTTTGAGGAGGATTGTACGATACAAAAGGAGAGAAAAGAGAGAAGTCTTCTAGGTTTATAGAAGACGAGAGAAGGGTGAGAGAGATTCAGGAGGTAGAAGAAAAGAGGAGTCGGTGTAATTTTTTTCTTAATTAATGAATCTTATTTCATCCGCATATTTTATGTTTTGTTTTTCTTCTCCTTGGTGGTTATGCTAATTCCAGTTATATTGAGAGGACGGGTTTTTGGTAAAAACTCGATTTAACGTTTCCGCTGCGGAATCCCAACTCTAGGCGGTACCGGCGTGGATTGCGGTATCGGAGCGGGTTGCGGATTCAGAGAATCTGGTACCGAGGCGAGTACCGGATTTTTCCAACAGTAAGAATAGCAATCAATACTGGATGCCCTCATTACAAAAACTTTCTTCTTAAATAAGCTGTATATCAGGTTAATCCTAGTGGAAACCATCATTCTTGCAAACCAATCACACAAAAACACACTGAGAATCAGCTCTCACCTTCATATAATCATCTACCCTATCAGAATCACTAACATTCCCTCCACCCTTTTCACTTTTCACCATCCTTCATTTTCATGGCCCTCATCGCTTCAAACCTTGGCTCCTTGGGGAGAAACTTGTGCTTCACAAAAAAATCCATATAATCCCCGAAAACAAACTCAGGATACAAACCTCGATCCCCCTCTCCTTTGATGGCCGGAGCTATAGTGGCCTTTAAGGCTGGATTGTAGAACGAAGCAATAGAGCGGCGATTGCCGGTGCGCGTCGCCAAAACACGGTGCAAAACACTCTTATACTTGGCATTGCTTAGGACCTCGATCTGGTCACCGGTGTTGATCACGATGGTGTTGGCGATCGGCTGGACGTCGATCCAGCAGCCATCCTTTAGTATCTGCAGGCCGCTGACGCGGTCATCTTGGAAGAGGAGGATGACGCCGCCGGCATCATTGTGGGCGGGGAGGCCGTTGGCGAGGTCAGGACGCGGGCACGGTGGGTAGTGGCTCACCTTGGTGCCGAAAAAGGGTGCATATTCGCCGCCACCAGAGAAGGCCTTCTTGATGTGGCCTCTCTCTAGGCCCAGGTTCTCTTCCATCACCTCCATTACTTTCTCAGCCAGGTTCCTAAGCTCCCTCCTAAAAAACCTCTTTCATTATCTCCCTGCATTTTTGTGAAGATTTATGGTTTTATATTTGTTCGTTAGTTGTTGGAGTGTGATTATTATAGTTTAGCAAAATTTAGGTGCAAAGATTTAATGCCTTTTGTATAATAATGTAAACGTTTTTCCTCACCCAACTGTTGATATTTTAATGGTAAGACAACAGACTGGGTTTGAAAGGATTGTGGATTCAAGTCTTTGGTGGTAAGACTGAGAGTCAAGATTAAGAGGCCAGACTCTTGATTTTACAATGTAAATTACTGAATAAACAAACCTCCTTTGGAGGAAAGGTATGATCAAAATTTTTGTGGCTTTTTGCCTTTCCCCTCATATACTCTGGTGCAGGTAAGGATATCGTGCCTGTTTCGGGAGGTGAGAATTTAATGAAAAAAAATGTAGGTGATATATCTTTTAAGCAGCTTTACTCAAGCGGAACTTCAATAGAATCAAGGAGCAAAAGTGAATAGACAAAAAGAGCTCATAGCTTCAATGCTTCATTGAAACTGTTTCTATGGCTACACAATGATAGAGTCATGTGGAGTTATAGGATTAGGGGGGCTTACTTGAACTCATGGGGGTTAGATGGCCACTGGTTATCATCTTGGAGGAAAAACACATCCTCCCAATCCACATTGTCCAACTTCTTCAAGGATTGCCCTTCGCCTTCCTGATCCGCCAGCTTGTTCAATTGCACAACAGGGTTGGACCCTCTGAACTCTTCCTCTCTCAGCTTATAGCATTCGGAGCACACCTTCTTCACGCGTTCGAGAAGCTCGATTGGAATCCCGTGGTTTACGAGCCGTCGGTGTTAACAAGATCAACAAAGATGATGACACTCTTATACTTGTCTGCAAGTACTATGATTTGTGGAAAGAGAAATGATGAGAATTAAAGTTATACTAGCGAGATGTTCACCTGGAAAAATCCCCATTCCTCACACGCATTTGCAATCCGCGCCATAGTTTGGGCCCTCTCGTTGCCATCCAACTTGGAGAAGTCGATGACTGGAATAGCCATTATAAGAGAAAAGATAGTTACAGAGGGATGAAGAGGAGCCTCTACGAGAAGCTTTTGGAGTCTCAGTAATACAATGAATGACCAAGTATTTGGTTGATAATTTGAAATGTACAAGTATCTTGGAAAATTGTCGAGTAAGCGCGAGGTCCATGCAGCCCTGGATGGCGCACAAATCAATATTGGCATCCACGAGACATCTCTATCAATGTGCACGGATTGGAAGAGAGAAATTATAAATAATGGGATTTGACTTGGTAAAAGCGCAAATTAAGTCACATTTGATCAGGAGATAAAGCACGTTTGAGTTTAGATAAAGATTTAAGCCTGGTACTTCCGTAGCCGACACAAAAAATGAGTTTTAGGATTTGGATCGGGACATTAGATTGTGATGCCGACCAAGTTCTTACAGAGGCTCATATTAGGTACGTATTAGAGTTGTCAAATTTGAAAACACATGTATATTGACTTTTTTTAGAAATCCATATAAAAAGGTCGAATAGATTGTATCCTTTCTAAGAATTAGTATTGTCAATTCAAAGGCTTTACTATATATGGATATCAAGAAGGAAGTGTTACAATCCAAATTTCTACATTATATTCAGATGTATGCATGTTGGAACAAAACACTTTAAACTAGTATTAGGGTCAAGATGATGTATAGTAAAACACACACACACACACACACACACACGTTGGGATTACTCTATTGTTAGTCTTTGTTCCTGTGTATATTCTTTCATTTGCAGAAAGATTTGAATTATAGAGCAATTAAGACCGTGTGATGTGCCGATGAGCACGGTATACATTGTGTTGGTTAGATTCTTTCCTTTGTATATATAGAATAAAAAGATATTTGTTTGATCCATAAAATTTTCTAAATGTAAAAAAGATACGAATATAAAAGTTTGTTCACGTTGTACTGGATATATCAAAGTCCTTCAAATGTGAATAGGATGGTTTGAATTGGACAGTGAAGTATGCTTTATGCACATGCAAACATTGAAATTGCCAACTTAAATTTGTGTTTGTCCATGTATACCTATTAAAGGGTTACCAACTCCACGGATAACTAACAAGCAGCGACTGAATTAAATGAGGTGTGAGGTCCAAAATTTTAATCAGTAGGTTGTTGAATTTCTCTCTTTTTTTTTTTTTGAAGAAATTAATTTGGGATAAAGATCATAAGCATTTTTTTTATAACAAAAAAAAAAAAGAGTGGCAATAACCAGAAGACTCTTATATTTATATTGAAATTAAAAAAATATAAAGATATGGCCTTATATTTTGATTTTTTTATATAAAGAATATATTTCTCTCACTTTTTTTATGGATATAGATAAGCTGTCGAACTACGTAAATTATTGTATTTTTTATATATATATTTTATTTGTTAGTGTATTTTTATTAAAAGTACATGTAGAATGATCCTAAGTCCCAACATGAATTAGATGATACTTTGATATCACTTAGTCTTTTTGATGGTTACTTAATTAGTCATATGTATATCAAATCTTAGGTAGAATTGGTAGGTCAACATACATAACCTAGTATGACTTTGGCTCCCAATTCAGACTTTTCCTCTCATGGCTTGCTCCACCTCAACAAGAATATGTGTGTTTTTATTTTTTATGAGACCATCTCATTTATTAATCTTGAAATGTAGTCACACGATAGACAAGTGGTGGGGTGATTGCATCAAAAATTTAAGTGACGCAATAGCTATACGTTATGTTAAGATATGATGCAAATCGTATCGTATCGATATATATTGATCATAAAAACACTCGTGTGTCGATATATTATGATATGAAATATATATTTTCTCTAATATTATATGTTTATCAAATTTATTATATTTTACTAAAATTATTATTTATTAATTTTATAGAAAAAAAAAATATTAAGTCGTGTCATCACTTGAAAACTATAATATATTAATATTTTATCGACTTAAAATCTCGAATTGCATAAGGTGAGGTTGAGTATAAATATATGAAAGATGAAATATAGTAGTACTAATTTATCACTCATTTGGGATCCAATAAGTAGATTTGTCGGTGTCGGTTGTCCTTCTAGCGTAGCCAATGGGCTAGATCTATACTTGTTATAGTTATTTATAATCTATTTTTGATTCAGTCTAGTAAGGGCTAGATTTTTTTTATTTGGTTCAGTCTAGTAAGATGATTTATTTTGTCTAATATTTTTTTTTAAAAAAAATCCTTTTAATTACTTACTCATAAGAGTGACTAATTAGGTGGTTGTGGAGTATCTTGGTAAGTTTAGAATTTAGCTGATGTACAAGTTAGAGAAAATCATATAGCCACTTTGACTTGCACCTCATTTTCCTCCTGTAGATTTTATTACAACTTAGCTCCAATAATTAAATTTTTACCACCGATCATCTCCGGTGCAAATAATAAAAAAATTAATAGTTAATATTTGTGATCCCAATTTTAAAATTTAGTTACTTTTTATTTTTAGTAAAATTTCTTTATAGAAAAAAAAAAAGAATGAGATGGTAAGCATGCTACCACTCTCTCTCTCTCTCTCTCTCTCTCTCTCTCTCTCTCTCTCTCTCTCTCTCTCTCAACAAAAAAAAAAAAAAAAATGTTAATGGGCCGGACCTTGTGTGCTAATGGGCTGGCTCACCAGCCTAATTGTAATGAACACTGGACCAACTCTACGGGTCTAGAATCGAGCAGGCCGAGGTACACTGCACGTAGTTGTATTTGCTATTACCTTTGCCTCGTTTATTTTTAAGTACTTCATATCTAATTATAAAAGTGATTCATTTATAATTAGTTATCTCGCCTAATTCATTGAGATTGAATTGAACATTTCGAATCATCTTTACGCATGTATAAATTTTTTTTTGAAGTGTTTTTAACCCTAAAAATAATGACGTACTCAAAAAAAAAAAAAAAAAAAAAACTCCAATTAAGCAACCAAAAATATAAAAAACAAAATTAATGGACTCATCACCAAACCATCACAACTTAGACTTCTTATCTCAATAAAATGTACAACCATGCATTAACAACCATGCATTAGACTCAAACACAAAGTCCATGCATGCCATTACGTACCTACGCTCAAACATGACTTGTGCAATTAAAAAGAAAACAAGCTTCTCCAAACCAACACACAAAGATGGCCATGCAAACTGTCTGCGCCACTCACATAAGAAAGAAGGAACTACCATGAATGCAAGCTAGAAACCGAATAGTTTCCCGTTCACTAGTTTCACACACCATGAGTACGTAGTATATATATATATAGTGACTATGGAAATTATTAGCACTGTACGATCGATGGCCTTGTCAATTTTGCGAGATCGATCGATCGACCGGAATTACACCTTCGCCACGGCGTCGAACCTGGGCTGCTTGGGCTGGAACTTCTGCTTCACGTACACGTCCATGTAGTCTCCGAACGTGAACGTGGGGTACGCGGCGGCAGCTGTTTTGGCATTGACGGGGCCGATGGTGGCCTCGAGGGCGGGGTTGTAGAAGGAGGCGATGGAGCTGCGGTTGCCGTCGCGGGTGGCGAGGACGCGGTGCCAGACGCTCTTGTACCTGCCATTGCTGACGACCTCGATCTGATCGCCGGTATTGATAACGATGGCGTTGGGCAGCGGCTGGACGTCGACCCAGCGGCCGTCTTTGAGGAGCTGCAGGCCGCCGACCTGGTCGTCCTGGAAGAGGAGGATGACGCCGCCGGCGTCGGTGTGTGCGCGCAGGCCCGTGGAGAGCTCGGGGCGGGGGCACGGCGGGTAGTGGCTGACCTTGGTCCCGAAGAAGGGCGCGTAGTCGCCGCCGCTGGTGAAGGCGCCCTTTATGCTGCCCTTCTCTAGGCCCAGGTTCTCTTCCATGATCTCCAGCATCTTCTCCGCCAGCTTCTTCAGCTCGCGCCTGTACTCCATCATGGTTTCCCTGCAAGTTTTTTTTTTTTTTTTTTTTGAGTGAATAATAAATTTTGAATAGAGTAGTTTTAATTGCTCCAAAAGTAGATGTCAAAAAAATTGTATGTATGAATGCCCCTTCTAAATTCTGGATAATCAAATTGATGATTCGTTAAACTTGTTAATTAGCTGGAACCGTTAATTTTCAGATAATTAATAGCTAATAAGTTATTAAATTTGCTAGAACTTGTAATTACTAAACTGATTTGAATACTAACTCAATGGAAATCAAATTAACTTATAAAAAAGGTACATGTTGTTAAACCTCACACACTATAATTAATCCATACTTTTAAAGATTAAAAAATTGTATGGAGATAAGAAAACCAGATTCATAACTATTTAATGTTCATTTGCTCTAGTATGGCAACAAATCGAGAAGTTAAATTAATTAATGAAACTAGGAATTAAATCATAATTTGATCATATGTAGGAGATCAGCTTACTTAAACTCTGGGGGGTTGGATGGCCACTGGTTATCATCATGGAGAGTGAACACATCCTCCCAATCCATATCATCCAACGTCTTAACGGCGAGCCCCTCGCCTTCTCCGTCCACTATTTCCTTCAGCATCTGGACGGGCTTCGACCTCTTGAACCCTTCCGCTCTGAGTTTGTAGCATTCGGCGCTAACCTTCTTCACGCGCTCGAGGAGCTCCACCGGGATCCCGTGGTTCACAAGCTGCAATGCAATGCACGAAGAAGTTTCGCCGAAGATTAAAAATAGTGGAAAAAGGTAAACCGATCGAATTCCAAACAAGAAAACAAGTGTGTCATGCATGCTACCTGAAAGAATCCCCACTCTTCGCATCCGTTGGCGATCTGGGCCATGGTTTCGGCCCTCTCCTCGCCTTCCAACTTGGAGAAATCGATGACGGGGATCACCATTTTTCGATAGGATATGTGTTAGAGGGAGATAAGAAGAGAAAACTGTAAGGGGTGAGGAAGGCTTGTTGCTATAGCTTTGGAGGACTCTTCGTTCAGCGGTAAATGAATGACTACAAAGGGAGGCGAAGGCATCCTTTTATAATAGCACGAACTTGGTGTCAAATGTTAGTTTATTCTCAAGGGAACTATAACTGGATTAAACAAATGAGGCATCATTTTGGGCGGTGTATTGTTTATCATTTGATTTTATATATATATATATATATATAGAGAGAGAGAGAGAGAGAGAGAGAGAGAGAGAGAGAGATAGATAGATAGAGTAGAACTTATATATTTTTAAAAGTATAAGTCAATGTATATTTGTACATTTTTTAATATTGAATTTGTATTGTGATTTATATTATTATAAAGTTAATTAAAAAGAGAAAATAAAATTAAAAAATATAAATTTCAATATAAGTTTAATGATAAAAAATTTACAGGTATGGATGGACTTATACTTTTAAAAGTATATAAGCGCTACTCTCTCTCTCTCTCTCTCTCTCTCTCTCTCTCTCTCTCTCTCTCTATATATATATATATATATATATATATATAGTTCAGCTGGAATACTATCGATAGTACCAAATAATTTGTGCTATCAATTTTCTAACTGCACATTTCTTAATTTAATGGGTAAAAACTTGATAGCACAAATGATTAGCCTAATTATATACATATATATATATATATAGAGAGAGAGAGAGAGAGAGAGAAAGTCTGGTTACTATGCTTGTACAAGCACCAAGCAATTTGTGCTATTTAGTTTCTGCCGTTGGATGAAAAAATATGCGGTTGAGATTATAGTAGTCTCCTAAGATTTTTACTATTCAACCAACCACCTAGTAAACCCTAGGGGACCACTATCATCTTAACCGCACATTTTTTAATCCAAAGGCTAAAAACTTGATAGGACCAATGACTTGATACTATCTAATTCTATATATATATATATATATATATATATATATATATATATATATATATATATATATATATATATATATATATATATTTGAAATAATATAAAAGAATATCAAGGTTATTGAAACCTTGGAGGGATGTTAAAAGTCCACAGCTCAAGCATGCCCATGAGGTGAATATATATTAATCAATATAATATTAGTGATTGATTTTGGTTGCTTTGACTTAGTAAGAGGGTGATTTGGCACCTTAATTAGGGTAATGTTCATCAAGCTCTCCAAGATTATAAGTGCCCCCCATCTCTCCACATTGTCTAGGTGTTTCATATCAACTATTGAAGCATAATATAATTGCACCTAATCCGGCCTGATACATAATATAATTGCACCTAATCCGGCCTGATATTCAAAGTAAATAACTTGGTGTTAAGGCACGTACGAAAGCGTTCGTTAGAAGGGTTTTCGTTGTCTGATCTGTGATTCATGAGACATGCTCTATTTGGTTTGCTTTGGTCTGGTTTTGCTTGAATTGGCAATTAGTTTGCCGAAAGATCTTCTTTAGGTTTAGATCTTAAATCCTAACCTAGTAGTGTTTTTTTTTTTTTTTTTTTTTTTTTTTTTTTCCTACCTAAAGCACCTATATACATAACTAATGCTACAATGATGTGGAAAAGGAACTTCTCTAAACATAGATAGTTTCTTTTTCTTTTTCTTTTTTATAACAAAGAGAAATATATTTTCTTTTTGTATAGGATGACTGAATAATTATGGATGGAAACCACATGATATGGATCCCCTGATCACATGAATAAATTGGACAACCATAGTTCTCAACTTGCTTTCCAAAAAATAAAAAATAAAAACATAGTTCCTAACTACAATGATATGTTTTGTTGCGACTTCTTTTTGAATCTTATGTACCATCCTGCAAGTTGCTATATTCTAACCCTGCCGACGTAGCAAGCATATCTTTGATGTGAATCTTGTAATCTTGCTAATCCCAAGCTGCACCTGATTCTTAGTTGTGAGCGACTGCATTTCTTAGATGAGATCCTGAACAACAAGTGAATCGAAATTGTACTTTTCTTTGCAACAAGATGCGAGGATATATACATATGTACATATTTGTTTATATGAGAAATCAGAAAATTGGTAATTAATTGCAATAAAATAACAAACTAGGATTACAATTAAGTGGGGTTTCCTTAGATTAGGGGAGATTATATTTAAATTAAAGTACAACTAAGGACAGTTTTTCTAAGACAGCAACAGTTGATCAATCATTAGTTAGGGACTCCAATTCCTAGTTTTGATGTTGGGAGTTAGTTGGTCATCGCTATGCCGACTTCGCCCTCCTTCGGGGGTGGTGTTGGGGGTTGACATTGTTGCATGCATTATCCCTTAAACTTTGCTTCTCTCAATTAATTAAATACTTGTATTTTGCTTAATCTCTGACTTTTTCCACATGGAATGTAACATGCTAATCTGTATGAGTTTTGACTCAAGAGGAGATCATAATATCCCCTGATCTCAGCCGTGCACCTCGGGCCAAGCCGAGCTAATCTAATGGAGGAGGAAGAAGACTTTGGTGGATTAAACAACACAATACCATAACAATATCTATGACTTGTCATTTTATCACTAACATATTTTTTTTAGTTGAATTGGTAGAACGGTAAGGTAATGGATGACGATGAACGAATATAGTAACCATTCTTTATTTTTATCTCCTAAATAATACTCTATTCCTTTATCGTTCGGATTCTACTCCCCTAGTTTGCATTTGTGTATGCATTAAAATGTGGTGCATAAATAAAACTTACAGAAATCTCATTTTTTGTCTTCATTTTATCAGAAAAATAAGGGATGAATAATTTGATGCAATATATTATATATGTTTCTCGTCGTGTATATTTGGTCACTGATTTGGAACATCATTCTCATATTTCATTGTTTTGATTTTTTTTTTTTTTTTTTTTGCATTTCACTGATGATGAATGAAATAAAAAGGACCCATGTACAGAAGTTACAATGTATCTGCACAGGAAAAGAAACAAATCAGAGTATAAAACACAGCGCAATCAACAGAGGCAAAAGACCACATGGAAGAACACAAATAAAATAAAAGTTCATGCATACGTTAGCAATGACACATGATAGCTAGCGTTCAAAATTGTTACTGTAATTTAAAGAACACCGAATTTATTTTATTCTATAATGGTAATCATTGATTTTTATTTTGAGGAATGCATGTACGTACTAATGCTTTTGGTGACTGCAATATGGTAGAATGTTTAAGTTCAAAGCATGATATTGAATCTTTTATTTGTTCCAGACCCTTTTGTCTAAGAGCTATGTATTCGCATTGCGCGGAGAAATAGTTCATATAATATAGAACAGTAACACATCAACAACTTCATGGTAAAATACACATTAATTCTTGCTATTGCCATGTAATATGCTGCTTAAAAAATAAAAACACTGGTTCTAATTACACAATATATAGTAGTACCATAATGCAGTATAGATCTCTTGTTACTAGCAATCAAAAATTGCTCAGACATCTAATTAATATTTGGGTTGTACTTTCATCTGCGATCATTAGATGCATGCTAAGAAGATAGAAGAAAGAAAGAAGTGTGTTCATCGAAGTTATATTTTCAATTTTATCAATGTGTTATTTCTGCAGAATATATAGTAGGAAACAGGCTAAAAAAAAAAGAAGAAAGTTTTATACCATGACTTGAACTGTAGAACATACTCAAAAATAGATACATTAATTCCACTTGAATGAAAAGTATACATCCAACTAGGTATTTTCCAACATTAAATAATGAATTTATCAACTATTCGAAAGTAACTCGCACTATTTAATAGTCCCAACTCTTACAAATGTTGCACTTTAACCCGTATTCAAAATTTAAGTTAATTTTTTATTTTAATAAATTTATATTATGAAAATTGTATTTAGATTCAAATTTTAAGTCAAAATATCGTCGGCTGATTTAAATCAAACAAATTAAAAATTTAAATAATAAAATTAAAATTTAAAAAAATTAAATAGTCGATTCAAAATGATCCATAGTTACGATAAATTATATTTTTATCAAAACAAAAAAGAAAAGAAAAAAAAAAAAAAAAAAAAAAAAGGGTTAGAGAGCCAAAGAACCCTAATGTTCAGAAACGAAAAAACACAACTGATTGCAGAAAACATACAAACTACTCATGATTTGGTTCTACAAAGTACAAACTCCAATTTTTTTCTAATCCCAGTTGCCATTCAAAACGTGTAACAAGTTGTTCTGATGCACCAGTAATATTCAGCCCATAATTGTTCAATGATTTTTCTAAACAAGATCTAATTTGAGATCGCACCAGTAATATTCTGCCCACAATTATTCAATGATTTTTCTAAACAAGATCTAACTTGAGATTGAGATTGGGATTGGGATTGTAACTCTTGAAGAGAAATAGAGTAAAACATTAAAATACTATATATATATATATATATATATATATATATATATATATATATATAATAAGAGGAGTTGCCGTACGTGTGATGACTCAGAACTTTTTTTTTTTATTAAATTAAATTAGTCTCAAAGTATATTCATCCCCTAAGAGTAAAGTTTCCAGAGATGGAGTTACAATGCAATGTGTTGGTCCCCCCATCCCCACACCCACCCGTCTCTTCCTCCCACGCACTACAAACACACACACAAATAATAATAATAATAATAATAATAATAATAAATTATTATAAGAAGAGAAAAATTATAAGTATAAAAGAATTTATACTTATAAAAGTATAGTAGTTCTACGCTATATATATATATATATATATATATATATATATATATATATAAAAATAAAAGGCAGAAGATATTTAGTCCACAAATCATCATAATTTGTTATAATTTTTGTTTCAGAATTATTATATTTAAATTTTATAGTTTAATTTAGTTGACTAAATATTAACGTATTATTGATATAAAAATAATATAATATTTTAATTATTAGCACATTATTAAACACAATACTACCATATCATATTTTTAGCCACTTAGACTGGATTATAAAAATTGATTGCAATAATTCTGAAAGTTTTGAGTAAAAAATTAATTATAATAAAATAAAATTTAAGGATAAAAATATCACCCTCTTATAATTTGTGGATCAAGCTTGCAATTTACTCTTATTATTATGATGATCATCCCACTTTCGTGGTGTATGGTGTGGTAGTTCACATGGGGAGGGGTTTGGAGAGGTTCATGGAATTTACTGTTTCCATCATCGTCGCCTAAGTCAGTGCTTGTTTAATTTTTTCTAAAATTTCTTTAACTGTTTTAGCATCAAATGGCAAGAGCAAACAATGGCTTACTTTTTGAAAGAATGCTGCTCGATATTTTCATAAATATTTTTGAAGTTTATTATTTTTTAAAAATAAAGATAATATGCTATCCGGCCGTTTTATTCATTCCGTAGGTCTCGTTTGGTTTGAGAATAACGAATATTAGGATAAATTTTTTTATTCCTGAAATAATTTATTATTCTAGGATAGTCTGGAATAAAAGTAAAATTGTATTTGATTTGTAATACTGTTATTTTCAAGAATAACTGAAATTATGTTTGATTAATTTTATGAAAGGATAGAGAATGCTGAAAAAAAATAATAGTTAAATTTAATATAAAATATAATTTAATAAAAATAATTTGCTATAAAAATAATTTATTGCAAAAATAATTTATTAAAAATAATTTGTTATAAAAATAATTTATTGTAAAAATAATTTATTATAAATTATAATTTAATAAAAATATTTTTTTTCAGCTTCTACTTAAACTTAAATTTAAAAAATAATTCATTATAATATTTAAATATAATTTATTATAATATTTAAATAAAAATAATATGTATTAATATATATAATTAATTTTATAATAAAAATAATGTATTATAATATATAATAAATTATGTCTATATAATTTATCTTTAATTCAATTTATAATCTTAATAAAATTTAGAATTACTTTTTAGAATAATACTATTTCACCAAAATGATGGAATAGTTTATTCCAAACTATCTCGGAATAATCGAGAATAGCAAGATTTGATCGGAATAAAATATTTCGGTCAAAATACATGTCGTTTGGCATGAATAGCGAAATAAAATGAGTTATTTTTTTTTTATCTCTCAACTAAACGATACTTAGGAATTAAAATATGGGGCCTCGGAAAGTATTTTTAAAATTTATTAATGTGCTGATAATCATGCATAATATAAGTTGATTGGTTCATGAATGCACTTATGGGTGCAAAATGTTATTGAATATAAAAATACAATTCTTTTTTACTTATGACTTAAGCTTTTAGATAATAATAATTATTTTGCCGCCCGTGTCATGTCATGCATATAAAATTGGCAGTTAAAACCAAGCACATGCTCTGGGACCTTCTCCGTAAGGTCGGCATACCGCTTCCTGCAGGACAGTGGGGTAGTCGTGGACCGGTTCAACTCGATTTGGAGTACCAAAATGCCTTTGAAAGTCAAAATTTTCATCTGGCTGGTGCTCCGAGGGCGGGTGCTGACCAGGGACATTCTTCTGAAGAGGAACTGGACCGGACCGAGCCACTGCCCGATCTGCCTTGGGGCCGCTGAAACCGCCGATCACCTCTTCCTCTCCTGTGCTGGCACCCTCTCCTTGCTTGAAACCCTTCTCCCCAACAAGAGGGAGATCCGGAGTCTGACGACCGCCAACGGCCTGTGGGGGACCTTTTCGCTCAAGAGAGGGGCTTGGGGAAAGAATGCCCTAACCACTATCGCGTCCACCTGGTGGGTAGTCTGGCTGGAAAGGAATCGCCGAGTCTTCGACAGTAGGTCCCGTTCCGCTAGGGAGTTGATCGCTGCGATCCGGCTCTGCCGGTCACAATGGTCCGCGTTCTGCCCCTAGGGTGGTTAATTGTCGTGTCTCTTCTCCTCCCTGCTCTCTCTCTCCCTCCCCCTCCCCTTCCCCTTTTGGTTCGAGGCCCTGTTGCCTCTGGTTTGTAGCTAAATTCATTTTCCCCATGAATGAAGCGGCAGCATGCTGCCTTCTCTCAAAAAAAAAAAAAAAAAAAAAAAAAACCAAGCACATGCTACTCTTTTATCATACCAAATTTTTAGATAACATGACGCGTGTATAAATAATTAAAATATTATTGTTCATTGACTTAAGTAATTAGAGAATTTTATTATTTTATAATTTATTTATAATATTATTTTATATGATATTAAAATAAGATATCCTGAATTTGAAATTTTCATCTGTACGTACTCCTTCCATTTAATTTTCTCTTGACTGTTTAGATCCAAACTTTTAGATTGTAGTCAAAATCTGCTTGGCATATGAGAGAAGTGTTGACTATAAAAAATCAAATTTAAATTTTTATAGAAATTGGTTGTTTCCACAATTAATTGTGACTTCTGAGTACTTATTTTCTAAAGAAAATATATTGGTTATCAAAATAATAATAATTTTAAGGGAGTGGAACAACAATTTCGAAGTTGACCTAAACAACTCTATTTAGTTATGGAGTTGATATCTGTAGACACGTATCAGGTAATTAATCTAAGTCCTTTTGTATTAATTAAAACAGATAGTTTGACCTCCACCAATTTATAATTATTTGATTTTAGCTTCTTGATTGGTGAACTATCAAGGAGGCGAATATATTAGCCTCGTTAGAAAATGACTTGGCAAGTTAATGGAACTTGGCCCCATATGATTTATTATTATTATTATTATTATTATTATTATTATTATTATCTCTGTCCCCGTTGACTGATCAATAATTTATTGTTAATATATTATTTTGAAGTGCATATATATATATAGAGGTGATGACATTTTGGTACTATATATAATTCTGATCCTTTGCAACTGAGATTTGTTATTTCCATTTTCCTACAATCATGCCACGAGGCTAATTCTCATTGGTTGTTAAGCATATAAAATTTCTATAAATTTAAACAATATAGTTAAATGAATTGGATAGCATCCATCATAGCAACTAATCAAATAATACCAAAAACCCAGGTCATATATATATATATATATAGTGCATTTAGTTATTCTACTATTCTGAATATGATGAATCAACAAAGAGAAACGTTTACTAAACTTTAATAGGTTAAGTATATAGCAAAGAATATATTGAGGAATCACAGAGACCCTGCGAATGGATGAAAAAACAGTTTCAGCATTATTCTAACCACAAAATTTATTCTAATAGATTTTGTTTATTGTGTTTGGTGTAGTAATACTCAGGGAATGATATAGAAACATCAAAGTGGGTAGGAGAGAATTTGTGTTCTAAATATTATTAAGATCATTCCTCTGGAGAAAGGGACATTTCCATCCTAAGCATCACGGACGCGCGGGTCCGACGCGGACGCGGCATGGACGCGCGATGGACGCGGACGCGGCATGGACGCGCGTCCATGCCGCGTCATATTATTTTGAAAAATTACTCAAAAAATTAACATTTTGATTTTATAAAATAAAAAAATAGTAATTTAAATATTTAATTAGTTGATAACTTGATATATAATTTCACTAATTTATTTATATATAGAAAGTTGGATTTGATAAAAATTTTAACTTAATTAGTTAGTTTATAATTTATTAATTTAATTTATTATATTATAAAATTAATTAAAAAATATATAATTCTAAATTTAAATAAATTTTTTTTTTTTATCTTATCTCTCGGCTAAGTTTCTTTCTAGACTCCAACAAAAACATTTTAGATTTGGACTTTTTTTTTTTTAATGGATGATCTAAATAAATTTTGTTTGGTAGAAAATATTTTTTTTTTTAAATATCATATTAATTTTTATTTTTATAAGAAACATAGTATTTTTTTTGTAAATATTTTAGTTGTTTTTTATGATCTTTATAAATTATATTTGGTAGATAATATTTGATGGTAAAAATATAATATTTTTTTATAAAATTAATATATTATATAATAAATATATATATTATTATATTAAAATATTATATTTTATCAGTCGTGTTCTTAATCTTATTTTTTAAAAATAATCGAATCGTCGTGTTCGAGCCATGTCCGAGTCATGTCCCGTATCCGAGTCCGTGACGCATACTTTCCATCTATCTTCTAATATAAAATTATGTATATATACAAGTTAATATGATATTATAACTACAATTAATGATTGTTTAAGTTCATGGTTCTTGGAAGCATTATATCTCATTTGTATGTATATGGTATATTAATTTGTTGGCCAAAAATTCTTTTTTGACTTGATTGTTATATTATTATAGTTTCTCTACTCCAAATAACATAATACACTAAAATGAATTCGTAAACTAAAAGTAGAGATTTTGATCTAAAATTACTAGAAACCAACACGACGAATACGTTGAAGCCATTAAGCTATGAACCTTAAAATTGATTTTAGGTTTTTTTTTTTTTTTTTTTTTTTTTTTTTTTTTTTTTTGGAAAAAGGCTTCGTTGAAGATAGAACCCTTCCATGCAATACTTATTCAGCCAATTTTTATTTTTTTAATTTATAGATATAAAAAGAAGTTTTACTTTCTCAACAATCAACAAATGTCATTTATAATATAAAAAGAAGTTTTACTTTGTCAATGATTAATATATATATGTTCAATCTCATTTAATATGAAGCACTTTGACTCAACGAGCATTTGAAAAATAGTAAGATCCATTAAACTAATGAAATAAAATTCCACGCACGCCGAACCCTTCGTGGGTCCCAAAAACTAAACTGAAAATAACAGCGACCCTTGCATGAAATCCGTTTCTTCACTTAAAAATTGTGGAAATTGTGGCAAATATTTTCAAATCCAAAGCAAAAAGCATAGAAAAAATATTTAAGTCAACATTATTTTTTAAAAAAATTATACTCTTTTAACAGCTAACCCAATTCATCTTTACCAAAAGTGATTTTCAAATTATTTATATATTTCTTCTCGTGGTATGCATTTTGTTTTTTTTTTTTTTTTCAGAATACCTAACATGTTATATATCCAAATGTTTTCCACCATAAAGTGAATTATATTGCAATAAATTGCAACTTGAAGCAAATATACTTACTTATTCTTTGTGAAGGATTGTATCATAAAGTACCCAAAAAAGAAAGAAGCATAATATTCATGTTTCCTAACTTATTGGAATTATTAGAAGTAAAAGATTTTGTATTATCAACATCTCCACCTGCATTATATTTTCATTCTGAGTCAGAATACGTCAACAAAGTTTTGAGTCACAATTTACCCCTAAATACGAGGAGAATAATCAAATAAATTTAGCAGATTTTTCTTTTTCATTCTTGTATTTCATTAAAAAACATATTGATGCAGGCCATGAAGATAGTAACTTTATTGTGTGTGTGTTCCGATTACAACTTATTGCAGGTTTTCCTCTTCCTTTTTTTTTTTTTTTTTTTTTTTTTTTTTTCTGTTGCAAAGATTCTGATAAAGAAAATTCTACTATAATTATATAGTAAATCAGTTTATAATCTGGTGGTAAAAACAACTCGCCTAAATATGATTCTGCCTAGGTTCGGGGACCTTCAATTTTAATGAATTTTGCCTAGGAGAAT
Organism: Tillandsia fasciculata; assembly: GCA_029168755.2. Classification (NCBI taxonomy): domain Eukaryota; kingdom Viridiplantae; phylum Streptophyta; class Magnoliopsida; order Poales; family Bromeliaceae; genus Tillandsia; species Tillandsia fasciculata. The sequence goes on along the minus strand of CM054946.1, from coordinate 19,825,311 downwards.
CCCCACAAAAAAAATAAAAAAAACACTTTCTGTAAAAAAAAAACGGAAACTAATGTTATGTGTTCTAATGACATAATCAATGCATAATTTCAATAGATATTATAGATTGATTTTAAAATCTACTAAAATCAGCGTAGGAGGTGAGTCACAGTAATAATGACATCAACTAGTGTTCATGAGTTACATGTGGAACTTGAAATGCATGGTCACAACAATAAAATATATGTTTAGACAAAAAAGCACCATATAACCTCTAAACTAATTCTGTTTAAATGCTGGTGATGTGTAATTATGTTTTTCTTTAAGATTGTTAAAGAAAGTACCTACAAACAAGAAAAAGAAGCATGGCAATTGGAAATTGAAACTGCGGATAAAACTAGGTAGCACAGAAGAAGTACTGCTATACCTGCTAACACTTTCTATAGCTTCATATTATTATGATGGCATAAAGGGTTTTAATTGCAGAAGGGTGGTTAACATCATCACAAACCTCAAACTTATTTAGCCACCACAAGTAATTGTCTCATTTTGATCGAAAGTTTCTAGAGGCTTAGCATGACTATCACCTTCCATCCTTCTCTCAATCTTTCATCCTGCTTCAAGGCCTCAAAAGACAAACCTGTGCATTGCTATATGGACAGATATTCATTTGGTTCCTTTCTATAACAATGCAGGACTCTAGATGGAATGTTCGTCTGTCGAAAACAGTGGTTAGTCACTTAACTTATAGCCATAATATGTAGCTAATTATCATCTAAACCAAGCTAACATGGGCCTCGAAGCAATTCTCTAGATTATGATATTTTTGTAGTTTTTCAGCTAGGGTTCCCTATATTGTCAGAATCGCATACAAGGATAAACTCATAGAATCATCAGACAGTAACTAATGGATTTAATGGATATATTGATTTATGCTTTTCCCTTTCCTTTTCAGTTATGTTGTCTTGGTATATGAAGGAAAAGATTGACAAGTTGAAGACACCCTGATAAATTAGTAGTATATTTTAGGAATTTTCAGTACTGAATAGGGAATAATAACTCTATATATCTGGAAATTTCATAATTTCAAAAAAGAAAGGACGTCGACAGCTTACAATACTATTTCCTGTAAACGCCACTAAAGGGTTGTATATTTGGTTCATATTATAACAATAAAAGTCATAACAATAACAATTATATACAATCTCTCAAAAAAAAAAACAATTATATACAAGGCAAGAAAGTAGATAGGACTTACTTGGGGGGTCATTTTGGAGAAAATGTACAGGTATGTACAATTCTTGGGGGGAAAAGAACCAGGCCGGTATTGTCATAATGCCTTTTGATCTAGTCTTTCATTCCAATTTAAACATCTAATTAAGCTACGGAACCAATCACCTGTTTGATCTGACTTATTAACAGTAGGCAGCGGGTGCTGGCTCATGCATATGCAAACAGAATCTCCTCTCGAGAGTTGTTGTCTTCTTTTGCCATCAAAGGAAACCCACGCGTTGCTTCTTGTGTCCTCTGGAATCTGGAAAACAACATAGATGGAGAGCAGATTCAGGGTTTGGCGCTTATTAATTAATCTAATTCAACTCATCAAAGATAACCTTTCACTCTACCTTAATTTTTTAAGGTTGCTGTGGTTATATATATTCCTCAACAAATATGCATGTATAGCATACATAGCACTCAAAAAACAAGAGACATACAGCTTCACAGATACATATGCCTTTCCCTAAAACTCTGATGATTGCAAATATCACATCCAAAAGTTTGAACCATGCATACATACCATAGTAAAACGTTGAAATTTGTATCTATGCCCTTGTGATCAGATGATGATAGTGATCACAAAACATAAATGCAATTATCACATTCTAATGAAAAACTGGCTGGTAAACAGAAGAGAAGTTTTTGTAACAAAATATTCCTAAATTGTGGGAAGATGATGTACTAAACAACCTAAAAAAGCCGATATAGATATTGTTTACACTTTACAGCAGATATAATATACTACATAAGATTAATGACGACGATAGGGATCTCCCCGGATAATTTGGACAAATCTCGCAGGTTTTGTTCATAGTAATGACACTAAGTACTCCTCCGGCCCAAGTTGACATGGCAGATCAAACAAGGAACTACCTATTAGGAGCTGACAAAAGGATATCTAATTCTTTGTAACAAAGAATTGTTTTTCGCCTATTATCGATTGATGATGAGCCGATGACGAGCCCTTGTATGATATTTAAAAAGCTAGATGTGACAGCTTTGGGCATAATGCTGTGTTTCTCCTTGCTACTGACTATGAATTATTTATTTTTCTGATCTATATACAAGTCAATAATGTGGCACTCGATTGAAATACTTAATAGCCACTGTTTCTGGATTAACAAACTCATTTCCAACAATAATTTACGGTAAGCATCTGAAATGCAGTTCTTTATTTTCTAATGTAATTGACCTGAAAGTGCATATCAATACTTCCAGCAGGTATTAACTAGATCAGTTGCTGATTGAAAAGATTAATGTAGAAGCAGCCCTGTTTACCAAATATTCAAAGGTAAAAATAGACCTTACCTGAACTAGAAAGTAATTTGACATAGGACCTGAACTTAATAATTGAAAAGAAGAAGAAGAATAAAAACTTAAATATATGAATTTAGTGGCAATTTAGCTTCATAAAAAGTTGAACAGTTAAGAGAGATATCAAGGAAAAATCAAGAAAGCAATACATCAATAAAAGAATAGTAAATTAGAAATATACTGATCAAGGATCAAGGTTACCCACCTTTAGTTCAAGTTGTGCAGAATCGGGAAGTATGACAGGTCTAAACGACAGAGAATGTGGGCAAATTGGAGTAAATAGCATGCATGGAACATTTGGGTGGACCTGCATAAGAATTATGTCAAAATAGTTACATGCATGCATAAAAAGTTTTCCCAAGTAAATTAAGCAAACTCAAGACTAGAGTGAAATGACTAGGTCCAATAAATACCCCAACAGTTTAGGATGGCATGAAGCCTGTAAGCCAAGCCACTTTCAGGCTGGGCTAAGCAGGGACTATTACCAAAAGGGCTGTATGTATGTGTGCGTGTGTGCAGGCTACATTGGGAAAAGCCCTGGGCCTTAATTGTCAGAGTCAGGCACGGACCAGGCTGCAGTCAGATCTGCTAATGCTAGGGCAGAGTCTGCGTTCCAGCCCGATCTATTGGAAGCTCTACTGCAGCAGAGCTTAATAGATAACAGGAATCAAAATAGAAGAAGAAAATTGTTGGAATAAGGCACGGTTCTATATAGACATATCAAAGAACAATGAGATACTGATGAGGGGAAAAACAAAAAGTGGCATACAGTAAGACGAAGGCTTTCACTGTTGGGATAGTACAGGGACTATAGATGCATTTTACCCAATGAAAATGCCCATATCAGAAAAGAAATTCAGCTTTTAAAAGAACTGCCTTCCACTTTTGGTATAAGAACCAATGTTGAAAAGTAAATCCAAAGAAACAAGATTAACTTACCATTGAACCTCCTGCAGCTGTTGAGTAAGCAGTGCTTCCAGTAGGAGTAGCTACTATAACCCCATCACCTTGCACCTATATTAAGATGCAGGACAGAAAGATATTTAACTGTAACAAGTATGAAAAACAATTATGTGGAAAAGAGCAATAACTTGCGGATCAAAGCAAGGACTAATAGAAAAGAAGAAAGTATTAGATAACACAAACAGGATGCTTAATCAATCTTACTTTAGTAATGAGGCGGTTGTGCTCATAACATTCGATTTTGGAAATATAAGGGTTAGAACCACGATCCACAACGACTTCATTCAACACATCGAATACTTTCCCGGTCATTGCTTTTCCATTGCGAAAGATTTCACATCGGAGACGCATCCTAAGAGTTATGTAAACTCCATCCAATGTGTTGTTGCCATGAATGACAGCCCTCAGGTCTTGTCTGTAATCTTCAAACTATGATAAGCATAATATGAGGTTTAGAAGAACGAAAGCATTCCAGAAAGGAAATTTTTGGGGTAAAATATACGAATAGTCCCTGTTCTGTTGCATTATTACAACTTAGTATATGAAAATTTCAATCAATACTTTAGCATCTGAGCTTTCTCACATATTGCAATCCCATCCCTAGGTGCTAACAAAAATCTGGCTAGACGTGAAATATTTCTCATAAGATGATCCTTTCAATCCTGTTTTGTAAACTCTGAAACAAGATGTCATTTTACAGAAGGGGTAGAATGGTCATTTTACCCCCCAAAAAAAAGACATTCTAATGGTCAGGGATGATATTGTAATATATGAGAAAGTTCAAAGACTAAAGGATTTCATTGGAAAAACAAGGACTTAGTCACAATATCGACATAGTGCAAGGACTATCCATAATTCTACACAACATTCTTTCTATTGGGTCAGGTACATACGGTATGTGACGTGAGAAACCCAAGAGATCCAAGATTAAAGGAGACCACAGGAGGGACTGCACCTCTGAATAGGTTTGATGCATGCAAAATAACACCATCGCCACCCAAACATGCCACGAGATCAACTCTCTCATGAAGGTCACTGCATTATTAAAAGCACATAGTAGTCAGAAATAGACCTTAATATTTAGTGTTTTTCTTTTCTCTTTCTTTTTTTCTTTCTTTATTTCTTTTTTTCTTTCTTTCTTCAGCTTTTATGACTTCAATACCTTGTATCTTGATTGTAAAATGTTTGGACAAAACCATAGCCTGGGATTCTTGCAAATATATCATGCACGTCAGGCTCTACAAGAACATTCATTCTCTCATGATGGTACAGAAAGGATGCAACCTACACATCCAGAAGAAGAAAATTAAATCAGGTGTCAAATGCAGTCAGTAAGTCCTTTTGAACCGTATAACTAAAGATAAGTATCATCAGATCAAAACAACTCTGCTTTTTTCTTTTATTTTTTTTTTGTGAAATAGAGCTTAATCATGTGAAGTAGATGAAAGAAAGATTGCATTGCATAGATCAAAACAATTCTGAGAGTGTAAAAATGACATCATTACGTTATCTCAAGCACAGTACTTTGTGATTTGTTTGCAAGATAGTTTCTTTGCAGAAAGAAAGAAAAACGGTGGATATTTTTCTTTTACATCCCAACTTGCCAGACTGTCATTTTTTATCAAGTGAAACATGCCGCCAAAGGAACATACAATTCACATGCACCAAATTAAAATAAAAAAAAGGCTGTGCTGACAACTACTGGGAGAGCATAAAGAGTTACTCGTAAATGTAAGACAACTAATTTTCCTGTTTGTACCTCTTTAGCTTCCTCCATGAGCTCCTCTCCTAACTTTTTTAGTAGTAAGACCGTCTTTGGAGGAGACTTCCACATAAGCATTTGCTGCTGGGTGCTGGGATGCGTGAAAGCCATAGAGGATTCTGTTACTTTTTCTCTGGTGCAAGTATATCCATCTGTTCGCACTAAAAACATTTCCGCCTTCTTCCTTGATTGAACTCTAACGACACCAGTCATAGAAGCACACATGTTTCCCTCAACAAGATCCACACTGCAACCTTCTGAATCACTGACAGTGTTTCTTGTTTTTTCTTTCACAGCTTCAGCCAAATTGTTTTGACTGATAATATTGCCTCCATATCTCTCTTGCTCATCGATACCATTGCCATTCAAGCCAAAAGATGCGGAACTTCCATTGCTTACTAATTTGCCATTGATAACGCTAAGAGCATTTGACCTTATAATGTATTTATTATCCGCAGGTGACCCGCTTGAGCTTCCTAAATCCGTCAACCCTGATGACTGGGATTCCTGGAGAATTGCATTCCTTTCAGCTTTTAATTCATTAGTTTCCCCTGATATAAGCAATCTATCGAATCTTCTCTTCTGAGAATTAAGGTAAGTTTTAGGAGAACTTTCCCTGCTTTTAAAAAATTGAGCCATTTCTTTTCTAGAGAAGACATCACATTTTGGAAATTGTGCCTTCAGAGGATTATTAGCAATAAAAGATTCTGGTGTGGCAGTCTCTGTACCATGTACAGTTGCAGTATTTTGCGAGGAGACAAGTCCATTTGATAACTTCCCATTTGGAAGTTCCATTTGTACTTCCGAGCCAACTACTCCGCTACTTGTACCCGCATGATGATTGGCTGTGTCTAAGACTGATAAAGACTCATTTTTATCCTCCAAGTCCTCATTCTTGACATCGTTAAATGGTTTGCCATTTAAATTAAGGGGGTGATTTGGGACAAACTGCTTCAAAGAATGTGTAATGAACTGCCTCCATCTTGAAACCATAGCAGAAGTTCTATTAACTCCTTCCTGGCTATGAAGATAGATTGGCCTCCTATTGCAGTCTGAAACCAATGAAGCAAAATGCTGAACCTGGTCCATTGAAGGAGCTGTTCCAGCTTCAACGGGCAAATTCAACACCTCTATCTTCCCACATGAAACAGCTTCTTCGATAGCAGACTGGTAGTACTCGTCTTTTACATTCTCCTCCCTGAGGTCAACAATAGTTTTAAATTCCTTTTCTAGCAACCACGCCAGACCCTCATCTGTTACATGACCTCCTCTCCAAAACGCTATTTCAGAATCTTCCATCACTGAATCTTCTTTCGAAATTGAGAAGTAAACTGGACACCAGTTTGCGAAAATAGTCGGGCAAGGATAGCCATCTGACCGGGAGAAACCCGCATCATAACAAACATTCTTCAGTCTCTGCAACCTCCTCCATATATCAACACTGCGGGTATCAGAAGGTGATAAATACTTTGACAGTGCAACTTGCAAGCTCTCACAGCACCTCTTCATCTCAGCTCTGAAAATAGCAAGCGGCGGGAGCTTCCCTTCTAATATGTTCACATCTGTTAACTTAAATGAGTTCATGTAAGCAGATCTCCCCGAAAGGACGTCTTCACGTCCTCTATTCAATAAAACTAACATACAGCCAAGTACTGCAACCACTTTCTCCTCCAAAACAGCCATTTCCTCGGAGGAAGTCTCGTATGAAACACTGCATTCCTCTGTCTCTGGATTGCATACAGTGTTCATAATAGAAGAATGGAGTTGTTCCGCAGCTCGAAAGATTCGACAGTATGCCTCGACTTCGGCAATGTCACCGGGAACAGGACCAATCCACAGAATTTGGGACAACTCATTGGCATGCAGGGTCTACAAAATCAAAAGAAGGCGTTACCGCCATTTCTCATGACAAGCAGAGGTGCATGCAGTGAACAAGAATTAGCATACAGGGATGTAAACTTTACTACTTGAAGCAATCGCTCAATGCAGTGAGTGAGAATAAGTATGCTGGGGATATAAATTTAGCGAGTTGAAAAAATTGCACACCACAAATCACTAATTCCGTTCGACAACACTGAGAAACTATGGTATTGCATCAATCAATTAAGTTTGCATTTTGAGTAAAAGAGAGATGAGCTGCGAAGGAGAAATTACGGCAGAGAATCGACAATTAATTTGCTGTTGCAAGTAAAGGAAAATCCAAAAACGGCGGAGTGGATCGATGTAGAAAAGGGGGAAGAACCTGAGAATCTAACCCAATCCGAGAAGAGAAGAAATTGGAGAGCCGATTTTGAGCGGAGACGACGACGACGACGGATCTCGGCGCCCCACCATCCACAGATCCCCGTCCAATCCTAATGCTCCTCCTCCACCACCGTCGCCGCCTCTCCTTCACCAAACCCCAACCCCCGCCGCAGCACCGGAGCCTCTCTCCGGCGATGAGCGGCGGCTTCGCGAGGCCACGAGCGCCGCACGCTGCCATCGCCGGATCCACTGTCGATGCCGAGAGAGACAGAGTGAGAGAGAGAGAAAGGAGAGCGTGGGAGGAGCGGATAAAAACGGGGGAAGACGCCGTCGTCGTCTTCTTCTTCTTCTTCCAGGCAGGCTTTAATATTCGTGCGGGAGTGGGGAGTGGGGCGTGGGGGTGGAGGGGTTGGTATTGGTGTTGGTGTTCGGGAAGGGGAAGAAATTGGGCGGGATAGAGGTGATGCCCTCCACATAAAAATGGGAACGCGTCTACGTCGCGGGGACGGTGACACTTGCTGCTGCTGCTGCTGCTGCTGCGGTCAGCGGGAGAGGCCGGGACGGAAAGTACCACTCGAAACGTATGGGGAGGGATTTTTTTGAAGAGGATAATTCTCGATTTTGGATTGGGTAGGCTTAGCAGCCTCTTCTTCCACCACTTCTCATCTCGTTTTATCCACCACTTCTCCTTTCGTTTTATCCGCCCGGAGTGTGCTGTTTCGCTGGGTCACGCTACTGTTTCTGACTTTCTGCTGAGGAAACTAACGAACGAGCATCGTGCCAGGCTTCAAAACAAAGGCGCCGAATTATGCGTTTTATCCGCCCCGAAGCACAGCATATAAATACATAATTTATTTATATACTATTTAATTGATATAGAATTTTTTTTTTTTTTTATCTTAAGACGGTCCGTATATATATTTAGATATTTAATTATTATACAAAAATTTGCTTCCCAAAATGAGCCTAAATAAGGCCTAATAGGTATTAGGATTTGGGCCTACGTTCGTCCAGGTCTTCAAATATTTTGGGCCAGCCCCGGCCCGAAGCCCTCTAAATCACTTTCGGCCAGGCCTAAGATGTTGGTAAATGCTAACTCACTTTTGATATAATAGATAACCAGCACTATAACTTGTTAACAATTAATGCTTTTGATCTCAAAAAAAGAGGCACTTTCAATTTTTAAACTCTATTACAATAAAAACATATATTAAACAATATTGATATTTTTAAGAGTAGCTCCCTGGTGAGCCTTACAAAAGATTGAGATTACACGAGTTTCAGGAAATACAGCTGCGCATCGCCTTGAAGGCATACATTTTGTTTCGACTCGATGATCAAGAGGGCAAAATACAGCTCATCGAGCCTGGTACACTTCTCCAAAATTTAGACACAGAGAGAATTTCATTCGCTTAAACCACAATTCTCAGCTTCTCGTCAAAATAATATCGATGCCACAGTCGGAGAGCCACACAGTCGGAGAGCCGAAGTTAGCAGCTCGGCATTTGCGCCAAAATATGCAGGCATCCTCTTTGTGTAGTGGATATCTAACCACCTGAAGGCATTTCATTTGTGGGAGTCAAAGTGAAGCTTTGAGAGCGAACTCTATCTATAATCTTTTGCCTGCCCGACAAATCTTCTTCATATCCAACCACCTGAACACATAACAAATGCACACTTGCTAGATGACTGATATCTTAACAAGAAACTGTAAGATGAGGCCGGAGACAGACCTGAGACTCTGTTTGTGTCTCACTGAAAGCATCGTAAGAGCTTGGATTTCCATTGTGACCCACATTATCAGGTGTGGTATCTTGTTTCTGGGCCCTGAATAAAAATAATAGACATTTACACAAAAGAATCTTAATAATGTTAGTAACTCTAAAAAATTGAGAATATCGGCAAGTTGAGGTTATTTACAAAGAATTATGCTGTAATGTAGAAAATATCATGTCCTCATTCTATGAATTATGATAAAACAAATGAAAGGATACCTATCCAACCATTTTCTAGAAATGCCAAAGGTAGAGTGTGAATTTTCGTGATCTTGGCCGATGATAGAATGATCAGGTGCAAATATCTGCAGCTGGGAGTTAAAGAACAATCCTGTCTCAAAAATTTAAAGAACAATTTATGCATCTAGATTCATAGTAAGTTAGTCTCAAAGAAAAACATGCTAAATAAAGGATACATTCCTTTCGCAACCAGACCTCCCTGGTGACTTCATGTCCTGGATCTAGCATTTAGAGGGGGGGGGAAGAGAGGGTAAAAACAACACTAGCAATAATGATGCGAATTTACCACAGTTCAAAAATGTAATATTTCTACCTTGGTTGACTGAGCTAATAAGTCCTCTATGGCATCTGCCACATCAGGAACAGTATTTGAGCTTCCCAAGAATTTTGCAGCCTCTTTATTTTTTCCTGATGTATCATTAATGATGTCACACCCTGACAATCTTGCCCTTTTGAAAGAAGTGCTTGGATATCTTGGTTCTTTGCGAAGGCTATCATTTGGATTGCCTGTTTATCGAGTATCGTCATTGTCAGTTTTCATTGTCTTAGGGTATTTTTTTCATTCAACTGATCCTTTGAGTTCATACGAAAATTTAGATTTCACAGGGGTACATGAATATATAGATGATTTGCAGAACTATATATACAGAAAAGCCCCTATAGAGATCTACCTGGGTTCTGTTTTAAACTGTCTATTGGTATTTTGGGTTGACTGGGCAATTCAGAAATGGCATTCCCAGAAACCATCTGAGCTGCCTGAGTAGGATATTGACTCATTGTGCATAAACCTGCTTCTCTGTCCTGAGCGGTAACTGCTTTTGGCCGAAAATGATCAAGATTGACAATCATATCCTGAAAAGAAGCGATGGGAAATTTGCTTCTTCGTAAGCTCTAACGCACAACGTAAGATTTCCATATGAAGTTTGAACCATCAAAGATTTAGGGGGTATTACCTGTGAGACACACTCAGTAATCCACTCAGCAGTTACTGATGGTATTCCCCATTTACAGGAAGCCTCGTACTTTGGACCACTCGTGAACTTACACAGTAAATGAGTCACTTTCTTGGTCAGCTTTTCAGTGAATTTAGCTCCTAGAGTAAAACACAAGTTCTTCAGTAAAAGCCTTTCATTCTCTTCATACTGTGACACACAGAAGCGCAGTCCTTCAAAACCAGGCAATGGAACACGGCAATGTAATGGGGAGTAGATTATGTGACTTCCAACATCTTGCAAGCATCCCTCCTTCGAAAAATAAACCAACATAAATCGGAAGTTGAAAGCATAGTATTCCAATTAAAGAAGATGCATTCCAAATTTCCAACAAGAAGCACAAATGTGTAATATACCTCTAAACAAGAACGTATCCAGTGAGTGGAAACAGCAGTAGAGTGAGAAATGTCATTGGTAATGCTGGACAGACCATGACACTCAATTACGAAATCAGCATTAACCCTTTGCTGAATATCCACTGTTACTCCACCACCTTGGCTGACCCATTCAAGAACCTGAGCCCTCTGATCAACAATAACAAAGCCAGTTAAACCCAGAAACCATTAGTATTAGTACATTATTATCGAGCAAACCGGGAGAAAAAGTTTCTGATATCAAGTAGCGAATAGATCTTAGTATTTGTATTATAGGATCAGTTTCCTTACGCAGGAAAAATTCACAATGAAGAGGATATCAAAAGGAAGTGTACCCGATCACGAGGAAATGAGGTTGAGAAACAGAATTTTCTTCCTTTGAAAATATTTGATGATCTGCTATTGCTTGCATCCATTGTGCCAGAAATGGCTTGTGCTTCAGATTTGCCCTTGTCAGTAGTGTTCATTCCTTGACATTGGACTGATTGTTCAGACTTAGATGATTGTTCAACAAAACTGGTGCTGCTTATCTCATTTTGAGATTTTTCTCTTCCTCTTTTTCTTTCCGAAGATAACTCCATTTCAAAATTTTTGTTTTGCAGCACATGAGAACCACCAGCAGAGCTTTTCATTTTCTTTGTATCACGAATATCTGAAGGCATGTCCATACTGAAGCATGAAGTATCTGTCCTCAGAAGTATCAATTGAGGGGAAAAACACAAAGAACAGGTTGATACATGAGATCAGAAAGAATACGATGGATTATAAAGCAACTGTTTGATCTAGCTTCTAAAGTAGCTTTTCTTCACCGAGAAGTAGCACTATGCATCATTTGGTAAACAAAAGACCTAGAGCTTTTGCTCTAGCTGGAGGCTGAAAAGAGCTTCAGACTCCCAAAATCAAAAGCAATTTGAAGCTTCTGCCGCTAAAGCTGTTGGCTACAGGCAGATGATACAGTGGAAAAGCTGTTACTGCTTTAAACACCTTAACCCAGCAGCCACTTGCGCAGAAGCTCCAACAGGGTGAAATAGGAGTCACGAAAGATATATTTCAGAACAAGTGTAGCAAATGAACTTGCTTCTTCATGATAAAAAGGGAAAAAAGCTGAGACCTTTCAAAAGAAGTAGCTCAGAAGCTATATGCCTTGAGGAGACAGTAACTTCTGCTTTCACTCGATCACATTCTTCCAGCCAGATAGCTTTTACCACATTTATGATGCCCCACGAAGCAAGTCGCCTTACCTCTTTCTTTTCACTGTTAAATCAAAAAATAACCAAAGGCTGCAAATCTATAGTTACAAATATTAATATTATGAATTAAAACAGCAAATCAAACTGAGAATATAACAGGTTGTTGGGATAAACTTACACCTCTGAAGGTGTACCCACGATAATATGTGTTAGCTTTTCACTTAGCAACATATACCGAGAGCCACCGCCTTTTCGTATCATTCCCACTAATTTTGCTAATTCACTTTCCCCAAAACCCACAAGGAAAATTCTGCAGTCTGATAAGTATAGGTCATTATCTTCTGTCTCAGAGTCTTCAGCAACGCGTGAATTATAATTCACTTCATCTGCCTTCTGTAATGTTGGCGCTTCAGCACTTTGAGTGTTGATCCTAGAAGCATCTGAATATGAAGTAGATATATTCTGTGATAAGGTAGCTTCTAACTCCTCGCTTAATGGCGAGGGAGCAGGTTGCAAATTTGTGTTGCTGTTCTCTCGATATCGCTGTTCCTTCTGAGTACTTTTCATGTCATTACAGGAAGCTGAATTTTCATTAATGGGGTAGAAACGCTCATCTAGGCAAGCTACACAAAAGGGCGAAAAGACAACTGGTGAGGTAATATTTGTATTTCCAAACCAACAAATGGTTTCATATCAAAGTGAAATAGTCACCTGGGGCAGCACAAGTATTACCTCTTCTAGCAATAGATTGATCGACCCATCTGCGATTAGCAATATGAATATGACCCCATCTTCGTGCAACCGTGTATTTGTCACCTCCAGGAGCGTGTAAGGTGTCAAGGAATAATTTCGATGGTCACCAAACAAGTTATGGAATGCAATTCAACAGTGTGCACAGAAAACTAGAGACTGGACAAACCTTTTTGAAATTTCAGATAGCAACAAGTAAAAGCAGATTTAAGCTAGTGAGGAATCATGAACTGTTACAAAAAGGACATTTTAAAATAGATAAGAAAAAAGTTATTTTGCTGCTTGCAGTCATAATTGCAATGCCTGGACAAGTATCTATATGGAGAATAGTTCGGTAGCTTTTCTGTGCCAATTCACGGAGTCCTGGCAAATGCATTGCATCAATGTAATTCTTGCTTAGGAGAATAAGCATTGGCTAAAAATAGACCTATTGGAAGTTGGGCTGAAGTGCTAACTACGGAGATCTTGATTTATTTGAAAATTAGAATTTTGAATATGTCGCCTTTCAAAGATCCAGCCTCACATATAATCCTGAAAACTTGATATTTGCTTTAAACAATGGCTACTTCATAACAGTGCACAGATAAATGTAACTTTTCGGTTGTAAAATTTATAATAAAAGAAAAAAAAAAGTACGAGAACTATGAGACTTGGCTAAAGCTCCGTTCTTCAAGGAGCTCAGAAACATTAATCAAGTCAGGTAAGCCAACTTGAAGGATATGTTTGAAATTAAGTGAGTGCACTTCTTCGTAAGATCAGCTGAATAAATTCCACCATTCTGCAGAATCATTTTCTCTAGCTCCTTCCTCTCATCTGATCAAATAAAAGCTTCATCATTTCCATATGGCATTAAATATTAATGAAGATAATTCTAAGACAGCCTTATCAAGCAAGTATTATTGAAGAAGAGTTGCTACAAACTACACTAATCACTAGCATAGAAGGACCCATTCCCAGAGCTTTTATAAGTACTCACGAATGGGATCTGCCAAACCGTCAGACTTTTCATAGACATATTACCCTTATGAATCAACAAATTATAAATATAAAAAATATTCATCAGAAATCGACAAAGCTCTTAACTAAACAAAAAAGACATCACTCATTTTATGGTAGAGTACCAAGTGTTGCCTACCTGCAGGGATTCTAGTGACACAGATAGTTAATCCAGAAAACGGAAGAACTCTATAGGGTTCTTGAGGCACAAGACGATGCTCAGTCCAGCATTGATTTAGCCAGTTCATGTTGACAATAGGTTTCTTGAGAACATTTAAGGCCCACTGCATCATAGAAAGAAAGTTCAAATCTTATTAGTGGATAATTAGGATTTATAACAGGAATACCCAATCAAAATAGTGTCAAGAGACTCTATTTTGGAGAATTGAACTGCAGAAATACAGCTCTAAATAAACAATACAATTCATATGAAAAAAACTTCGTGCAAATCACCTCTAGCAACAAAGAACACTTAATAAAATAGCGGTGTTAATGCTCGATCTTCCATGCATGAAGAGTGTATCATAAAGGGAAACTTCTATTAGACATGGTAGAGAAAAGGCAAATAAATCATAAGCGTAAATTTAATGAGCACCTTGGTTTCACCATGTAAAGAATTCACTTCTAAACCCTGATACCCTAGAGAACAACTTCTAAGAGCACTTAAAGACGGCGTTCAAATTTATGAACAGCTAAATAAAATGTTGTGTATGTGTTAAAGCATAAGCAAAAGCAATTTCTAATTTGGAATAAGTAGAAAATAAAGACAGGATATAGGTACAAAATATGAATAAAATATTGAGCGAATCGAAAGAAAAGGACTGAGCACCGATGCTAACTTTGTATTTTGCAGCCAAAACATTTTTTGCAATAACAAAATTAACATCCAAAGATGCCTTGGTAAGCAATACTCCACCCATCGCAGTCACTAGCTGATCGATCTTAACCTGTAAGAACATTGAACACATAAAACATCATAGAGGAGTCAGACAAAGAAAAACGGTAATTGAGATAGTCAGAAAGCATCCAAACAGGATAGCGAATGAAAATGTGTAATAACTTTACCTTCTCATCTTTTTCAAATCCAGATGCTAGTACTTTAACTCCATCCATTGCGAGGCAACATGTGTAACCTTCTTTAGGCAAAACTCGATGTTCTTTTGCACAGGTAAGAATGCATTGCGGTCCTGCCGAGCAAATGATGGAAAATAGAGTAAAATCATAAGGAAGCTCCTATACACAGTTACCATGAAGAAAATAAAATTATTGCATAGTACATACCAAAAATGCTAATTTGATTGTGAGAAGATATATTTTACGCAGATTTAGTTGGCTTTAAGATAGAATACCAAATTTATGTTGCATTGTTAAAGTTGAAGCAGGTTCGTGCTTCTTCTATCTATCTGTGGCGTCTTAAAATCCTCTTCTCCCAAAAAGGAAACTTCAAGTTTGAAAGATTTATAAAATAAGTAGCTTTACAGTTTTTTCCCCAAAAAACAAAGCCTAGCGATCGAATTATCCATGCTTCCATCCATTTTATATGAAATTCTCAAATTATTTGGAATTTAACAATTTATCACAGGAATCGGTATTAGTATAATGACTAATAGATTGATCAAATTTACCGATTTAGCCTAGCTTACAGATACTTCAATCAATCGAGAAAGGAGGAATCTTACCAAGTAGATTACAACCCTTCGCTCTAAGATCCGCAAACTTCTCCTGATCAAGCACGAAAGCAGAGAGAAAAACTCGAGTTAGGGTAAGAAATCGTTAGGAGCGGAAGAGGATGAGAAGGAGGAGGAGGATCAGCTTATACGTGATCGGGGGAGGAGATGACATGGTACTCGGAGGGGGAGTTGCGGGAGGGGTCGCAGCAGAGGAGGACGCGGGCGCCGTTGAGCTTGAGGGCGTCGTGGAGCGCGTCGAACACCTCTGGGGGCACGAGGCTCCTCGACAGGAACACGTTCACGCCACCGAACGTCCCCGTCCTCGCCGCCGCCGCCGCCGCCGCCGCCTCCTCCATCGCCTTCGTTCTCGCTCCCACGCTCTCCTCTTCTCCCTGCGTATCCCACTCTCTCTCTCTCTCTCTCTCTCTCTCTCTCTCTCTCTCTCTCTTCTCTCTCTCTCTCACTCACTCACTACTACTCCATTAACGCTACTGATGAGTGGGATTGGGCTCGTGGGTTTCGCCCTCTTTTGCTTCAATTTATTGCTTCCACTGGGGAAAAGAAGCGGGAAAGGGGACGCCTCTCGTCCCCGACGAACAAAAATGTCTTGGAGAATCCGTAGCAACGATCAACAAGGGTGACATAGCACTAGCTTACACGTGTCCTCGCACGAATCTTCGAGCAAAACTTTTATTGACGGGTCTAAGAAAGAAAAATCTATAATGGAAAGAATCCGATGAGCCAATATCGGATCCGCAGAAACAAAGCATGAAAAAAGTGGCAAATCTGACTCCAATCCGAAAGGTTGAATCACAAATTTTAGTATTTATTGCTAGTTTTATCATTCTATGGGTCGGGCCAAAATAATCCGACCCGAACCCGACACTGCCCACGGTCTTGTTCGGGCCTATTCGCTATAAATAGTTCGCGCCGCTCGTCGCCGACTCCGACCTACTCGAGGGGAGGATCGACTCGACCTTCGCAGCGGCCCTCGTAGGACGCGAAGATGATCATCCCCGTTCGCTGCTTCACCTGCGGAAAGGTTCTATCTCTCTCTTCTAGGGTTTACATCGGCTCCATGAGAGGCCCCCGACGCAGGGTTTCAATTAGGGTTTGATAACTATTTCCCCTTCGTTATCGCAGGTGATCGGAAACAAATGGGACACATACCTTGATCTCCTCCAAGCCGATTACACCGAGGGGTAGGATCCGCTTTTTTGCTATCCGTTGAAGAATTTTTTGTTTATTAGTATGAAATTTTAGCTTATTTCTGATTTTCTCTGTTAAAAGTTAGTTTCGGTTAGTTTGGTGAATGTTTGATGCATCATGTATGGCAGTTTGGTGAATGTTTTTGAATACCCTTTCGATAATTACAAGGAAGATGATATGTTTGTTTAGTTTTGGAAAACATTTCTGGTTTTGAAATTTAATTTTGTTTATGCCCGTGCGCGCATCTAAAGTAGATATATTGAGGAGTTACCTATATGATTATGTTAGCTGTGCATCCTTGTTCGAATTATCAATTATGAGAATGCTATATAAATAATTATTAATAACAAAAGTAATAAACAAAAGGAAATTTTAGTTGAGGCAAGAAAAGGTACTAAACAAATGGAAGAGAGTAATATGGATACGGCGAAATAGAGCGATGATGTTAAAAAAAAAGAGATACAGTCATTTTAATTAGGTAAATGCATGCAATTTAAGTTATTGTTGGCATGGTGTTTCTTTTCTGCAGTATATGGTTTTAAAAGAAAGAGATATGACCATAGCCTTTTCTGTTTTTTAATTCAACCGTGGTGGGCATTTCCTTTTTCTAACCTTCTTAAAGAATGTAAGCTTCATCTCTTTTACACATGATCTGAGTATGATACTGCTCTTTGAATAATTATTTGTGAGTATTTTTTCAACTGAATTTCCCTTATGGTCTGGACTCCGTAATGCTTTCAATCTATGATATGGGGCTACTTCCTTGCCTTGTTTGGCTGTGCACTTAATTCGATGGTGTTTTCTATTGTTTTGTACTGTTTTGTGCCTTAACTATTCCCAACTATTTCTAATAATTGTTTCTCCAATCAGTAGAAACAAGGGAAAGATGTTATTTTATGTATTTTGTTATTTAATCAAGATGGGATGCAACTTGTAGTGGACTGTGGCTAACTACTGGTAGGGGATATGGAGAATAGAAATCTAAAAAGTCATGTACAATACTGGTGTCAGGTGGCCTAGTAATTGACTTAGAAATTGTTGCAGATGTTATCAATGTAAACACATTAGTTCCTGTCTTACAATACTCAGTTCTTTATAGCTCGGAAGAAGTTAATTAGACTATACCTGTTTTTGCAACCAGCCGTAGGCTCATTGGAGTTCCCCGTAATCTGGTGAAACTTGTAAAAATACGACATCTGAAATTAATTATGAACTAATGACACATCATCGCTTATAGAAGTTGCATTTTTACTCATTTCCTTTTTATGAAAAGGAAGTCAGGGCGTGTTCTGCCATTCATTTTACTGGCATTTTTGGTTCAAAACTTTTAGATTATGGGTTAACTTGCGGAAATATCATGTTTTTGGCCTTTGTTGATGCATGTATCATTTAGTTCTTCTGTTTTAATCTTCAAGTTGAATTTGTGTTGCTCTATGCTCTTTCTTTAGGGATGCCCTTGATGCGTTGGGCTTGGTGCGCTACTGTTGCAGGCGAATGCTCATGACCCATGTGGACCTCATCGAGAAACTTCTCAACTACAACAGTAAGCTACTCTCATTTTTCCTTTTTTCGGTAATGATCCGCTTCCCCTCACTGTTTTAAGATGGTGGTTATTTCTCGTGTTCTTGAAACAGCACTTGAGAAGACTGAGCCAAGTTAACCTGGCAAATGGATTGCATGAGGATCTTTCTGCTAGTAGTCTTTTTAGCGGATGGTAGGAATGCTATAGTGGAAGCATACTTTGTGGGTGCGACTATGTTTGGAGTCGGTAACAGTTAATCTGATGCAAGGATACATTTGGTTACTGTACCGGGTGTGGTTTTGTGATGTGTCAGCGCATGTGATTTCAGATGGGACTATATACTGTTTGTTTGGATGATCTACGGACATTAACAACTAAATTACTGTCTTGCTCTGCTGATGTGTTTATGGTTTTTTTTTATTGCTTGTTGATGCGCTCTCCAGGTGTAGTTTGTGGTTACTCGAGTTGTGTTGATACTGGTTTTTCTCTTTTGAGTCTCTCTATGATTCAGTATATTGGCTCTCTCTTTCTAATGATGCTCTGGCTTTCGCTGCATACCCTCCACACATTTGTGTACTGCATTTGCCGTGCATCCTTCATCCTTGGGTAAATTTAGGTTTTACAACTCAGTGGGCTGGAGGTCTTTTCTCTTCTATGTTTGTTGTTGGATTGAAAAAATAAATGGATGTGGAGCACAAATGCAGGGTGCACTTCTCTCCTTTTGGTATGCTTGATTTCTTATGTGTTTTTTATCCGGCGGGTTTGAAAAATATTTTTTCTAAGGTTACATTACTATGTAAAGCGTCTACTAGATTAGCTCGTGGGAGAATACTGCTGTGTTGTACCAAACTGAGAAAGATGGATCTGGATGTTGATCTCATTCGTTCTGGATTTGACTATTGAAAAATTGTTGATTCAGCTATGAAAAATGCTTGATGTACATTTCAAAATAGGTGGGGTGTAAGATGTATTTTTATTTTGGGGTATACATTAAGTATTTTTCATAACGAGCAATGCTATCTAGTGTAAATAAGTGGGGTATATACACTTATGTACAGATAGCATTTCTCTTCAGCTACTGACTGAAACCCTGGATATTTTTGAGCCTCAGATTCGAGGCCTAGCCCGGCCCGGCCCAATTAAAAATAGGGCCGGGCCATATAGGGCCACGCATGCTAAGTGGTTCACTCGGTGCATGCCCTTATTTTTCCCATTCAGAGCGGTTGTGTGGGTTTTCCCTGAAGTACTGAACCCTCCGCCTCCAAAATCCAAATCTTTAGTAAAAGAAGCTCTCATTTCCTCCCTCTTTTTGTATCTCCGTCGTAGAAGTGAGTACTGAGTAGGGAGGGGATGTGGAGGAAGGGGAAGAAGAGGACGGAGGAGCCCGCGGGGGACAGGGACGACGCCGCCGGAGCCCCCGCCTCCAAGAGGCTCGCGAGGGCCTCCGAAGACGACCCCGAGGACGGCATCGTCGTCTGCGAGGTCTCCCCCTAAACCCTAACCCTAACCCTAGCTCCGTAACCCCCGACCTCATCGCGGAGGGTGTGGTTTTGTTGGTCGCAGATATCGAAGAATCGGAGGGTTTCGGTGCGGAGTTGGCAAGGGAAAGTCGTGGTCGACATCAGGGAGTTCTACTTCAAGGACGGGAGGCAACTCCCCGGAAAGAAAGGTCCGAATCTCTTCTTCTTCTTCTTCTTCTTCTTCTTCTTTGTATTTTCCTTTTATCTGCTGAAATATGTAGGATTTGGGAAAAGGAGTGAGTGGATTACCAAAATTAGTGCCAATAGTTAGGAGAAAGGGAGGTTCGTTTCACAGATACCATGTCGTCTCATTGGCATCATTATCTGATTGATTTGCTAATTGCCTTCTATATAATTTATTCTCACCTGGGAATTATGTGCTGCTCCTATTGTTTTGTTAAATCCAATTGTTATGGTTTGTTAATGTATTTTATGTTTAAACATTTTCACTCCTGCTATATGTTATAGATGGCGATTTACTTTGTAAGCGGTGAAAAATTATGAGAATACAAAACGATGGTGTGAATTGCTCCCTCATATTGAGGGGGCAAAAAAAAAAGAGAGAAAAAAGGTTACTATATATCAAATACTACTTATCTGCCCTAGGTACAAGTCAACTTACTGTTTTTTTTTTTATATATATATAAGGAAATGGATTTGATCTTGATTGAGGGAGAAGTAACTTGTGAAAGGCCTAGTTTGGGATTCTATTACCAAAATCACCCTAACTCAGGATTAATATTTACTTGTTTGTATACGGGTATTTTGAGCAGTAGGTAAGTACTGCAAAGTTGCTTTTATAGCATGGATTAAACTCTAATGTAAAACTTTTTTATTGACATTATGTGCCTTTTTTCAGGTATATCACTTCCGATGGATCAGGTATGCAGACATTTACTACTTTTTCTTTTTCCTTTATCTTAATTTATTGCGTTAATTTTTCATTAGTTCAGTTATGCCTTTCGGGCTTTGTTTGTGAGCTCTTTCTGATAAGTGTGATATATGAAATAGACCTTGGGGCTTGAGCAGATAACGTATTTGGAAACACCAATTAACTTAATAAAGAACCTAGTTTCAGTGCTTGTTAGATGATTATAGCTTTGAGTTTCAAGTTTCAAGTTTCAAATGAAACAACTTAAACTAGCTTTACTTCTTTGACTTCACATGCAATTGAGTGGCATAGAGTTTTAATCCACAAAATTTAGCATCTCAGCTTTTAGCACTGGCTGAAATCAGGCAGTTCAAATTCTGAACGCAGGCTATATAGCTAGATGCATGCACGGAAATGGAGCTGCCATCTTCTTATTACATTAAAGTAAATCACCAGTGCATGCAAGGTGGACGATAGTGCTCTACCATTCGTCTTGCTATTTGCGTCCTGGTGTCATTGTATTTATTCATGTTATTCAGGTCTCTGGTGTTCAAGGAAATTACTGAACAATTTTTTTCAGTGGAGAATGGATTCTTTTCCCATAATTTATAGGCGGGCATTAAAATGCTTGCTTTGGTTTCTGTTTTCACTACTAACTAGGTTCTTTTGTGTCTAGTGGAAAATCTTACGCGACCACATCGAAGAAATTGACGAGGCAGTGAAGGAATAAGCATAGTTTCTTACTTTTAGTAGAGCTCCTGGTTTCAACACTTCTACTTTTTGTCTCTCAGCATGGTTGGAGCAGAATGCTCTACGGACATATTATGTAATGTACTTAGGGTTGTCTAGATGAACCCTTTTAGTATTAGCTTATCTCGGTATATGGGTTTAGCTAACTAATACTCTCACCTTTGGGAGTTTTGGTTCGACATATGATGCTTGTTGTTTGTGATTGGTGGGAATGTTTGTAATCGTTCGCCGATCTCTTCTCGTTTAATCAACTTAAAGCTGATGGCTTTTCTGTTTTGATGGGTTTGATGTCTATTGCTCATGATTGCTCATTGCATTTGCAGTAAACTTAGCATTTTAAGTTGTTTCGTATTGAGAAAACCGAATCTAACCAGTTTTTATTCTTTTCAAAGCCGATTACTGATGCTAATTGTATCATCTAGTAGTGCACCTTCTGAGCTCTCTAAATTCGCCCTTCTACTGTTCTACTGATATTTAGTGCTAGTTTATATTTAGTGCTAGTTTGGCACAGGCCGGAGGAAGCTCTTAACCGGAACATGAATAGTGTTGTTGTTGTTGCTGCTGCTGCTGTTTGTTTTTTTTTTTTTTTTTCTCCTTTTGTTTAATTTTTTTACTGTGTCTAGTTAATGTAGAGAATAGAGCTGTTCATTAGGAAGGCAACTGGACAATAAAATTACGCACTCAAAATTAACATTTTTCTATTTTTTATTTCATTACACTGTAACGTGTGGTTGTTTCACTGAATGCGGAGAGCGGTTTTTAATTTTATATGCTTGCAGTTGTTGTTTGATTTATTAAAATTTTATTTTTAATTAAAATTTAAACTTTTCAAAATATCCATACTTGGGCCAATTCTGGGCGGAAGACAATCATAAAAATTAATAATAACAGTAAGAGAATATTAATAAAAAAAAAAATTGATTTTCATGTCATGTATTTTTTTGAAATATTAAAATTATAAGAATTTTAATTTTACGGCTCTAAAAATAAATCGCGAGAATTAATTTATTCAAATTTTCTTAATTTAAACTTAAATTTTCTTCAATAAAAAATGCCACGTCCACGAGGCGTACTCTGATCGTCACGGTCATGTGTTACGTCGGCAGATCAGCAGCTGGTGAAAAATTTATATGCCAGACGACAAAAGCTGCATTGTCATCGTACAGTAAATGGACATGTTGTCAAGTGCGACTTCGTTCTTTCTTTTGTTCTTTCTTTTGGAACACGACCCACCAGGGAAAAGAAAAGATAATAAATAAGAAGATAGAAAGTTATCTGTAAACTTTTTACCTTCCCTCCATATGCCATCCAGCCCAGACCCTAAAAATAATAAAAATGTAACAATAGACACCTACAACTCAAAAGCCCAGACAACGTCGTACAATAAATATGTAGGACACAGCCGCTTTATATTTGATTTAAAAGCAACAAAGTTACACCTTTCCATGATTATCTAACTCAAAAGCCCGCACCTCTATTATTGTTCCAAAATTATTGCCCCCAACCTTTGGTTGAGAACAACCAGAGAGGGGAGAGAAAATGATCATTAAGAAGAAGGAACAAGGCCAATCAGGAACAATGCTTTGATTGAAGGGCAAAGCATACCACCTCTCTCTTCCTTGAAACCCCATTTATACTAAACCAACAAATGCCTCTAATGACATAAGATATAAGGCATTCAGAGCTCTTCATATATATATATATATAGACAAATCGACCAGATCAAATTTATGAGAGAGAGACTCGTCGTCATTGGAAGCTCGATGACCGACTCCATCTTCCCTGCAGATATTCCTCCAAGGAAGTGTTTGCTGTGATGAAATCGGGGTGCTCTACGCTGCTTACGGAGAGAGAATCATCGTCCACGTCGAGCAATGCTAGGTTGATGAAGGATTGGATGTTATTATCTGGGAATGCGGCGGCTTCATCATCCACCCTATCTAGTAGCTCTTCTGATGAACAAATTTGCGACCTCGCCCACTTGAGAATGTCATCGTCTCCTTGTAGTATCTTCAAAACCTAAAGAGGAGTCGGCATTTGGCATAGACATCATTATGTTTATACTAGAACCATCAAGTTTGCATTAAGTCCATGACACTGGGAAAAAAAATTTATATGCGCAGAGCCAGAATTGGGCTTTTTTCTGAGGTTCGGCAAAGAGGACTTAGTTGTTACACGGAATTAACTAGAGAAACAAAATGTAAAATTCGAATTTTATAGACATAATTGATATTGGGATTAATCTTCAGGGACCAAATTTGTAATTACTCCAAATAAAATGAAAAGAAGCATGTCAGTATGAGAACTTACAAGTGCTATTCGAGGGCGAGATTGGGGAACTCGCCTGATGCAGAGGGAAGCAGCTAGAATCATCCTCTCAATTTTGTCATTATGGCGCTCAGTACTTAAATTAGGATCTACCAATTGCCAAACTTTTCCACTTTGTAGGATAGAATTTGCCTGCATATCACGTTGCCATATTCAATTTTAGCATACCTGATCTACATACTATTAAAGAGAAGGAATGCAACTGCTGCATTTTTAAGTCGATAACTGAAAAAAAAAAAAATCAAGTATAAGGAGAACAAGATAACTTAGTGCAATTACTTACCCACATCACTAAACTCTCATGACCTTTTGGGCGCTCTTTGCTCACCGGTTTTCTTCCGGAGATAAGCTCAAGAATGACTACTCCAAAAGCATATACATCAATTTTCTCGTTAACCTTCCCATACATGAAATATTCAGGAGCCAAGTATCTGAGATTGAGACAGTTTTTACATCAATAAACGCCAGCCAAAAGTAGAACTAAAAACCGTGAGTTATAGGATTGCTGACTCACCCGAATGTCCCTGCAACATCATTGCATGCGATTTGTGAAGCTGCATTTGATGCCCACAAAGCTAGACCGAAATCAGACAACTGTATAATTCCAAGAAGAAATTTTTTGAGTTAGCGACCGGCGAAAGACTATAATTGATTGAGAAACTGAAATGTTGCATCAGTGAACCAAGAGAGTAAAAGATCAAATCTACCTTCGGCTCAAAATCGTTGGATAAGAGAATATTCGAGGATTTTACATCCCTATGGATCACAGGTTGGTCGTTGCCATTGCCGTGGAGATAATCAAGTGCCTGTGCAACTCCTACCACCGCTTTGTATCTCTCGCCCCAACCAAAATCACTTCTCTTTGTCTCGCCTATTAAGGGCAATAGAGGAGTAAGCAAAAGGGTTTAAACTTGCAAGCTTACTAATACAATTTTGTAAACAACAACATACCATGCAGTACTTCTTCTAAGCTGCCTCTTGGTACGTAATCATACACCAATATGAGATTATCATCCTCAAGACAAAACCCAACAAGCGAGATGATATTGTTATTCTTCAGTGCAGTAATAATCTCGATTTCTGAAACAAACTCTTTCTTTATCTCCTCGGACTTCTTTAAAATCTTCACTGCCAATTCCTTCCCATCTGCACAACAACCCTTATAAACATGACTGTTTCCGCCTCTCCCGATCATATTCACTGCATTAGTACACAAAACGTAATCAGATCGAACAAAAGCATCACAAAAGATAGGATAAAAGAACTGAAGAGAGGGAGGGGGGGAAGGTCACCTTGTGCGAAGTCAGATGTAATATGCACAAGTTCCTTATAGCTGAACAGAGTACAAACTGATGAATACTTCTCTTTAAGTGATTCAAAATCCTTTGGAATTTTCTTCTCCACTTCACAGATCGAATGCGATGGTCTAATTAAATTGGTTTCGCTAGGAACCAAAGGTCCACTATTCAATGTTAAACTCGAAGCAACTTCTATATCAGATGAAATGGTCTTGTGATCTGGATGAACAGGGGATACTGCAGTGTACCGGCTCGGGAGCCGCATTGCCCATTCGACCACAGACATATTTGATCTCTCTAAGTAACAACTTCTCCTATCCTTCAATTCAAACTTCTTTCGAAGAAGAGGCCAACCGACTTCGGATTTGTTAATGGGTACTAATGCTAAAGAATTACTGGACTTCAACTCACTTCTTACGGCCTCTTTATCTGTATAACCTACAGCCCTAATTTGGACCTGATCACCTGCATATAGCTTTTTAGGAATTAGAATTGCTGTAATGAACAGAATCAAATAGAGGAATGTAAAGAAGAACTAACCTTTGGATTGGGGATTCGGCCGTGAATCCTTCTGGAAAACAATCTTGCCGTTGTTCACAGCAAATACCGAGCAATTCTCTGGTAATCTCTTCGCGCAATACTTTGCGATCGAAGTCGAAGAAGATCTAATTTGATCAAAACGGATTGAATAATAAATAACACGAAACAATTCAAAAAATGGAACAAAATTAAGATAAAAATCGATTATGCATACCCAAGAGCACGGCTCTTCTTGGCGACCCCCAAAATTAACTTCACAGCCGAGTAGGAATTCGCTTCCCGAACCAAAGCTTTCCGGATCGACGATCCTCTACACATCTTCAACTTCAAATCAATCTACCAAAAATAATAATAATAACAAGGGAGGATTAGAGCGATCAAATCAGCGTCTATAGAAAACAAATTTGATTGAAACTAAGCAAAATTGAAGGGGAATTGAAGCTAGGGAGAGGATCAAAACCTGCTTAAGGTTACAGAATCCGTCGTAGACGGAGAGAACATCGAGGAGAAACCCCAAGCGCGCCTCATCCGAATCCGAAGAAGCATCTAGTGTTTCAAACACTAGCGATTAGAATCGAGACACACAGCGATGCGACGAAGATAATAATGATAAATGACAGAAGGGAACACTCCGACGAATTTACCGGCGGCGGCGGCGGCGGTGACGGCGGCGGAAGGGATGATGTGGAGAGCGACGACACGATCGCCGGAGCTGGCGACCTTGACGAGCGCCCATGTGAGGAGTTCTCGACTCGGGGCGTCCATTTTTATCCCCACCAACACCGTCTTATTCTCCTCCTCCGCCTTATGCTCGCTATTCGCACTCTTATTCTCGCCCTCTTGTTTCCTGATCTTCATCTTCGCTATTCTCTGCCGATTTATTCTCGCTACTTATTCGCGTCCTCTTCTTTATTCGCGTCTTCTTCTTCTTATTCTCGTTTTTGGGGCGAGGAGGAGGAGGAGGAGGAGGAGGTGGTGGTGGTGGTGTGGAATGGTGTTTTTTGCGTGTTGGGGTGGTATTTATTGGTTAGGCGGGGGATCACATGGAAAGATACTTGTTCTGGAAATTGCCGTATTCGTTTCGCTCAGTAACTTATTTCAGTACTGCTATTCTGATTTCGGAGCCACAAGTGAACAATTTTTTTTTTTTTTTAATGTTGCAATTATACTACATTTTTTAAAAAATTATAATAAAAATTAAATAGATATGAATATAGTGAGCAGTGCATTTACTATATAGTGACTCTTTTTTGATTTTGTATAAATAATAATAATAATAATAATAAGAGTTTGGTTACTATGTTATTGATGGCATCCCATATTTAGTACTATCAAGTTTGATCATTTTTATTCATTAAATTTTATTATTTTCTCAACTATTCATTAAAAACAGTGCTCACTATCATCTCAACCATACATATTTTAATCCAAAGATTAAAAACTTAATAAAACTAATAATAATAATAATAATGTATGGATTAAAATTTTATCAAATTTAATAGTTTAGTTAATCTTTTAGCTAGTAAAACTGAAATAGTTAATCACTAGCACCAAAGTATTAAAATTGTTAACATGAATGAATAAAAACTATAATTTTAAAAATTAAAAATTGAGGAGGTCTTAATTAAAAAAATAAAATAAAATCAAGGGGCCAGTTTTGCAAAAGAGTGACACTATTTGTATATCTATAAGTGGAGCATAACCTTACACTAAATAAGCAGGTATCAAATTTACAAATTATTCATATAATGTAGAGAAAATATTTTTTTTTTTTTTTTTTTTTTTGGTTCTTAAGAAAGTCCAAGCTTAAACGGTGTACTATTTTGAATTGACTATATCTATTTTAAAAAATATATATTTTTACTAGCCAATTTTTAAATTTATTTAATTTGAATTAATTTATGATATTTTACTTTTAAAATTTGAATGTATTATTTATCTTTACAAATATAATTAATATATTTTATATAATTATTATAACTATAAAATTATTAAAATAATTAATTAATTTAAATTTTAAAATTAAAATATGGTACATCTTGACTTAAATTGAAAGATCGAATAATAAATTAAAATTTTGAAAAGTTAGATTGTGGATTCAAAATAACTTATTTATTTAGACCAGTTCTATATATTTTAATTTTTAATTTTTACGCGCTACTTTTAAAGTCCACGAAATCACCAGAGGGCCTAACGCCATTTAGGCATTCCCAACAGCTACATGAGGTGGCACCCGATCTATACACGGCAAGTTATTAGTGCTTACTAGGACCTCCCAACGTTCATATTTTTTTATTAATTAACAGGTTCGTCCAATTAATAAGGAAAAAATAAAATCTTATTTGAGCTTACGTTCGATATAGTGTTGGTTACAAAGTATTATTAACAAAAATATTATACATTTTCCTTTTTGAAAATATTTAAATTTGTTATTGCTAGTTGATATCGTTTTGCATGCTACTAAATAAATGCAACAGTTTTCTTATATATAATCACGTACATAAAAAAAAAAAATGATATTTAAAGCAAATTAAAAAGACGTGATACAAAATTACAAATATCAAAGTTACAGTGAAAGCTAAAAGAAAAGTAATAAATTGTATAAATTTAGAAAATTAAAAAAGGATGAAAAAAAAAAAGGATTCATGTACAATTATATATCAATAAGAGAGTGCATGCATGTGTTGAACTTGGTTCATTGTTGACCATCAAATTTTTATGAAGTAATTAATAGCGAACGGAATCGTCATTATATATATATATATATATATATATATATATATATATATATATATATATATATATATATAGTTAGGTTGAAATAATATTAATAGTATCAAATTGGTGCTATTAAGTTTTTAACAGTTGAATTAAAAGATGTGCAGTTGAGATGACAGTGGTTCCTTTGGGTTTAATGGGTGATTAGAGAAATAGTAAAATCTAACGGATAAAAATAATTAAAAGGGTTGATCTAATGGTAGAAAACTTGATAGTACTAAATACTTGGTATTATCGATAGTATAGTAACCAGACTATATATATATATATATATATATATATATATATATATATATATATATATATTGAAAATTTTATTATAAATCACATGCTTATTCCTTTACATTACAACAAAACTATGCTATATATAGTGACACTTTTAAGTATTTATAAAAACTAAAAAAAAATGCTGTTAGAAAAAATACCGACACTTGTTATTAGTGTCGCTATATGTGCCGTCGTTAGGGTGAATAGTGACACATTATTATAATGTGTCTCAAAAATGTGTTTCTATAATTAAATTTTGAATATAAATAAACTATAAATGGAACACTTGCAAAAAAAGTGTCACAAACATGTGTCCCTATAATCTAATTTGATTGTACTGTTATTACTGTAGAATAATGATAGTACTAACCTTGATTATGACGCCTATATATGGTCCCATATTTAAAACATACGTAAGCACTCCAATGCTTTCAATTGTAGCGTAAGCATTGGGCTCGGAGCTTTTAAGAGTTTTTAGCGCTTAATTAGCTTAAGTTGACCAATCGAATAATAAATTGTTGTTAATTGTTGATTGTTGATTGTTGATGGTCAATGAATATCGTCCCCTCTGATTAATGAAGCATTGTATAAGTAATTCTAGAAAAAACTATATTATAGTACAATATATTCATAATTCTAATAAAACCTCAATAAGTACAATAGAACAACAGTTTTATTTTTTTAATTTTGAATCTGACAATTTGGGACATTTTTATTGACCGAACATATATTTCTTTAGAAGTTTTAGAGGGTGGACAATTGTGGAGACTCAAGTAGTCTTTTACGATAATTCAGAATAGAGATTTCGACACAAATTTCGATTTATGGAAAGTCGTCGCAGATCGAAAAGTCCGTAAGACGGGTACGACGATCAAATAAGTTTTTTTTCGCTGGAATTACTATAAGTATGAAATTTTACAATAATTTATTTATTTTATGTTTTCTTCTTTTTGCTCTCATCTTTAATTACATTGGCTCCTAAACATTACCTTGTATTCACTCTGGTTCTTACTCTTAACATCCAGTTTTATCTCAATCATCCAAATTATTATTAATTTGATAAAGTAGACCACATCAATCGACTCTTCTGCACTGATTTGCTAATAACGTGTCTATCTCGATACAAAAAATGTGAAACATTTCTAAAGAGACAATATATAATATGTTCTTGTCTTCTTTATTCTTTTTTTTGTGGATCCATTAGCAAGTTGAAACGGTCATAAGCAAATTTGGACATAATTTTTTACTTATAATGGTTTTTTTTTTTTTTTTTTTTTTTTTTTTTGGTTTCGTTGGACGAAAATATTCTACTGAGAAATAGAGGTTCTAGAATTGTGACTTTGGGAGGTTTATTTTTGCTTCATTGTAGGATATATTATTTTTATAAATTTAAATAGTGCTATATATATATATATATATATATATATATATATATATATATATATATATATATATATATATATATATATATATAAAATTAAGTTTTTATATTTTTAAAAGCACAAACTCATTGGTATTTATTAGGAGCACCTCCGTTCTTCTAAACGATTTTTGATAATGAAACTTTCGAATCGATGATCGGCTCCGTCAAATAAAATCTAACGTATTTATAGTATTTAGAAAATAAATTTTATAATTTTTCGATATCATTTATTACTAAGTGATCGAAAGAATTCAAAATTAATGACTGAAATAAAAATTTAAAATAAATTTATGATGTAGTACTTAATTTTTTTATCAGAAATATTGATCTTGCTACATATATATAGTATAAAAAATTTTACACTGTTAAACTTGCAAACTGTACACGTCAATTATTAAAAATTATTAATTTTGAACCCTTTCGATCGCTAGATAAGTAATATGAAATAATCGTAAAATTTATTTTTTAGATATTTCAAATACGCTAAATCAAATTTAACGAAACTGATCGTTAATTCAGAAGTTTCATATATAATCGAAAACGATTTAGAAATATGAAGACCTCCGCGCTCCTGATAACATACAAGTCATACTCTCTCTCTCTCTCTCTCTCTCTCTATATATATATATATATATGCGCGCACGTACGCGCGTATTAAAGTACTTATTTGATCTAATTTCTTTAAAAAAAAAATCAAATTAGAAATTTAAGGTCTCGAACAACTTTTCTGCATAACGTAATTCTTCGTAAGGTGCAGTTTCAACATTTTGAAATTTATTTCTGATATTTCTTTTCAATAGTGTTAGAATTGCCCAAAATCACATTACTTTGGATGAAAAATTTCTCTATGTTGAGATGTTTGAATTAGTTTGAATTTTTTACAATTCTACAAACAACATTCCATCTTTATGCAAAATTATGATTATTAATTTTGTCGTAATCCTGTATATTAATTAACAAAGAAAACCCGAATACCTCTTCTCAACTAATTGAAAATTTCTATATTAAAGAAATACTTTACTTTTACCAGGGACCCAAATTAAACATTGTAAGAAAATAAAATATAAAATTTGCTTTTAATTTTAAAAAGAAAGAAAGAAAAATGTTTTGTGTAAGTACATTAGCTTCCACTTTCAATAATTAAAAATTTAATATTTTTTAAAAATTTCTTAAATGTCTTGATGATATTTTCCCGGAAGGCGTGACAAAAACGGCGGGAAACCGCATTCCCGCCAAAACGGCGAGTCCTGACTCCTGATCCCAAACTGAACCAAATTACGTGGAGCCCCCCGCGCCAATCTCCTAACTCCGCTCCCACATTCACGTGATGGACACCCACACGCGCACACGTACACGCACACGCACATGCACATGCATATATTACTCCTCCATATCTGTTATTTAATACTGTAATAAGTATTTTAAATTGAAACTTTAATTTGATAAATATCATCATCTGTACTATTTATTTAGATAATTTGTAAATAAACAAATTATAATATTTGAAATTTTGAAATATTCAAACTTTCTGAGTATTGTATAACACATTCGATAAATTAAATTTTAATTTTAAGATCTCTTTAATTCATGATATTTTCATGAGGCTGTGTGTATGAGATCAATGTATTTGTATACGTAGCGAGGACTCGTTTAATGTTGAGATTCATTTAACGGTGTTGAAAACTGAGCAAGTATTTAAAGGTGTTGAAATATTAGAGTTTATAATCAGCTAAGATTTATAGTCGTGATTAATCGTCGAATTGACTCTTTAAAAGTTTAATTTGTTAGCAGATTCGCCATTCGAGCTGAGCTGATGAGCTCTCATCAACTTGTCTGTAATTTAACCAGTTGAGTGATTTAGTAACTCATCACTACAGGAAAAAAAAAAAAAAAAAAAAAAAAAAAAAAAAAGAGGGTTTTCGATCGTGACAAAATGCATTTGTTGCTGCAAGTAATATACGACGTGGACTCAAAATATTTCATCGCTGATCTATCGCTGTAGCCCCGTCGCTAATTGTTATCCCAATTGCGCAGGTTATAGTGACTCTATCTTAATTATAGGGAGCAAACTTTTATGATTATCGTCGCTACGAGTGAACTATAGCCATGGAAGGACGCTTTTGAGGACGATTGTTAGCAACAAACTTTTTATTTGTCGCTGTAATGAATTATTAGCGAGCTAATTTTTGGTCACTAGTGTTTAAATTTAGTTGCTAGTTGTTGGCTTTTAATTATTGGGTTGTTTAGCGATTAAAATGCCGAGTATGGTTAGGCCTATAATTAAGGGTGACTAAGTACTTGAGACAATTAATGAAGCATATAATATCCAATGGTTTTTATTGGTTCACATGCACCCTGGCCTGGGGAACATGGTTTACTTGCTTGCTTTGCAATGCCATAATAAATAAATAAATAAACATATATATATATATATAGAGAGAGAGAGAGAGAGAGAGAGAGAGAGAGAGAGAGAGAGAGAGAGAGAGAGCAAAAATATACAAAATATGTAATGATCCATCTAGCTAAATGTTGTTAGTTTTTAAATTAACTATGTATATCCAGCTGATTAGTAGAACAAAGCATTGATAGATATATATATGTTGATCAGGAATGCATGCACATGATGAAAATCAATCTGTTGAAGTATATTAATTTGCATGCTACTTTGGCTGTTAATTACTAGCTTCCATGTTTTAAGGTTAAAGAAGTGAAAAGCAGCAAAACCAACTACATATATAACAGTAATCAACCCTTGTCTAGAAGTATATATATATATATATATATATATATAAAATTAGATATTTAATCAAGAACGATCGATATAGTAAATTCAATTTGACAAAATATTTGAAAAGAAATTCTTCGTATATTTTAAAATTTTATATATATTTCTATAATAAATATCTGTTACAGTCAAATAGGAAACCACAAATCCTTAATGGCTGGCCACCGCCTTTCGGCCATGTGGTTTGTAGTTAACTTCCTCCATAATAATTAACATTTCCAAACATGGGATGGTCCCTTTGCTCTTTATATATCTCACCTCATATTCAATTGCTTCACTTTAAAAATGGAAAAAATAATATCAATTGTTCAATTGGGCACCACATGGAGGGTCTCTTTCTAGATCTCTCTCAAGCTTCTCAAGTTTATTTAAAGGTTATGAAATAAAGTTAGATAAATTAGGTTATACTCTCATAACTAAAAATGTCGGAGTCACAAATTAAAAACTGGTTAATGTCACATTTAATTTGACAAAATAAGAGCAGGAGAACTTAATGTGTTGATAAAAAAAGATATTCTACTTGCTCATTATTTTATTAAATTGAGCTTAGTTATCAACCTCCTCCATAATTAATATGAAATTCGAAATTAAAATATTAATTGCATGGGCATAATAGAAGTAGCTAGTTTTAAGTGTGCATATGGCAGATAATAACTACTACCTATTATGGATCTCAATGAAGTAGACACTTAACATTATTTTAGCTCACATATGTGCATTATATAAATAAGGTTTGTATGTATAATATTATAGCATTATCTTTGATCTTCAAGATACTAATACATGATGAACTTAATCTATTGGAAAAACCTTATTATAGCGTACTAAAGGGTTCAACTTTTCTTAGCAAGCAAAATTTTAAAAATGACACTAATCCTTTATATTATTAGAAACAGTATGCTTAATTTAGAATTAATTATAAATTGTGCGCATGGATCAACACATAATCAGCCATAATATGCGCCTATACTGGAAAAAGACATCTTTGATAAAAATTTAACAACTTCGATTAATATCGACTATTAAATATTTTTTTAAATCGTTTTGTGTCGTATCAATATTTTGGATAGCATGATATAAGACTGGGTCCTAAATTTTCATCCTAGGCACCGATTTAACTTTACTTGGTGACTAAAGAACTGAAAGGAGAATATATATTATAATCGGGTCAATGTTAGCTATATGTAAGGTAATTAATTTACTGTTCTTCCCCTAAAATTGTAGTGAAGAGTACATCTTAGGTACAGGAACAGATGAAGTATTTTCTAAAGCTAGCAAAAATGACCAAGGAAAGGACACATAAAATATATCATAAGAAGTTTAATATGCACATTAATTACCTAACTCAGACATAGACAATTAACCTTGTTTAATTAATAAGACATCCGGATCCACAAAGCCCTATACATGACTTGTTTATTTACATGCATGAAGTAAAAAAAAAATTACGCGCCCCTTTTATTATCACATGGAGACTTAGTTTCTTCTTATATAATGTTTTGTTGTTATTATTATTACCATATATATCTATGTTATATGTTATATTCAGTGATCAGATGACATGGATGTCACTACAAGAATATTGTATATCGGTGGCGAATAATGTCGCCACTATATGTATAAAAAGTTGCCACCTTTTTAAAGCGTGGCGATTTTTAAAGTCGCCACAAGCCGCCACCAAAAGCCTTGCCACTAAATAAAATTGTGGCGAAGAATAAAAAATCGCCACTTTATTAAAGATAGCGTGGCGATATTTTTTTGCCAACAAATATGATTTTTTGTGGCTACTATAAGTCGCCACCTTTTATGGTGATAAGGAGGCAATATATTTTTGCCACCAAATATATGCTTTAAGTGGCAACCATCACGGTCGCCATCTTAACTAAAGATAAAGTGGCAATAAATTTTCGCCACCAAATATATACTTTAAGTGGCAACCGCCACGGCGGCCACCTTAATTGAAAATAAAGTGGTGACTTTTTGTTGTCACCAACTGTGCGAGTAAAATAGCCACCAATAATGATTAATGTTGTCAATAACAACAAACAAGCAATAAAACAAAATATACACAAAGTAACAAACAATACATTTAAGCAAATAAAATTATTCTTTTAATAAAAATTTTACTAACAAACAAGTAACCTAACTAGATTCTAAAAATTCCTAGAACATGTGGTATATTATAACAAGACAAGAAAAACATAAAAGATCCAATCATCCAATGAGAAGAAAAGAGATTTACAGCTCGTTCAGTTGCTTCAGGACGGCTCAAGCTAACAACTTTAGCTAAATCATTAGTAACCGGTTCCAGCTTCTCAACTAGCTTTTCTTCTGGTACAGGCTCCCACCGGCTTTTCGTGCGACGACCAGAACTCTTAGATTTTGACAAGGAAGAGAGGAGATCTGAACTCTGCATATTGCTGAAAGAAAAGGAGAAAAAAGTGTAAATAATTAACAACTTCTGTATAGATGCATCAAGAGTAACATAAAAACACTGGAAGAAAAAATGATAATCCTATTGTTCGCTTCAGGGTCAGAAAACATATGTCTAAACTCCTTCAAGAGGAATGATCCAGATCTTATAGTTGATGATCTATAAGTTCGTTGTAGTGCTTAATCCTGAAATATTGTGTACAGCACTCAAATTTACTGGTAATACAAATTTGCCGCACGTTTACCCAGATTGAACTGTACAGAGATGCTGGCTTGTGACAAATCTAAACCAGAGTTTTGGAGAGCCTGACTCAGCGTAGTCAACAACCTGTTAAATCAAGTAGTTCAGTTCAGCATTAGCTTCAGTTATACACACAAAATGAAACTAAAAAGTAGTTTACCAACACAATATTATACACTACTTAATCGGCCTAATATTAAATATTCGATCACTAAATGCAGAAATCTGAAGTAACAGCCAAAAGAATGGGGAAAAAAAAAAAGAAAAGAAAAAAAAAAGAAAATTCAACACTACAACATATATGTATTATTTGAAAAATCTTTTTTTTCTAATATGCATTATTTGAAAAATTCGACACTACAACATATAAAAGATTTATCGAGCAGAAATCTAGCAAGTAGGATATTTAATCCCATAGTATAACAGAGAATAAGCAAAGACAGAAGCTTGTTCAGAGATTGGAAAGTAATCAAAAATGGGGAAAAGAAACCACTATTCTCAGACATAATACACAAGTTCCTTCATTCAATTGCAAAGTAACAATTGATACTAAGATAAGTGAGCTTACAAAAATAAGAAATAACCAACTAAAAGAATAAAAGCAAGAGAGGCATCAAATACATACTCTTGAGAGTAATGACTAGAGAGATTAATTGTTCCCTCATCTATCGCCAGTTCCTCATGTTCATTTAACATTTCATTGCTAAATGCACAGTCGGCAACAAGAGGTGATCTCAACCATTGGTTTTGAGCCTGAAATGTGCTGTTATCTGCATCTAAAAGAAACCTCCATTAAGACTTAACATCACTTAACGATCCAAAAGAGCAATAGTATATGAGAAAAAGGAACAGGTAAATCAGCTGCCTTACCAGGACAATGCGGGGGATTTTCAGTCGCTCTGAAAGAGACACCAGCCATTTCGTTTGGTTCTGTTGGATTGGGTGCATCTGAGGTCAGTGTTTGTGCATTCTGAATAATCTTAGTACCCAAATTGAAAAATATACATATCATGAAAAACTTGAGAAACTGAGAGAAAGTGAGATATGGTTAGATAAACAATCAAGCGCCACAAACAAAATAATCTTAGTACCCAAATTGCAAAAATGCTTGCAAGAAATGAGAATAACTCGCCTTACCTTTTGCATCTGATGCGACGCCAATGTCTCGCCGAAATATAATCAAAGATAACTTCATTGTGAATCAAAGATAACTTCAAAGATAACTTCAATTTGCCCAAATATCATCTATGAGTGACTAGAATGTTGAAATCTTTCGGCGCTTTGTGGATTCAGGCACTGGCAGTGTAAAGAAGCAGGAACAGTCACGCATGACATTAAGGTTCATGATGCAATATTTAGACCAGGAAAGGGCATTCAAGTCAAAAGGAAAACAATATTGATATGTGATAATCAAATAACCTGAAAATTTTAAATATGGTGTTTTGAAGGTTTCCAGATCATATATTTCTACTGATAGTGGAGTACATTGTAATCAATAAGACATAAAATTTCACTGTTTTTCAGTGCCTGCTAAACAAAAAATCACATATCATAATTTTATCATAGTTTTATACTAAGGTCCAAGACTTGATGCATCATGAATATCTAATAAGACTCCAGAGCACATTAAGTTTTTAGCTAAGACACCATAATTAACATTTCTTGGTTATAATTACGAAGGTATTTGGGTTGGGTGCCAACATTTATAAGGATGAACCGTTGACCCTCCATTTTGTTCTATTTTTGGTCTTGTTCATGAGGATTAACCGAAAGGATATGCATGTATGCATGTTGATATTTACCATGAGCGGAAGCAAAATTCTGTAATCCTTTGTCAACTCAAAAAGAAGCAATACTGAGGTCAAAGGAACTGAACAAACTGAAGCTAGGGTAGCAGCCATTCCCACCTGCATGGATAAATATAGTTGGATAATGTATAGAATAATAGTTAATTATATAAAGGTAGATTATCTATAAGAAATCTAAGTTTCTAAAGCTCAGATACCGATTTCAAAATATGCTACAGTTTAGGTAGATTGTATTGATTTTTACCCTCTTTCTAATTTCTAAGTTTCTAACTTTTCATTCTCCCAATCTTTCGAAAATGCGGCACTACAAAAGTTTGGAGTATATTGAAGAACCTGACCATGTAATTAACTATTATTCTATACATTATCCAACTATATTAATGGCCATCTTGTTCTATCTCTTTGTATTTGAGTCTAGAGCTTTGTATTGCACTCTATAGTACTACTTTAATTGTAAGCATTAGTACTTCTATTAAAACTTAAAAGAAGAAATTTTAATTGGACCTAAATTCTTTTTTATAATTGTCCACATGCTTGGAATTTTGAGAACAACTTGAATATAAGCTAACACATGGTGAGGCGATATCGCGATAAAGAAATTTAGCATGATTTAGGTTACAAACCTTGCACACTAATCTAGTAAATATGTTATTTGTTATCTCTTGCTAGGCAACATCAATCTGCACTTGATTGGCTGCTTTCATGTATTTGATAGTCCTTTTGAATCGAGGACCTATTACTCATGTCATAAATTTGTATGCATGATTATTTTAACCATCACCGGTTCTACTTTAATGTGTTATGCACATTATGTAAGATGAACTCAAAGAGCTAGCAGTATTTCAAGAACTTGGAGGTTCATAGTTTGATACTCTTTCTCGAAAGTTTATAGATATTTGAGTCTCACTATTCTTTTGTTACTTTGAGAGTTCTGTAGTTCTGGAGTTTGGAGCAAATTTAAAAACCTCGGCTGGCCATCTTATAATAGATCTTTTATTCACTTGAATTAGTACACAATGCACAGTCTTACTTCCCTTTTTGTACTTCCCTTTTGCACTTAGTTTTCTTTTTTCCTTGTCAGATTGAAAGCTTCAGATTTACAGCTTATACTCGCCTACTTTTTTAATGTGAGGGGGTTTTCATATAATTTTACCTACCAAATATCACATATCATATAATTTTACCTACCAAAACTAAGCCACGAGATAGTTCGATGTACCCTATTTAGAATATACTAGAGAAAAAAACAATTAACTAATCGAATTCAACTGAGTAATAAGCTATTACCAATGTAAAACAGGGTCAAGAAATTGCAGCAACTTCCAATAACAGAAAGAACCCACAACCCTGCAATCACCTGAGAAAACACAAGGTTCGAACAGTGTAATCAGAATAAGCCCATGACAGAACATTAAAAATTTTAAAAGAAAAACCGTTGGATTTGAATCAAGATGTGAGTATCGATTACATACACCAAGGAACTTCTTCAGATCACGCCCAGAAGCGATCTCTCTCAAAACGGCAAATCCCCTGTTGATCTCGTATCTCAACGAGAGCGCAATGTTCGCGACCACATCTTCACCGATGCTCACCTCAGGAATGTTAGGCGGAGACCTAGAAGCCAGAAAAAAGTAGTGATTAGCAACAAAACTGCAGTAAAGTAGCTGAAAAATTAGAGAGAAAATACTAAATCTGAAAAATTAGAGAGAAAAATTAGAGAGAAAATACCACATCTTCACCGATGCTCACCTCCGATGAGAAAGTATGATGAATTAATACTAAATCCGAGCAATTAATACTAAATTAGAGCAACTAGAGACCTAATAAATATAAAAAACAGAAAAAAATTAAGCAAAAATTACATCAAAATCATTGATATGAAACCAAACATCAAAATCTACAAACGATTACCACCTTATCCCGCGGGTTGGTGCGGAGTCGGAGAGGAGATCGGTGTCGGAGAGGAAGAGAGAGTGTTGAGAGAGATCGGTGGAGAGGGAGAGAGATCGGTGGAGAGGGATCGAAGATCGGTGGAGAGGGAGAGAGATCGGTGGAGAGGGGATTTGTTGGTGAGTGAGGGGCGAGGTGAAAGAGGAGTGTGGCGGGGTGAGGCGCGCACGGAGAGGGGGCGGAGGCGGGGGGCGATGGTGTGGGCGAGGGGAAACGGATTTGATCGGGCGTGGGGATTTTGATCGGGCGGGGGGCGTGGGGATTTTGATCGGAGGGGTTTTTTTTTTTTTTTTTTTTTTTTTTTTTGGGTGGTGGGCTTTGATTTTTATTGGACCGAATTTTAAAGTAAATTTTTCTTGGCCCATTTTTTTTTATTCTTGTCATCAAAATATATATATATATATATATATATATATATATATATATATATATATATATATATATATAGTGGCCATAAATTATGGCCATCAAATAACAAAAAAAATTTATTTGGTGGCAAAAAATTTTTGCCACAAAAAAATTAATTGCAAAAGATTGAAAACTATATAGTGGCCATAAATTTTTGTCACGAAATGAAAAAAAATATTATTTGATGGCAAAATTATTTTTGCCACAATAGAACTAATTGAAAAAAAAATTAGAGATTATTTGGTGACTATAAATTATGGTCACAATATATATATATATATATATATATATATATATATATATATATATATATATATATATATTTGGTGGCGACAAATTTTCGCCACAAAAATCTAAATGTAAAAAATTATATGGTGACAATAATATGTCACCACCGAAACTAATAAATCTTGATTTGAAAACAAAAATTAATAATAATTATTCTTATTTGGTGGCGATAATGTTTGGCCATCAAAAAATAATAATAACAGTGGCAATATTTACATAATCGCCATTAATTATGATAATTTAGTGGCAATAATTTATGTGGCCATAATATATTTGCCACTAATTTTTATTATTGGTGGCGATAATGTTTGGCCATCAAAAAATAATAATAACAGTGGCAATATTTACATAATCGCCATTAATTATGATAATTTAGTGGCAATAATTTATGTGGCCACAATATATTTGCCACTAATTTTTATTATTGGTGGCGATAATATTTGGCCATAAAAAATAATAATAACAGTGGCAATATTTACATAATCGCCATTAACTATGATAATTTAGTGGCAATAATTTATGTGGCCACAATATATTTGCCACTAATTTTTATTATTGGTGTAGTGTGTGTTTGATTGTGGCAGTGGCGGAGTATTCGGGATCCATGGTTTAATTTCCACCTTATTTTAACTGTAATAATATCGACCTTTTGGGATGATGAGTGTAACATTGCTTGTGCCTGCGATTCTCAATGTCGATCATTAAGCATACCACTCCATCTTATTAGTCCTTCACGTGTAGCTAAGTGAAAAGAGGCATATGTAATAATTGCTGGAATATATGGTGGGTCACATGCACAAGAGTTTGAGCCCTAAGCAATAGCTTATTTTGCGGATTGAATCAAATAGAATAAACAATTTTACTGTCTCTGTGATATACAGATGTCCTTT
This sequence comes from Tillandsia fasciculata, assembly GCA_029168755.2. Classification (NCBI taxonomy): domain Eukaryota; kingdom Viridiplantae; phylum Streptophyta; class Magnoliopsida; order Poales; family Bromeliaceae; genus Tillandsia; species Tillandsia fasciculata. The sequence continues at coordinate 19,784,475 of CM054946.1, read as the reverse complement.
TTTTCTATAGCTATGATGCGCAACTGTTCTATTAGCCATCACCTTGTAAATAATAGAAAACCAAAAATCGAGTGTCGGATGCGTTACAACCGCTAGGTTACAATAAGTGGGACCAAAACTTTATGCTTTTAGCACTTCCATTAGTATGGGAATTCCACAATGAGAGGAAAACATGATAGCACGTACAGTTTTGAAGAGTCCATGCAACCAATTTGTACTTCCCAATGATGACTACGATAATAACATGCCTCGAATCCCTGGATGAGTAGATCCATTTGATGCCAAATTGTGGTTCTTTTAGCTTAAACTTTGGCTGTTGCTATTTGAAGTAAAGGAATTTTCCAAACTAAGCAAAAATAAGGTGCTGTGGGCTATCCGTGATGTCGCATTTTGAACTTTGAACTCCGCTACCGCGGTTCGAGTCCTCCGCTTTAGGCCGTGATTTTGTAATGCCAAATTGGCTTGAACAGTAAAATTCTATTTTTCGATAGCGACTTCTTAATACTACATTTCACTGTTCCAAAACAATCAGAAGCTTCGAATTAGAGCTAATACGCTTTTCTAATCTTTTTGTATCCGGCATACTTGGGCCGATCCAAAACTTACCAACGTAATAAAATTAGTGGGCCGAGCCTGAAGCGTCTCAGCCCAAGCTATAAAATATATGTTAATGGGCCGGGCCTCGAAATCACAACCCATTAAGAACGCAGGCGTAGAAGAAATTATTGTATGGACCATGTTCATTACGCCTCCAAAATCCGTCCTACCAAAAATTTCAAATCTAAAATAAATGATCAAATGCGATAGATTTTATTTTGATACAGTTGTGAATTGTGATTAATCTTAGACCGCGGTCCACGCAATAATTTCTTCGGGCAAAATCTTCGTCCCTCTCCTTTAAGAGGCGGAAGAAAAAACCCCCGAACTCTCCCCGACCTTAAACCTTCACTCCCATGGCGCCTCTCCTCTCTCATCCCCTCCACTCTCCTCTCTCTCTCCCCTGCGCATCTCAACCCTCTCCCTCTCCTTCCCCTTCCCTCCAATTTCGCCTCCAAAAGAGGAATCGATTCGTCCCCTCCTCACTCTCTTCGTCTTCTTCAGCATCTTCTCTCACTCCCTCCTCCCATTCCCCGAAGGTGCGATCTTTTCTTGTAGCCGCATCATAAATTTTGGTGTTAGTGGCTTGTTATTCGAAATTTTCCATTTAATTGTTCTTTTTCTGTGTGTTGGTTTTAGCAGAAATCGGCGAATTGGAAAGGTACCAAGTGGAGAGATCTTTGGAGCCTGAACAATTGGGTAGTTCGCGATTATTATCGGCTCGTCGATTCCGTTAATGCTTTGGAGCCCCACATTCAGAGGCTTTCCGACGAGCAGGTCAAATCCCATTTCGCTATTTTTTTAAGAAACAGGATGTATAAGATGATTGGGTTGTGAAAACAAAAACTAATTTTGAATCCTTCTGTTATGGTGTTCTTTGTCCCCTCGATGTAATGTATTCAGCTGAGAGGAAAAACTGCCGAATTCCGCCACCGCTTGAGTCGTGGGGAAACCCTAGCTGATCTCCAAGCTGGTTCATTTCACGTTTCTATAATGTCTTTTTTTTTTTTTTGTTAATATGTCTCGAGTTTATAATTTTCTTATATTTGTTTCTTTAATAACTAACACGCAGAGGCATTTGCCGTGGTACGAGAGGCTGCTAGAAGGAAGCTTGGCATGCGGCATTTCGATGTTCAGGTTTTGGTTCTTCTTCTTCTTCCTCTTTTCTCCATCTTTTTGTGTCCTAAAATGAAGATAATGGTTAATTGTGCTAAATTGAGCAAGTATTTTGTGGTCGTTATATTTGTTATAATTCTATCAGATAATTGGCGGGGCTGTTCTTCACGATGGGTGCATTGCAGAGATGAAGACCGGTGAAGGAAAGACGCTGGTTTCCACCTTAGCGGCTTATCTTAATGCACTCACAGGAAATGGGGTACATGGTATGCCCAATTTCTCTTAGTTTTCACCGATGGCATTGAGATACAATATGATTTAGAGAAAGAAAGGCCCCTTTGTATTGCGTCGCTGAATCCAGATGTTGCATATCTGTATACCAAGCGCAGTTTGGGGAATTCGATTTTCATTTTATAAAGTAGAATTTCGTAAGTTATATGTGGAAGGGCATGCTATTTCACTCATGAAAGGCTCATGAACTTCCTTACTACCAACCTTATTACTGTGGGCATTAATAATCTTGTTACTTCTTCAGTGGTGACTGTAAATGATTATTTGGCTCAACGTGATGCTGAGTGGATGGGCCGTGTTCATCGCTTTCTTGGTCTATCTGTGGGTCTTATACAGGTATTTCTTTTTGCACTCAACAATACATGAGTTTCAATTTTTTTTTTTTTTTTTAATTTTGTTCATTAAATATTTCGTGGGTCGTATGTTGAACAAATAATAATTTTTCTGGGGGCTTACCACCTATTTTCTCATGTTGCTTGCTTCCATAGGGTGGCATGCCAGCCAATGAGAGGAAAGGCAACTACAGCTGTGATATTACGTACACTAATAACTCGGTATTATGCCAAATACATGAAACTCTCATTTTCTGAAAATGTGGTTCGTTATAACTGTTGTCACGGAAAATACTATTATATTTATATTTTATTATATCGTACACATCTTGCAGGAACTTGGTTTTGACTATCTTCGTGATAATTTGGCACGAAACAGAGGACAGCTTGTTATGAGATGGTACTTAAAGTGTTTATGGATTCTTTATTCTTTGATTTATTGTTGATAGCAATTGGTACTTTTTTCTATGCCTTTCGAATTAACGGAATGGGACAATTTATGTTTTTTTGTTAACAACCAATAATGTTCTTGACAGGCCAAAGCCATTCCATTTTGCAATTGTTGATGAAGTGGATTCGGTTCTTATCGATGAGGGAAGAAATCCATTATTGATCAGTGGTGAGGTAGTTTCTAAATTTTCTCTGTCGTTACTTTTCTTTCATATCTGCTATCATTATTGACTGGTTGAAGCTTTGTGAATTTTAGTTGCTAATTCAGTTTATTAATGAATGTTTTGGAACTAGGATAGTAAAGATGCGGCACGATATCCTGTTGCTGCCAAAGTTGCTGAGCTTCTTTTACCAGGAATTGTAAGATTTACTTGGGTGAAAAAAATCCTTAATAGCTAGCTTTTTTTTTTTTTTTTTTTTTTCCTTTTTCCTAGTTCATATTCCCATATTATTCACTATGAGATGACTCCCTATCACAGCATTACAATGTGGAACTTAAAGACAATTCTGTAGATTTGACTGAGGAAGGAGTTGCTCTAGCTGAGATGGTTCTGGAGACAAATGATTTATGGGATGAAAATGATCCATGGGCAAGGTGCTTATATATGTTTTTCTTTAATTTGCAAACTATTTGTTGGTGCCTTGATGGCTTCAATCATTTTAGTAGTGTTTTAAAGGATAAGTATGTTGTATATTTCTTCCAGTGGCATTAGTTCTGCAATGAATGGATCATTATGCTGCAGGTTTCTTATGAACGCATTGAAGGCCAAAGAATTTTACCGCCGGGATGTCCAGTATATTGTTAGGAATGGGAAGGCACTCATTATTAATGAGGTAATCCTTTAGTGTATAGTAGGATTCTTTACAGGTTTTGGTTTATTGTAAGCGCGACAGACAATCTTATTAATCACCATCAGTTCCTCGTTACCTTACATATTCTTAGTTTTGGTTCATAAGCTTAGGTAAACAAGCATTTGTCCAATTTACTTTTATTTTTGAGATTACCTAAAAATTATATTTTGTTGCTGAACAACTTAAAGGGTTTCAGACTTATATAGGACAGAAACTGCTTCCTCATTCTGCTGAAACAATAATGCTTATTATGTTCCAGCTTACTGGGAGAGTTGAAGAGAAAAGGAGATGGTCTGAAGGCATTCACCAAGCGGTAGAAGCTAAAGAAGGCCTAAAAATTCAGGTAGTTATTGACTTTCACGTTTTCAAGTTTTTCCTACTAGAGAAATTTATAGTGAAATACATGACTAAAATTGCAAGCAATTTGCTTGAAAGTCTTCTACGTGATTCCAATATTGATATCATCAGGCAGATTCGGTTATTGTGGCCCAAATAACGTACCAATCACTTTTTAAGCTGTATCCGAAGCTTTCAGGGATGACAGGAACTGCTAAGACAGAAGTATGGTTTAAACTGCTTTGATATCTAGATGACTCTCTGAAACATATTTTTTCTTTTGAATATTCACAAAATTTGATTTCCATTTTTCCACTATACATATCCACAGGAAAAGGAATTCCTCAAGATGTTCAAGATGCCAGTTATCGAAGTCCCTACGAACTTACCAAATATACGAATTGACTTGCCGATTCAGGCTTTTGCGGTAGGGCTTCCCATGAAAGTTTGGGGGTACAAGCTAAGTGAAAATCTTCTGATCTTATATTGCATTTTTTGGATGTTTTAGACTGCACGTGGGAAGTGGGAATATGTGCGGGCAGAAGTAGAGTCGATGTTTCAATTAGGTCGCCCAGTTTTGGTTGGAACCACAAGGTGAGTCTATATTTCTAATTTTTTTAAATATAAAACATGAATATCTGGTGTTGAAAAATGTAGTATTTTCAAGTTTACTGATTGTTCCAAGGATCAGTATTAATTTGTGCGGAATAAGATCTTGTAACTATTGATGCCTGGTGAGTAGGTTTTTAAAAGTTTGGCATTTCAGATGTTGCCGATCACAGCTGCTGGTTTAAACATTGATTTTAAGGCTCCTGTGCTTAAGTTTTGTAAAACTCTCTAAACTTACACCTGTGTAATTCAATCTTGAATTTTTATTTATATGTGCTTTTGCAGTGTTGAAAATTCCGAATACCTGTCAGATCTATTGAAAGGCCAAAATATACCTCATAACGTTCTTAATGCTAGGCCTAAGGTTCCTCACCAACCTTCTGTGCCTTGAGTTTCATGAAAATATTCTTTTATCAAAATTTTCAATCATAAAAAAGTGCATCATTTGGTAGTATGCTGCAAGGGAGGCTGAAATTATTGCACAGGCTGGTCGGAAACATGCCATTACAATTTCAACTAACATGGCTGGCAGGGGCACTGATATTATCCTTGGTGGCAATCCGAAGGTCTCTGAGCTCAAAATCTCTTTAGTTGCATTATATTTCGTTCTCTCTGAAGAAATGAAAACAAAGAATAATATCTTATATTACTATTAGCTCCTTTGTGTAATTTTTAGCAAGTGTTATATGGATCCTTTCCTATTTTCTCACCAGATGCTTGCAAAAGAAATTGTGGAAGATAACATACTCCCTTTTATGTCACAAGAGCCTCCAAATGTTGTAGCTGCTGGGGAATCCATCTCCCAAATGGTGATTTTCGTCTTGTCCTTTTCTCTATTAGAAAAGCTTTTATTTGCTCTAATACTTTTGAGTTCTATCTGTGTTGCAGAATTTCCCGAAGATAAAGATAGGACCATCTTCATTAGCCTTGCTTGCAAAGGCTGCAGTGATTGGTAAATATTATATTTTAGTGCCGATATTGGGTTCTACACCTATCCATTTGTTCCAGAGAAGTCAGGAAGTTAATACTAGTTATTTAAAAAAAAAATGTTTTTCAACAATCTTGTTTTGCAGCAAAATATGCTCGGAAAAGTGAGGGGGATGTCTGGTCTTATCAGAAAGCGAGGTCCATAATTTCAGAATCTATAGAAATGGGCCATGTAACTGGAACGGAGGAACTAGAAAAGTGTTTGGCTGAAGAGTCCGAGACTTATCTTCTTGAACCTGCGATAGCACTTGCGTATCTCACAGTCTTGAAAGACTGTGAAGTGCATTGCTCCATTGAAGGGACTGAGGTGAAACGATTGGGCGGGCTTCATGTGATTGGAACTTCTCTACACGAGTCTCGACGAATAGATAATCAGGTGAGGGCACAGATGTAAATATGCACATTGGGCTAACTGATCTTGAACTGTATTTGCTTTTTCGTTGCCTTAACCTTATATTTTCTAAGCGGAATTTTTCAAAGTAATGCACAACTTCTAATCCGAATGCTCGTAAAATAATTGTCTAGACATGCTTTCCGGCAAGTGTACCTTCGGAATTATTTAATTATCAGAGCTTATGTGATGTGATTCATTTAATATGTTAAAGCATGAATGGGCTTCTTGTTTTGATGATACTTTGTGCTGTTTGATGCAATTATCTTCATTCAAGGTTTTGTGTAAGACTAGATATGTTATTTACTGGTCTAGTACTTATATTTAGTCCTTTGTTCTTTGGTTCTTCCCTGATGCATGTTCCTCTATTGAGGGCCTTAATCTTTTTGGTTCTAAACCTAGTATGATGCTGTTAGGTACAGTGAAGGCTTGTTGTAGGCCTGATTATGACTTAAGAAATTCTACCAACACTTAGTCATGCTGACAAAGGAATGAAAAGAAGAGTATTCATGTCCCATTCCCTTCTCAATCTGTTTCACAGTATACTATTACTAGATGACTCACTGAAATAGTTTCTTCTTTGCTATAGCGATGTTCACAAAGGTATTGCATGTGATGAAACATCCTTTATCTTGTGTATGGGAAAATTTAATGTTTGAGAAGGGCAACCTATAATTTTTACTATGAAATCTCATGTGAGCCTATGTTAGTTGTGTTGATGGATGTTTGTTTATTTTCCTGTTGTCAGCTTCGTGGAAGAGCTGGTAGACAAGGTGATCCTGGGTCAACAAGGTTTATGGTGAGGTAAAATTCTGTTTTAGACTGAACAAAAAAATTACTAAAATTGTAACTAGATTAGTTCTCGAACAATAACTGTGATGTATACTTGGCTTGCTATCCTTTTCGGCAACATTGCTGATACTTCTTCAGTCGTAAGGATGGGTCTACCTGCACCATAAAAAGTGTACTAAAACATTAATATGGAATAACTAGGAATAAAACACATTAATATGGTATAACTAGGAATAAAAATGGTATTACTTTAATTTGAAGATAAAATTATATATCTGTGGAAACTAGATTTGGTCCTAGTCTTAAAGGATATTTATGAAAGTCGTTGTTTTTCTTCTTTACGGAGTCAGAACTCGTCGCCTTAATGCCTTTTCTTGATCTCTTCATTTTGAAGAGATTCTTGCTTGTTATTGTTGTAAATAATATATCTGCAGCATTTATATTTTGTGTTAGTCAGTATCAATCATTTGTCCTTTAGCTCTTTTTCATATATGGAGTTTGAATGATCTTTTTGTCAACCAGTTTACAGGATGAAATGTTTCGAAAGTTCAACTTCGATACTGAATGGGCAGTGAGACTCATATCAAAGATAACAAATGATGAGGACATACCAATTGAGGGCCGTACCATCGTTAAACAGGTCTGCTTATCTATTGACTTGTTAACATTTTTTTTTCATCTTTCAAACGATGAGTAATTCTATACTAATGTTTTTCTTCTTCATTGCAGCTTTTAGCCCTTCAAATTAATGCAGAGAAATACTTCTTTGGCATAAGAAAGAGCCTTGTCGAGTTTGATGAAGTCTTAGAGGTACATCTTCTGCAACTATATTAAGGAGTAATTTTATCACATGGGATCCAACCTTTTGGTTGATTTAGTTATTAATAACTAGCTTTGATTTTTTAAGCTTTTGATGCATCTAAATTTCTCAATTACTAGGTCCAAAGAAAGCATGTGTACAGCCTTAGGCAATTGATATTGACCGGTGACTCTGAAAGCTGTTCTGAACAAGTATTCCAGTGAGTTTCAAATTTTGCTTATTCAATTGTTTAACTCGAAGTTGAGTGGAAATATGTCAAAGTAGGACTAATGACTCATTCCTATTTATTATTTTAATATATTTTTATATCCTATCCAAAATTGATCCTGTAGTTATTTTAGCTTTTCTAGTTATAATCTTCTTCACTATATTCAAAACCTTTCTAGATTGGTGTGTTTATGAAATTGATTGTTTTCCAAAGATCTAATTTTTCATAAATTTGGTTGGTTTTTTTTCAAAAGAAATAAAAGAGAAGTTCAATTTTAACTTTTTGACACCAGATCATGTTCCTCTTAATTCCTTCTCAAAGAGGCACTGTGAAAAAACTGCAGGTACATGCAAGCAGTAGTTGATGAAATTATTTTTGGTTGCGTTGATCCCCAAGCGGTACTTACATGACTTGATTCTTCTCTTTTACGTTATATGATCGAATGTCAATGGATTATGATGTTATTCAATTCAAATAATCTCCTTATCTATTTTAGCCCCCAAAGAATTGGAGTACAGGAAAGCTCTTGGATGAGTATATCCAAATATGCGGAAAGCTATTACCTGGTAATCAATGCTTGTGCATGATATCCTTATATTATTACTAGTTACTTAAACTGTATCACTAATTACGCATCGAAGCAATATTAAAGGTTTGCTTTATGAAAAATTTGCAGAGTCATTTAAACAAATCAAGGAGGAGGATTTGTTATCATCACTTGACCAGATACATGGATTAGGCTCTATTGACATCGATACTTTCTCTCTCCCAAACCTGCCAATACCTCCAAATACATTCAGAGGAATCCGAAAGAAAACGTCTTTGTTGAGACGTTGGCTTGCTATCTGTGCTGATGATACAGTGAAGTAAGTTCTAAAGCTGATTTTCTTAATATATTTATTTGTGCATTTGCTTGTACATATAATTTGTGTGCACTTTTGTGATCTTTTGGTTTTGTTAAAAATGTAGGAAAGGCAAATACTTGGGTATAGTCAATCTTCTTCGCAAGTATTTTGGAGATTATGTAATTGCTTCTTACTTGGAAGCTGTAGAGGAGTCTGGTTATGATGATGCATACATTCGGGAAATTGAGGTGACTTCTATTTGAACAGTTTCTTTTCTTCTTTTGTATCACATGATGCCAATGACTCTTCCAATCTTCTTCTGGTGATAATGTTGTTTTTCAATATTAAACAACTTTTCACCGAATTCTTTGTTTCTTAACTTGCTATATTTAAATATTATATGTGATAATGCTGCTGTGCATATTCAGCAAATTTCCTACAAGCTTATGTTCCGTCTACTGTTGTGAACAAATATTTCACTCTGACATATATATATTTTTTCTTCATTTGCTGCTTTCTTGCTTGATTTCAGAGGGAAGTAATTGTGAAGACTCTAGATTGTTTCTGGAGGGACCATTTAGTAAATATGAACCGGCTCAGTTCAGCAGTAACTTTTCTGCAACTTTTCGTAGTCATTGTGTATTATCTGCATATTTTGTTCTCACCTCAAATCATCCTAGTGCCTAGTTAAAAGTAGATTTTTTCTTTAAAGTTTTTTAATCTGTTTGGTAGGTGAATGTTCGGAGCTTTGGACATAGAAATCCTCTTGAAGAGTACAAAATAGATGGATGTCGCTTTTTCATCTCAATGCTTAGTGCGACGAGGAGATTGACAATCGAATCGTTGTTTCATTATTGGTCATCTCCTTTAGAGTCTGAAGAACTCTTTGCTGTAAATGCGGGCACATAAGGTAATGTCTCCTCTCTTGGTCTTCTAATCCTTAATACATTATTTAGGTGTCCCGTGGACTAATAGTATACTGTTTTGTCATCGAACCCTCTTGCTGATTTCGTCTGTAAAATGCTGCCGTTTGATTTCATAGGAAGAGATTTTGTCTTTCTTCAAGCAATCAGGGCGCAACTGCTATGAGTGTCAAGCAGTAGGTTTGTTATAATCGCACCTCTAGTCTCTTATAGAAACCAGAAATGGTGCGGCCTCATCCTCTTTTTTCTTTTTTTTTTGTTTGTTTGTTTTGTTTTCAGAACAAGTATTAGCGGGTGGTGGGAATTGGAAAGAGGTCATGATGTTGTATATGTACAGGAGATGGGGCATATCTCATCCTTTGATGCTTTAGCATGTGTCTCCCTCCTACTTCAGATTAACTAGAGAGGTATGTGTCAAAATGCAGTATATAGCACCTGTACTTTTTTATTCATATTCCTTTCAAATTTTTAGATATTCATTAAGTTAAACTGAAGTAGAAGAGATCACGAATTCTTCACATACTGCTTCTTCTTTCTTTCTTTCTTTCTTTTTTTCTTTTTATGGTTTTGCTTTTAATTTTTATTTCCTTAATTAATTCGTTGTTTTTTTTTTTTTTTGGTGATTTTGCTATTATGGGCTCTTGGTTGGAAACTTTATAATTAATAAAATTGTGTGACTCGCCTCTGCATTCCCTTCATTTACTATTAGATTCTCGTTGTTTAAAGTTCCTGTCTCCATTTCTAGTGACACGTATTAATTGAAACTTAAAACACTCAAAAAGGAATCTGATTAAATTATTTTTTATTAGATATGATTTAGGAGTGTCTTGTTTTATTCGAAACCAATGGAGTTTCTCACGGTTGATCATATTATTTTATACAATCAGTTACTTGGTCCGTGTTGTTCCACAACTTCTGAAGCTTTTAAAATATTGAAGATATAATAATAATAATATTCAATGATTGTGTTCACCGTGACCACCTTTACTTCTTTTTAAAAAAAAAGATTTATCTTTTGGGACTCTTCTTCAACTGTCGGTTGAAATTATTTTTGTAAGATTTAAGCAGTAATTTGGTGATTTTCAAGCCTTAGTATTTCCTAGTGTTGTCGACATTATAAGGCCATATTATGTTAATGAATTTATAAATAATTAGGCTGTTGGAATCACATCAAGTTTTTGACTAATCTCGGTGGTCTAATTACTTCAATCCAGATCAGATCTCAATCAAGTCACCAAGAAATTACAGTTGGGGCGTGGATTATGTCGTGTATTAGCAACACTTAAATACTAAATTTTATATTATAAAATATTATCAATAAATCAGTATAATGTAATATATTTAATAATTAATATAGTAAATATAATTTTCTTATTTTTTTATTTTATATTATTATTATTGTTATTATTAATTTGATGAACACATATACTGTTAATTTTGACCGTATATATATATATATATATTTCTCCGTGAAGATAACGTTCCTAGGGTAAATGTAACGTCACTCTATTCAATTCAATTCTCTATTCAATTCAATTCAATAATGCCTGCGTAGGACCGTAACGCTTAGGTGACCTCTTGGGTAGCTTTTAATATATATATATATATATATATATATATATATATATATATATATATATATATATATATATATATTTTGATGTGACCGATAGGTCTGGTCCGTAGTTCTCCTTAACCTCACATCGAAGCACACGCATGTAAAAAACCCACTCCATGTGACCATCTATATATATATTGGTCGGAGATTTAAAGGGTTTTTGAACATTATGCGCGTATGAGGGTGGAGTTATATTAAATTTTTAAAAATTCACATACATAATACATGAGGTTAAAATTCTTGACCTTTAAATTATTCTACAGTACTGTACACATTAGCTAGTAGGAGTTGGCCTACCAGCTAGGTGTGCTTTTAATGTCGATGGTGAATGGCGCTTGGTTTCGGTTTCAGTCGAAATGGTTAGGCCCCACGAAGCAATCATTCTAAGGAACCTTTTTTTTTTTATAAAGAGTAAATTATAGGACTTCTTAAATTTTAATTTATTATATATATATATATATTTTTTTATTATTGTTATAACTAAATTTTGACATTCTAATTCAAACTAGCTAAATATTGATAATTTATTAATTATTAATATAAAAGTGATGTAAAAATATATGATTAAAGATACTTAAATAGTTAATTATATTTTGAGGACTGAAAATATAATTTACTCAGCATTTTTAAAAAGACACAGCGCGGTGGACACCAGCATCTCATTTCATGGTACAACAACTCTATCTTGATAAATTAATGCCTGTGTCCTTTGTCACGTGCGCTAATTGGATTGATAGTTGATGCCATACAAATTACCTAAATTTTTTTCATGTATAAAATAAACAGTAAAATCTATGTTTTTTTTTTTTTTTTTTTTTTTTTTTTTTTTTTTTTTTTTTCAATTTTCTTACTTTTAATATGTAGGCATTCAATGAGTGAGTTAAGTTGAGGTGTTTATTATAAAATTTTAGAGAGTGGTTCAGGTAATATTTTCCCTTGTTAAGCTATAATTATACTACTAGTACTGAATGAATCGTATTTATTATTTAATTTCATAGCTTTTAGATTCACAATGTAGTATCATCATCACCGAATAGTAAATTCTACTTCTTTAGAAAATGAACGATAGATAGTAAATATTATTTTCTACTGTCCATAATATTCTAATTTTTCTCATAATTTCTCCTGAATTTGTGGTGCATGGCATGATGAGAGTAGTGATGCTGAACCTGAAATTTGCCTTTTAACATGACAAGAAGCTGATTAATACATGCCCACTTCTTTACTTGTCTTTTTACATAAAAGATATTGATGTTTTGTTTTGGCTCCATCTAATTAGTTGGAGAAGCATCAACGCAATAATTAAATTGGATTTTTCATTTTGTTTTTTTTATTAATTTCAAGAATATATTTTGGCTTTTCTGTGATGATAAAGCCCCACTATTTCACCTCATCCATTGAGATATACCTGAGTGAGTTTATTAAAAAGGAAGGAAAAAAAAAAAAAAAAAAAAAAAAAAAAAAAAAACCTAACAGGTTCTTTAAACTAGCATAGTGTGTTGTGCAAATCTGTGTTGCTGCATATGCATAGAAAATTTGGAAATGAGTTTTTCCACATACTCGATAAACGCATTAATGATATCAATAAAGAATCGATTTAGTACAGTCAAATTAGTAGTTTTATCTCTGCTAATAATACTACTCAAAATGTACAATGCTACAGTAGTGTGCACATGAATATTAGAGTTTTTAATAGTATAGACATGTATTAATCGTTCCTAACGCAAGTGGTAAAGAACTTGATGATTAATAACAGAGGTTTCGAATTCGCAGTCTAGTTATTTTATATTTCTAGCTAAATTTATTTTAAAATAAACGAAACAGATAGAATTCTATCTTTCTTTCAAAATAATAATAATAATAATAATAATATTATTATTATTATTATTATTATTATTATTATTAAGGACATATTTGCTTCAGGATTAGAATAAGAATGATATATAAAATTGAATTGTATGGGATAGCTAAGAATTTAATCATATTTGATTCAATATAGGAATGAAAATTAAAATTAATATTTTAAATTATAGGAATGAAAATTAAAATTAATATTTTAAATTTTAAGAAAGAGTTTAGGTTAAAAAATAAATGAGTGATGAAGGGAGGGGAGTGTTAGGTGTTCCGGAAAGAAGACTCGGTGATTTATTTTAAAATGTATTAATTTAAATTTTAAAATTTAAAATTGAATTGGATTTGTTGGGTGAGAACAGAAGTCGGACGCTTGACTTATCCTCTCAAGCGATCCTGTGCCTATTCAATGATCAATTCTTAGCTTGATTCTCAAAGTGCGTCTCAAAATCAAACGATCAGATTGAGCAAAGATTAGCTCAACCAAAATTTTCTCAATCAAACACTTGATTGCAATTGAATGAGGCTCGACTTAAAGAGCCGAACCTTCTTTGTGTTAATTTGAATGGAAATGGACCACAAGTTTAGATTACTCCTAGGCAAGCAGAAAGATTACACTAGAAAACTGTAGAGAAAACTACATATCTAGACTAGAAAAGTTGTATATACTGGAATTGATAGGAAACGGGTCACAAGTTTACACTACTCCTAGTCAAGCAGAAAGGTTATACTAGAAAATTTTTGACTAGACAAGTTGTATATGCCGGAATTGAAAGGAAAAATAATAATAATGGTCCCTAGTTTATGAGATTGCAGAATTTTTTTTTCAAGAAAAATTTATCTATTTATGCTAGTGTGGATTTCTTTTGAGACCCTTCGTCATTTTGGATAATGACGCATCACTTTATTATATTTTATTTTAAGAATACTCGCCAATTTAGGTAATTGCGTATTTTTCATCCTGTGTCCAGTGGAGTGCATTTGGGCAAGAAAATCGCATTGGCGGCCGACTTCAAGTCGTATGATTTCATCCGTTTCTTTCTTAGCGTCCGCTTAATTTTTAGCGTTACTTTTACGGCTCGCTCAGTTTGAAATGTTACGTGACGATTGATTCATAAATTGGCTGACTATATTGATCGATATCTGTACTGTAATATTTTTTTAAATCGTCTAATCATGTTGATCGATATTTTTTCTACATGACGATTTTTTTGACTCTAACGGAACTATAAATCAATCGCTCTATTTTAATTCTAGAATGAAATGAAAATAAAAATTTTATTTTTATAAAATAAATAATAATTATTAAAATTTAAAATTTATTTTAATTATACAGTCTAAAATAAATAAACCAAATCAACAGTAACTGTTAATTATTTTAGCAAAAAATTGAATTAAGAAAATAAATGTTATTCTTAAAGCAGCAAGATCTATTTCATGATGAGGTGACTAACAACTAACCCAACCACGTGCACTGTGCTTGGAACAGGATCCACTGTCCCCTCTCTCAAAGTCTTTTTTTTTTTTTTTTTTTTTTTTTTCTTGCCTCGAGGGCACCGCTAGTCAATTTCCCACACGTGTCGGCATGTCGTTCGCGGCTTAATCTGACTGCATCGCTTCCGACTGCGAAGGCGACGGGGCCTTCACGCATCTCGCGTGGCAAAAAAAAAAAATAAAATAAAAAAATAAAAAAAAAATAAAAAAATAAAAAATTTAGAATTAATTATATACAGATTTCTACAAATATATCAAATAGTAAATATATTTTTATAAAATTTAATTTTTTATATTTATTTCTTTAAAAATTTACCGTTATTCAAATCTATTCTTACCGTCCATATCGGTTAGAAAAATTGAGTTAATTATAAGTTAAATATTTAATCTGGATTAGATAAAAAAATAAATTTATCTTTTTATCCTTTATATATTATAATTATTTAATATATTATTTAATTAATTAGATAAAATATTAATTATTTATTTAATTAATTTAATTAATTTAATAAATAATTAGTTAATTAGTTACTTATCTAGATGAGCTCCGAAGGGTTATCGAAGGCGAATCCGTAGCCATTGGGGGACATGAGTTGCTTGTTGACCATGATGATCCCCACGGAGCTCACCACGTTCATCGCCCACGCCCCGACGTTCGACACCACGGGCTTCTTCTCCAGATCCATCTCTGCCGAACCCTACCACACCCCTTCCCCCTCTCCGCTTCTTCTATTCTCTCCCTAGAGAGAGAGTGAGAGAGAGTGCTAGGGTAGAGAGAGAGAGAGAGAGGGAGACCTCGCGAAGACGACGATGAGGATGCGACCAGGATTTGAGGAGGAATTTATTATTATATAATTATTATAAATAAATAAATAAATAAATATACGAAGAGAAACGATGCGGATGAATCTTTCAAATGCATGGGGCGTTACCGTCGAAGCTAGAAAGGAGATGACCGTTAAGATTTTTATAATAATATTATTTTTGAAAGGATATATTTGTAAGGGGATAAAAAAGTCATTTCACATCGAATTTGTTAAAATATAAACAGATTTCAAACGGTACTAAACCAGAATGATAGATTTAAAAAACTTAAGATTTCTGAAGGAATAAATATGAAAAGTTAAATTTTATAATAATATATTTATTATTTGAGACTTGAATGTAATTAATCCAAAAATGTATGTGAAGCCCCTGTACTATTCTCAATTGCGACATGTCCCCATATTATTTTCAAATATTTGACTTTTCTTTGTTTTTTATGTTTTTTTGTTTTTTTTTTTTTGGTTATATAATATACTTTTGTCATGGTTATAAGATAAAGTTCTAATTTAACGTTTTATGATCAAACAGACGCTTTTTTTTTTTTTTTTTTTATTAAATTACTTACTTGTATTAGTGGTTTATTTTAACTATTCAATTTTATTGTAGAATGACGCATCACTTTGTTATTACTTTTGGCAAGCGAAACTTCTCTCGCAAGGATGGCGGCTCATTTTGGTCAACTCAGTGCTCTCGAACTTGCCCCTCTACTACTTCTCAGTCTTCAGAGCTTCTGTCTGGGTCCTCAAAAGAATCGACTCGCTTCGGCAAGTCTTTTTCTGGAAAGGCTGAAGCTCCGTGTCAGGGGGTAACTGCCTGGTTAGCTGAAAAACTGTCTGTAGAAGCAAAAGGGACGGGGGTTTAGGAGTCTTGAACTTGGAAAGCATGAATACCGTTCTGCTTGCGAAGTGGTGGTGGAGATACTTCTCAACAGAAGTGACCCCTTGGGGACCCCTAGTCAAGGGACTATACTATCAACGCAGAAGACCCCTGAATGAAGGATCCTCGTTCAAACCGTTATCACACTGGTGGAGAAGCGTGCTAGGAACGAGGGAACTCTTCAAGTGCGGTACGACACGCTCGGTGGGAGATGGAGACTTGACAGGCTTCTGGTCAAATATTTGGATTGGAAACTCGCCCCTTTCGACCCAATTTCCATACATCTTCGAACTGGTTTGCAACAAAAATCTTCGGGTGAAAGACTGCTTTGAGCGGAACGGTTGGAACTGGGAGAAAATCCTGGAGGGTATAAGACCTGGTCAAATAGGTCTCGACGCACCAATTCGAAATCTAAAGGCGATCGCACCTAACCTCCCTCTCACAAGCTGTAAAGATGTATTCCACTGGCGTTGCACCACATCTAGGCTTTTCTCAGTTAAGTCCTTGTACCAATTCTTACAAGATAGCGGGGAAGTCGACTCACGCTTCGACAAAATTTGGAAGATTAAGTCACCATTGAAAGTTAAAATCTTTGTTTGGCTGCTACTTAGAAGGAGGGTCCTGACTAGAGACAATCTACTCAAACGGAACTGGGGAGGGCCCAGCTGCTGCGTCATCTGCCTAGGGCCCGAGGAATCTACTAACCACCTGTTTGTTTCTTGTACCGCAGCACAAGCACTGTTGGAGATCTTGCTGCCAAACAAATTGGAGATCCGTAATAGCTCAACCGTTGATAGCCTGTGGGAGACGCACGCACTCAAGAAAAGGGGTTTGGGTAACAGGGCCCTCATCACTATCGCAGCCACGTGGTGGTTCATTTGGCTGGAAAGGAATAGAATGATCTTTGAAAACAAGAACGTTACCCTCTGTGAGATCCTCGCCGAAATCAAACTCTACCGATCCTATAGGTCCAGATTCTGTTAGATTTTTTTTTTTTTTTTTTTTGTGGGCCCGGCCGCTCTACTGCAGACACGGCTGCCTACCCTTGCTAAATTCACCTTCGCCTTGAATGAAGCGGCAGCATGCTGCCTTTCTCTAAAAAAAAAAAAAAAAAAAAATTATTGTAGAATATAATATTGGTTGGTAGAGCTATACAACTAATATTAATAGGAGCAAATTATACTTTTTGTCAAATTTAAAAAATGTAAGCAAAAGTAAATAATGGTTGTTTAAGAGCACAAGAAATCTGCTATTAAAATTTTCGCTTTTATTTTTAATAACAATAATATTTAAATATTTCAAAAGTTAATATTATAAGACTGGTTGGCAAACGATACAAAGTGGGGATAAGGAGGGATAAACTCTTTTATTTGCAAACAACATTTACTGAGGGAGAACAGCGCCCCTTATACCAGGTTATTCCGGATAACCTGGTATAAGGGAAATAGCTGTCCCACCCCGATTCGGTGGAACCTCATTTTTTTTTTTTTTTTTTTTTTTTTTTTTTTCTCTTTTAAATTAAAAAATTTTAAATTATAAGTTATTTAATTTATAAAATTTAAAATTTAATTTTTTTTTATTTTATAAATTTTAAACTTTTTAATTTTACTTTTTAATAAATCTAAAAATTAAAATTTTTTATTTTTTTTAAAAATTTATTAATTTATACAAATTTTTTAATATTTTTTTTAATTATACAAATTTTAAAATTAAAATTTTTGCTCCCACTTTTGTAATTTTTTGAGACAATTAAAATTAAAATTTTTAATATTTATAAATTTTTAACTTTAGAGAATTTTTAAATTTTATAGCTTTTAAAATTTTTAATTTTAATTTTTAATAAATTAAAAAAATTAAAAATTATAAAATTTATTAATTTTAAAATTTATACAAATTTTTAAATTTTTAACTTTAATTTTTAATAAATTTATACTAAATTTTAAAAATTTTAAAATTTATACTTATTTTTATATACAAAATTTTGAATTTTTAAAAATTTATAAATTTTCAAAAACCCAAAATTTTTTAATATTTTTTTATATATAAGTAAAATATATATTTTAATAAATTTTTAAATAAATATTTTAAATTAAATATTTAAAATTATATCAGTAAAATTTTTATCTTATAGTAAAAATTTAATTCCCTCTATTCTTCTTATTACTCTTTAACTTATCAAATATAATTTTTTTTTATTCTAAATACAAGTCTTATATTCAACCAAATACAAAATTATTTTAATTTCTATTTGCATCCGAATTTATATCTATCTCGAAAATAATCAGTTTTCGTTTATATTTAGAAAGATAGCAGAGTACATAACCTTTTGCAGGGACAGCTCAGATTTTTTTTTTTTTTTTTTTTTTTTTTTTTTTTTTTTTTTGGAGAGAGAGAGAAAGTGAATGATAGTATGCCATGGCTTTTTTTATTTCTTTTAATTAAGTTTAACTAAAAATTATTTCTTTTAATTAAGTTTAACTAAAAATATAAAATAATTAAATATAAAATGTAAACTTTTGAATATTAATTATCTAATTTTTTTCACTTACAATCCATTTTATTAACGCTAATTATTAATTTAAAAATTATAAATTATTTTTATTAAAAAATTATAATTTTAAAGTACAGTATTTATAAATTTTAATTATTATTGAATCTAATCATCCTTTTATTATTTTGAACATGTTTCAATCAAACCTGATGCACCGCCCTCCTGAACATAATTCGGCCAATCTAATCTCTCCTGCAAACAGAATACTGATTTCTTTTAATAAGGTTTTTTTTGAAAAAAATAATTCTACAAAATTTATATTTACAAAAATGATTAACTGGACGCTACGTGTGCGCACCACGTCAGCGGAATTACACACAGTCTCAACATGCATGTCTAAACATGCATTTTCAACCTGCGTGTCACAACCTTTTAATTTTAAAATTTAAAATAATTATTTATTTTAATAAATTTATTATAGTTTTCAGAAAAATATATAAAGTGTATTTAACTGATTTAAATCATAAAAATTAAAAAATTTGATAATAAGATTAAGATTTTAAAATATAAGTTTAGTTTAAGATAATAAAATTAAGATAAATTTGATAAAAATTCGATGCGAAGTGGGACGCGTGCCTAGTGCGTATCTAAACACGCACGCACTCACTCTCAACATACGTGTTCAAAGTGCGTGTTTAACTTAATCCGAATCCTCTTTCCTCATTGGCACTCATAGGATAATTTTTATAATTACAAATTTTGTAAAATTATTTTTAAAAACACAAAATTTTAGGAAGTCATTTTAAAAAATAAACCCTTTTAATAAGTTTAAAAAAAATTTGAAGGAAACGGCATGCTACGTCACCACTGGATAAAATTTCAAGGTAAAAAAAAAGGGTAGGTGTTTTCGGGTCCGCAGCGCATTGAATGCGCGCGCTTACACCCATCCAATACCTCTCTCTCTCGATCCTTGTCCCATCAAAATATAAAATAAAATAAAATATAAAGTAATGCGAGTAAGCAGAATAAGAAGAAGAAGAAGAAGAAGAAGAAGAAGAGGAGGAACCTGAACAAGGAAAGTGAGAGATATATATCTTTCCTGGAATCAAGGTATCTTCTTCTTTCCCCTTTCTGGCCCTTCTTTCTAATCCTTTTATTAATTATTTTTCTAAATTGATAATTTGTTTTTCTGTTTGGTTTCAAATTCATATCTGGAACATACTACAAAAGTTGATCATCTCTCGCTGCATCACCGGCGCTGGTGGAAATGGCGGAGGAAGGGAGCGGCGTCGGCGATGCGCCTGCGTCGGCGGCTCGGGATGTTCTCTTCATCTCCGCCGGCGCCAGCCACTCCGTGGCTCTTCTATGTCTGTATCCAAATTTGAGTTCTTTTTTTTGGGGGGGTGGGGTATTTTAAGAGGAGATAATGTTGTTTCACATTATTTTTAGGAGCAGCTTTGTGCTCGCCTTTTCAAACACATTGAATTTGTGTTTATGTTTGTAGCTTTCCTGTTTTTTAGCTTCAGCATAAAATGGAAAGAGTGGGATTACTGGACCAATTCCCTGCTGACCATTAGCTGGTAATTTTGCAGCCGGAAATGTTATATGCTCTTGGGGAAGAGGCGAAGACGGGCAGCTCGGTCACGGCGATGCCGAGGACCGACTCGTCCCGACGATCTTGACTGCCTTGGACTGCCCCGGTATTGCGTCCGTTACCTGCGGGGCTGATCATACAACCGCGTACTCTGAGTCTCAGCTCCAAGTTTATAGCTGGGGATGGTACACTTGATTACTTAAATCAACTTGTTATACGCGCGTGAGTGCAATTTTTAGCTATTTTGCTATTGTTTTTTATCCGCAGGGGTGACTTTGGAAGGTTGGGTCATGGCAATTCCAGTGATGTGTTTACTCCGCAGCCGATCAAAGCATTAGAAGGCTTAAAGATTAAACAAATAGCTTGTGGGGATAGCCATTGTTTGGCCGTGACTATGGACGGCGAAGTGCGAAGGTCGATTTCCATGCTATTTACGTCCTCCTCCTCGGTGATTAATTTGTTTGGATTTCATCTCTGATTATATATCAATTTTTTTTATTTCTTTTCCAAGTTGGGGGCGAAACCAAAACGGTCAGCTTGGTCTCGGTACCACCGAAGACTCTCTAGTACCGCAGAAGATCCAAGCCTTTGAGGTAGAATTTTCAGTACATGTCTTGGTTGCTTCGTGAGCGGATCCAGTTGTTGCCTCAATGAATTGATAGGATGGGAATGATAAACAACAATGTGATTATTTAAACAAATGATTAAGATAGTTGTTTTAGTGCGGTTGTTTGTTTTCGTTTCAATGTTACACATGCATCACTCTGACAGTGCGAGAAACTATCAGGGAATTTCTGTTAAAATGGTTGCCGCCGGTGCTGAACATACAGCTGCAGTTACAGAAGACGGCGAACTATATGGATGGGGGTGGGGGCGATACGGTAATTTAGGCTTGGGTGACCGTAATGACCGCTTAATCCCAGAAAAGGTCTCATCTGTTGAGGTACTTTTGCTGTACTGAAAGATAGGAGCTTTTACATATATTCTCTAGGAAGGTAGCATAGTCGTATAAAATCTGAATTTTCAAGTATACTCAAAAATTTAGTTTCGTACAAATGAACCCTTCTGTTAAGTTGAGGAGTCACCCAATTTATGGGAAAAAATGGGGTCTGTAAGTAAGGGTGTTTATGAGAATGCAAGTTTTACACATATGTAGATAGTGCAGCGGTAATCATGTTAAAATCTCTGCATGATATGTGCTTTTGCTCTAAGGTTCTCAAATTTACGAGTTCTTGATTGGCCTAATTCCAATATGACTTTCCAACTGTTCACCGCAGGCGGAGACTAAAATCATGCCCTGTCACTAACAGGAATATTATTCTAGTGATAGGTCACATAATTTACAGTAATTGCCTGTCATTGTAATGGTAACCATCCCCTTATGTTACCGCATTTTGTCCGTTGTTTTTCTTTTCAGCATGTTTTTTTATCTGTGACTTCATTACGCATCTTTAATTTCTAGGGAGAAAAAATGGTACTTGTCGCATGCGGATGGCGCCACACTATAACTGTTTCCTCCTTTGGAAATTTGTACACTTATGGATGGAGTAAATATGGTCAGCTAGGGCATGGTGACTTCGAAGATCATCTCATTCCTCATAAGCTGGAAGCCCTTACAGACTATTCCATCTCACAGGTCCTGATTTATTACTTCAGTTAACTCATTCTTCAGCTTATTACTTCTTTTTTCTCTTCAGCTATAATGGTATATGTCAGCATAAAGATATCAAAAAAAAAAAAAAAAACATTTACGAGCAAAAGCAGTTAAGTTCACCTCATTTCTTTCCAAAGAAGTGTTTATTTTTCTTTTCTGTTTGTTTTGTGACTTTGCTGTAGAATTTTTAATTAAAGTATATGCTTTCATTTGGTACGTCCAAATCCTTTCATGCCGAGTATTTAGTATGACCCTGTCTGGTATATTTGTCTTCAGATTTCTGGTGGCTGGAGACATACTTTGGCACTCACATCTGATGGAAGACTTTATGGATGGGGATGGAATAAGGTCTGTGTCCAATTTCCAAATCTGTTACCAAACTTTTATTCCGCGAGCTCATCATGCATTATCTTATATTTTTGCAATCTGTTATTGTGAAGCAAATTTATTACTAATCACAGTTCTCATTTTTTTTTAAGTTTCGAATAGCACTAACTCGTCTTCGATTACCAATTTGTTGGGTTTTGTCAAAATTAGAGAGTTTCAATAGAACTTCAATATATTAGGATTGAACTAGTACATTCAATTCGTTTTCCAGTAGATTTTCTTCTTTTCATTTTGCATGTGTTTGTGGCTATATGATGCTTATATGTTCTTTCTCGTGTAGTTTGGTCAACTAGGTGTTGGCGATAATGTTGATCACTGCTCTCCAGCACTGGTTAACTTTCCAGATGAGCAGGTTTGATTTCATCTCTTAAACTCTTAAATTAACAAATGCTTTTCCTTTTGTGCTCCAATTGATTACTTGGAACCTTGCCTTTTGCACTGTAAGCCAAATAAGATGAATTTTGAAGTATTGGATAAGCTAATTCTTTGATTATCGTGCGGTATTATTTGCTTAATTTTGCTATTATGATCAGCATTTCAACTGTTTGCTGATTCTTATTATTGGACTTAATTGCAGAAAATTGTTCAAATTTCTTGTGGATGGAGGCACACTCTAGCTCTAACTGAAAGGAAAAATGTCTTTTCTTGGGGAAGGGGTACAAGTGGACAACTTGGTCATGGCGATATTGCTGATAGGTAATTATACAGCTCTCAAAACATTCAAAAGTACCGAGTTGTATCGTCGTTTGATTAATTAATGCTGTTGAGATTCCCAATTTTGTGATTAAATAGCCTAACAAGTAACAACATATTCAGGAAAAATGGCATCTGATGAAAATCTTCCAATTTGTTTTATGAGGAATGTAAAGTTATTTCTAATCAATTTTGTTCGTTTGGATGCTGGTTAACAAAATAAGTTCCATTCTAGGGGCAAATGCTGTGCTAGATAGCCTGAAAGAAAGCTTTCAAGTATCAACGCCATTGAATTAGCAGGAAGAATTATGTGATTTGTTGGGTCGAATTGTTATAACTAGTGCTTAATGTGGTTTTTTTTTTTTTTTTTTTTTTTTTTTTTTTTTTTTTTGAGAGAGAGAGAGAGAGAGAGAGAGAGAGAGAGAGAGAGAGAGAGAGCATGCTATCCGCTTCGTTCTTTTTTTTTTAGAAATAAATTTAGCTGAAAATTGTGAAGCAACTAGGTTTCGAACTTGGGACCTCGGATACCAATCAGTAAGCCTTTTTCCACTTGTACTAGGGACGGTCGATTAGTGCTTAACGAGCTTAACGTAACAAAAGGTTTAACATGGCTAACATAGTAGAAGTTAACCCTTGTTCAGGTATATTAGCTATAAGCATCTTTTAGGGAAAGTTTAATACCATCCTTCTTTTGCTTCATTTGCTTTTAAGTGTTTGATCTTAACTACTATGAACCATGTTTTACATGTAGTAACTAGTTATTTAATGAGGTTAAAATAGTAAAAGTAAACCCTTGTCCTGGGATATTAGCTATAAGCATTTTTTCATGAAGTTAAACTGTCCTTCTTCTTTTGCTTCATTTGCTTTTCTAAGCGTTTGATCTTGACTACTATAAACCATGTTTTACATGTATAGTAACTAGTTAGTGCTAAATTCTAACCGCATATATTCTTTGGTAAATTAAAGGAACACACCTAAGATGATTGAGGTCTTAAGCTCAGATGGATCTGCTTGCAAGCAGTTAGAGTCCTCGAAAGCAGTCCCTTTGTCAGGTTTGACTTCTTAGGAGATTTTTTTTTTTTAAAAAAGGAGAGAAAATACAATATTACATATCTACTATCATGAGAAACGCCTCTTTTTTCACTTTCCTATTCTCTCGCAGGAAAGGTCTGGGTATCACCGTCTGAAAGATATGCTATTGTTCCTAACGAGAATGTAAGTATTCGACCTGACTAATGATTTGTGTAATCTCATAATTTTGACAAGTAGAAGATAAGGCCCTTTGGCCGTGTTACTCATTTCTATATCCTCACGAAATAATGTTGTGATTAAGAATATTGAGAATTTCTTTCAGGTTCCCGGGTCAGCAGGAAACCCAGCCAGGGGAAATGGTAATGACGCAGACGTACCAGTACCAGAGAACGACGTCAAGAGGATGCGGCTACATTCGAATTGAATTCCCCTTTATTCTAAATATTTCTAGTATTTGGTGTCTATCTTTACTCGTCACTGCAACTCTTGGTCATCTAGAACTCTTTCGTTTGGTTTTACTTTCAGTTACCTGCAATTCTTCGCTACTTTTAAGTTGGGGTTTTCTGTTTTTAGGGGATGCTTGCTGTAATCTGGAAAGATCTCCAGTCGTCGTCTTTGTTTGGACTGAATGGAATAGTTAGTTTCTCAGTTCATGGCCGGACTCTTCTGAATACTTTGCTAGGTAAAGAATTAAGATGGCGGTGATCTAGGTAAAAAATAAAGATGATAATGAAGATACAAATCGCAGGTTGTCATATACTTGAGAAGAGAAGTGGAGCTAACGAGTCAGATGTGAAACTGGTACTTCAATGCTTATTCACATGACAAAAACTATATCCCAAATCTATTTCTTTGGCAAATGCTCAGATAAAAAAAAAAGGAAAGAAGGGGCATATTGAGTTAGATGATTCTCAGTATCAGAATCGTGGGGCTGCAGAACTTGTGCTAGATCTTGTTAGTCCATAAAGGCAGCTAGTGCGTGTCAGTTTCAATGAGACATTTGAGGTCTCCTTTAGCTACTTACCTAATCAGTTACCTCAGAACACAGAGATTCTTAGGAATTCCGATCTTTGGAATATCTTTCGAATCAAATGCACTACCATCACCTGCGCTGTCGGCTTTCGGACCACTTGTTTTTTCGCCAACCATCTAACTTTATATCTGTCGCGATGATTTCAGCTGCCCGCTGAAATATTTCTTTGCATGTTTTGTCAAACATCTAGCTACTTGTCGGTATCTATCTATGCCCATTACTTCCATTTTTCTCCTAAAGTTAAAAAGAGTGGAGCAGAACATTTCCCATTTTATGAAGACCTTATCATGATGAGAGGCATCCAAGTTCAACAATATTGGGTGCCATCTTTAACTAGTTAAAAATAATAATAATAATTACAAGTCCGCAAGGCGAATCAACTGCACCAAATTACCTCTTTAGCAAATTGAGCAAAGAAAGAGTTCTACTTTTCCGAATATAAAAAGAGAGAGCAAATTGAGCAAAATTACTTTAACTAAATGTTAAATTGAGCATCCGAATAATCTGTTGTGGCCGATCATAGCACCGTTAAAAATATATATATATTTTTTATGAACTGTTATAAAGTGAAGAGTGCTAACGATGGATAACCTTTTGATACGGGATGGAGAGGTGAAGAGAGATGTGTTTTCTGTAAAATGGAATTGGAGATCATAAACTATTTTATTTATGAAATGCGAAGAATCCAAACTTCTACTGGAGGGACAACTCCGAAACAAGATGTTTTTTTTGAGAGGTAGGTAGCATGCTACTGCTTCATTCATAAGGAAGATGAACTAGGCAACAGGGCCTAAAAAAAAAAAAAAAAAAAAAACCCATTAAAGAGGTGCAGCCAGTTGTGCCCACCGGCTCCAACAGTCACGAGCCTCCCTAAAAATACCACCCGACGTCCTCTTGCGCTTTTCAAAGATTCTCCTATTGCGTTCAAGCCAGATCGTCCACCAAACCGAAGCTAGTCCGGAGAGCTCTCTAGCACGGGAGGATCCACTTCTCTGGCAGGAGTGGCTCCAAACCGAAGCAACCGTCGAAGGAGTGTTGCGATTGGCCAAGTTCAGATGGAAGGCTTGTAGAATGCTTCTAGTAAGTTGACAATTTAGGAACAAGTGGTCCACCGTCTCCGCTTCGTCTAGGCAGAGGACACAAAAGCCATCCCCGATCCACCCCTTTTGAGCAGGTTGTCTTTGGTCTTGATCCTAGTTCTTAGGACTAACCAACAGAAAATTTTAACCTTAAGAGGGACTTTGATCTTTCAGATTTTCTTGAAACGGAGGTCAGACACTCCGAAACAAGATGTTAGGACGCAATTGCTCGGCATTCAGTATAGTCTAGAAAATTTGTAGTAGCGGTGCCTTAGATGGGGCTATCTGGCTAGAACGGAACATAAGAATATTTGACTTCTTCGAAGTGGGTGAATTCACAAAATAAAGTTACTCTTTTTTTTCTTTTTTTTTTTTTTTTTTTTTTTTTTTTTTTTTTTTTTTTTTGAGAGGGGAGAGAAAAATAAGTGAAATGCTTGTGGGCCCACTTCTAACTCATTGGGGAGTCCACCTTCCAAGAAGGAGTGATGCATCGGCTGAAGAAATCATTACATGGATGCAACAAAAAATTTTAATAAAAAAAAATTGCAATATAAATTTATATTTTGAAATTTATTAAAATTTTAAATCAAATTTATAAAAACTAAAATAAAAATATATTTTTATAAAAATACAAAATTAACAAATTTTTTACTCAAATTAGTATTTATCTAACCTTTAAGATTTCTTTCAATAAATTATTATTCATTATTTAGCTTAATAAGTGTATTGTAATTTGCATCCTAATTAATTATGATAATAAAAAAAAATTATGTTGATACATATTAAATCGTAGAGAATCATATGATATATAATATATATTAGGGAGAAGAATTTTTTTTTTTTTAAATTTAAAAAATTTTTATTTTAAAAAATAATATCATTTATTATTATTATTATTATTATTATTATTATTATTATTTCATTTTTTCATTTATATTTTTTTTCATTTACGTATAATTATATATATTAAGATAAATTATAAAATAAAGTAAGCTTTAATTTGCTTTCATGGGATTTAGCATATTTTTACTTTACTCGTTCAAAAATTTACATTTAATTATTTAATAAATTTATTTTTATTTTATTATAAAAATCTAAAGTTAATTATGAATATAAAATAATATGTTGTAAATCATAAAGCAATATTGTTGGGTTAAAAGAAGCTAGCATCCTGCCCTACGGTGGGTGGCTGGGTTTGGTGGAGTCACATTTGAAATTGCAGGGGGTTAGATTGGATTGAGTTTTTGTTCGAAGTGGTAAGGCGCTGATTGAATCTAATTACAATCGATAATCGCAAATTTTATATTTGTACGTTTTAAATGAATTGACTGTATATTTTTAATTTTAAAATTAATAATTTATGTCAATAATATGACAAGTGATATTAGAATCAGAAATTATGAAAAATTATGGCATATGTTATGGTGAGAGACCATGAGAAAATATATTTCTCTTCTTAGATATATTGTTAGTGTAGATTGTAATATTATTAATAATAATAAAAGTGAGAAAATTATTTAAAATTAAAATTAAACAAATGCTCGTGTCTTAGTAAAATTAGTCATTCTCACGAAGAAATACTTCTTTTTATTTATTATAAAAAGATGTGCCTCTTCATATATAAAAAGGTATGTCACTGCATAGAGACATGCATCTCTCCACTACAAAATGAATTTACCATCCAATATTTGTGAGAAGACATGCTTTTTTGACTAAGCTAGGATGTATCTTTTGCGGAAAAAAAAAATATATATTTTAAGATATATTCAAGCATATATAATCAATTTTTTTTTTTTTTTTCTTTTCTGATTTTTCATACAGAATTTTAAGAGAGAAAAAAAATATAATATTTTAAGATATGTTCAAGCATATGTAATCAATTTTTTTTTGTTCTGATTTTACATACTGAATTTTAAGAGAGAAGTTTTTATGATTTTTTTTTTTTTAAAAAAATATTGCACTACAACAAAATTATACTATAGCGACACTTTTAAGTATTCATAAAAACTAAAAAAAATACTGCTGAAAAAAATACCGATACTTGTTATTAGTATTGCTATATGTGCCGTCGCTAGGATGTATAGCGACACATTATTATAATGTGTCCAAAATATGTGTTCTTATAATCTAATTTTGAATATAGATGGATTATAAATGAGACACTTGTAAAAAAATATCATAAATATGTAATCCTATAACCTAATTTTGCTATAGTATTGTTTGCAAACTTTAAATAGTCTTGTTGTATCTTAAGGTGTTTTGTTATTAATCCGACAAAATACATTTAAGTGGGAGCAAATATTATTTTAAAAACAATGTCTTTACTTATCTCAAGACCTTAATTTATTTGATCTTTGTACTCTTAAACATATGCTATATAAATTCATGACTAGAGTTGGGTTGGAATGCTACTAAAATTAAATGGACTTTATTACCATTCATTTATTTTCGATAATATAATTTTTAAATCGATTATCGGTATCGTTGAATATGGTCTAAACTGCTAGAAATATCTAAAATCAAATATCAATTTTTTTAACATTATTGACCTAATGATTAAAGAGTTACAAATTTTATAATTTTAATGATATATATATATATATATTATATATATATATATATATATATATATATATATATAGAGAGAGAGAGAGAGAGAGAGAGAGAGAGAGAGAGAGAGAGAGAGAGAGAGAGGCTGGAATACTATTAATAGTACCAAGTTATTGGTGCTATTAAGTTTTTAACCGTTGAATTAAAAGATTTGTGGTTGAGATGATAGTGGGCCCCTTGGTTTTAATAGGTGCTTGGAAAAATAGTAAAATCTAACGGGCGAAAATAATTAAAAGGGTTGATCTAAGGAAAGAAAATTTGATAGCACCAAATACTTGGTACTATGGATAGTATAGTAGCCGAACACACACACACACACACACACACACACACATATATATATATATATATATATATATATATATATATATATATAATATATATATATATATATATATATATGAGTTTTTTATTTGTTTAATGGTGTAAAAAAAAATTAGATTAATTAAATTTTAGTTAGAATTTTTTTTAAACTATTTAAAATAAAATCTATATTCCCCATCTTGATTACAAAACTTCTATCATCGCTTTTTAAAAATATTCATTTTCAGAAAAAATTAAATTTTTAAATAGTTTAAATAGTTTAGATCATATTTAGCAATACCAATTGTCATTTGAAAAATTTTATCATCAAAAATAAATAATTTACAATAAAACTCGTTTACTATTAATAGTATTTCAGCTTAGCTCTAAGTTAAATAATAACAACAAAGATGAGTCAAGACTGGCCTTTGCAGGAGGAGAAGAGGGTGCAACTGCACTAAATATATTCTCACATTGTAAAGAAATAGTTTGATTTTAAACTAATATTCTAATTCTGTGTACAAAAAATTATAAGAAGTTTTATTTTTTTTTTCAGGTGATGCTGTACAAGTTTTATGTTAAATCAATAAGAAGACTTGAATCGGAAGTTTTCAGTGCTGACGTGTCGATCTCTCCGCTCTTCTCCAAGTTCGCTCTCCCCTCTCCGAGTTTTCTCCGAGTCAACCTCTCCGCTCACGCTTACGTCCCCTCACGCTTAATTTCTTTCTCTGCTCTGAGTTGTTTGAATAGACAACTCAGCTTTTTTCTTTCTCTGCTCTGACAAGTGCTTCCTTCTCTTCTCTCTCTCCCTCTCTCTCTCTCTCTCCCTCTGTTCCGCCAAGGAAAAGGGGGCTGAAGCTCCTGTCGCGGAGCGCCTCTCCTTCCGTACACCCCTCCCCGAGCTCTCCTTGCTCTGAGGCTCTTTTCTCACCTGCCTCCCACCCACTCCGCGGCATGGCGACACCTTAGACCGCGGAGTTGCTGCAGTGGCCGCGGCATGGCGACTCCTCAGACCGCGGAGTTGCTGCAGTGACGACTCCTCACCCCGCGATTTCCTCACCTACCTCCCGCCCACTACGCGGTATGGCGATCTTCACTCCCACCCACTCCGCGGCATGGCGGCTCCTCAGACCGCGGAGTTGCCGCCGCGGCATGCCCCCCTCCTGCCATACCCGATCCATGACTTTCTCTCCCTCTCTCTCCCCGTCTCTCCCTTACTTTATCCGGCTATATAAATACTGTTTGAATGGTAAGTTTAATCTTGCAAACGTCGGAAATTGCACCTAAAAAGAATATTGCATCTTCTTCTTCTTATGGTTGCTATCTTATTCTGAATCTTGCAAACGTGTGATATTTTGCATCTAAAATTGAAGGTAATTCCTTCTTTCCCTGTAAGTTATTTCTCTGATTTATACTGGCCCTCCTAGCTTTAGCTGAGTTGGTGTTGCAGGCGGCGGAGTTGGGGCTTCCACTACAGGAACCGGCCGCTTGGGGCTGCAGTATTATTCTATTTTTTCACATCAAAAACTTCATTTCAATGCCCCTCCTGTTTTTCCCTGTTTTTAGGCGTGTCTAAGCTGCGATTCAAGCCTGCTTACAATCCGTATACTGAACCAAGCATGGAAATATTCAGGTGGATAACTTTGTAGTGGAAACTGTTGTGCTTTGCTCTCCTTTCGAAGCTCATATTCTGATTTATTATTGTTTCAGTTATCACGAAGGGTTGAAGAAATGGGTGGAGGTGGGTAATTCAGGCATGTTTAGACCTGAAATGTTGCTCCCAATGGGGCTTCCAGAAGATGTCAACGTTATTGCATGGGGTCTTTCCCTTGAGAGGTATTTTAGTTTTTGTTTATTTCATTTATACTGCATTGGAAATATAAAAGACAAATAAAATGCAAACTGGTCTCTTAGAGCTAGGCTTTACTCTCTTTTGCAAAGTTGGAATAGAAACGACCCTCCATTTTGTCTTAATTCCTTCATGCAAATGAATGAACAACGCTGTAAGTAAATAAAGAACTGTCGATTATCTTTTAACAATTGAATTAGCAAATTCTTTCATGGTTATTTATGCAAATGCATGTATGATGCTATAGGTAAATCTGAAAGTACTATCACTCAGTAAATTTAGGGGAACTAATATGCATCAGATTCGATTAATGTAAATTGACTTTTCCTAGATTTACTGTTGCTTTCTTTTTTGAAGTAATTTGATTAATGATGTTGAGATTTTTAATTAGGAAAAATTAACTCTCTCCTAAATCAAGCCCCTCATGTCGTCAAATTACACATTTGAAACGCATAAACAGAGAAAAGGAAAGTGCTTGGAACTTCCAAGTTGGAAAATAAATTTGAATTATTATTCGTGCCTTCGGCATGGTGCAGCATGCTGATGTTATGCTGTCACAGTGAGTGTTGCATAAATATACAAGGATAATTATTTTAAAATATATTTCAACATTTGTTTCTAACTAAATTATCCACATTCTTCCGCTTCTTATCCTTTGCACTTCTTTCTTTTGCACTTCTTTTTTTCCCGGCATGTGGACTTCAATCAGACCCATTTTGATGCATATTCCCCTCCAAACTTCTATACGAGGGTATAAAACTAGATGATTGTTTTATAAAATTAGATCATTTGCTAATAGTTGCATATAGTTTTTATCCTTTGCTAAATTATTTTTTAAGCTGTCGAAACAGCAGTAATAATTTCTTCATTAGAACTTTTGTTGCAACAGCGGCGGTGGCGTCGGCGGAGGCAGCGGGCATCCTAGCTTAAAGGTCGGCACTGTTTCTGAAAATGAAGTGCCTATATTTCTGGCTTCTCAAACACCTTTGGTCCAAAAATCAACAGTTGTTTCTTTTGGAGCTAAATAGAAACCAGGGATACTAATCTTCCTGTGTTCAACAAATTTACAGTTCAGAAGCCCAGGGCACAAGTGGCAGATGCAGAGGCTCTATTGGACCTTGCCAACACATTGGTGACATCAGTTAGGTCTCAATCGGGTGAAGGAATCACGCCTTCTGATTTTGTGGCTGCATTGCTTAAGAACTTTGGTGCATCAGATGTAGAGAACAATCCAAACATGCTCAAGTGGGCAGACGTTGGATGCCGACATTATCCTCTATTACTTTGCTCGCCGAGCTGCAGGCGTCTTGTGCGGCCCGAGATTCAAATAGCTTTGATCTTGCCCAAAGTTTTCCCGATTAAGTTCTCTCGAATCCCGTCCGGCCCGCGTCTTCCGTATCCTTTCGGTTGTTTTTTATTAAGAGCTAGGTATGTTTGTCCATGTAGTTTGTTTTGTATTTTGGGTGATAAATTATTAGTTTTATGTATCTCTCAATTGCTTCATTTACTGTGAGGAGCCATTAAAAGTGCAATAGTGAGTTTATCTGAACTAAGAAGATGATAGCTTAAGAAAATTATTGAATATGAATAAAGATCAAATTACTGACTCAGTAATATATATCATATTTTTATCTGTATAAATAATATATTATTTATTACTTATTAATTATTAATTATTAATATTAATTATTAATATTAATTAGTTATATGGTTGCAGATTTTGATCTTGCAGCAGCACATGCCATTGATCTGAGGAAATCCATCGGCAGGTTGGCCTGCAAAGCATTATGTATTTCGCAGCCATTCAGTTTTGGCGAGTATTAATATTAATGGCCTGCGAATCATTTCACCTCAGACATTAACCTTGCCTTTATTTTCTTTCTCAGAAACTTATTTATTGTTTGTTGTTCTGCTGTTAAAAAGATGGCTCACAGCACTTACAGTAATACTCCTATTAATTCAGTTAGAATGTGATCAAAGTGTAGCTTTCACTTACCTGGACCTTTAAATTTTGATGCTTGTGGATAATTTGAGTAAAATCTCATGCATTTAGCATGTGTTCTTTTATCTACATCACAGGGATTCCTAGGATTGTTTGTAGCACTTCATTAATTGACAGTGTCGATTCCCTGGTGAGTTAGCCTTAAAAAAATGGATTTGAGTTAACCAAGCCCTAATCAAAGGTGAAGTATCATATTTTGTCGTTTCGTTCATCTTGCTAGACAGAGAAAAAAAACAAATTAATTAAGGCTTTTTTCCCCCTCTTTTCTCTAGCATTTTAATTGGTCACGCAATCCAGAAAAATATGTAGGAATTGAATTAGTCAACTACATGTAATTTCTGTTGTATGCATTATAGTCTTAATCTTATATAAGTGCATTTAAACTCAATTGTTGTAGTTAAAATTTTACTCAAATTAACTATAGTTTTTTCACTGCAATAATTGATAAATAATTCAAATGAATTAAAATAGATAAATTATAATTACTGTATTTCTAACTATATATATATATATATATATATATATATATATATATATATATATATATATATATATATAACATCTATACTACCATATCTATATTCAACACATAAAAAGTAAAGGGTTTAGATTCTCTCTAGATGTGAGATGTGCTGTAACTAATATTCAAATTTGCAGCTCAAGTACTTTGATCGTTTTGGTTATATTTTTAAACATCCTACTCAAGTGCTGCGACAGTTGATTGCCTCGATGCAAAATATGATGGAAATTCGGTACCTTGAATGGGATTTGGGCTTTAGAGTGCAGTAATATATTGAATGTATTGCCTGAATCAGGATGGAGAGTTGTGGAATGGCCACCATTGCTACATTTGTATGATGGAGCTTCTTCCTACATGTATTCATGTTGGGGTTGATTTATGACAAGGTGATGGCATAATCGTATTACTAAGAAAAACCTACATATATAGGTGCGTTCAGGAATTGATGAGCAGGAGGATGTCATCATCTTCTCATAAATCAACCCCAATATGGATGTTTGATTATAGAACTTCTCATACCGCTTTGCAATGGGGTGATCATTCTTTTTAGCACCCTTCTCTAAAAAAAACTTCAATCTAACGAAGTACAACCTAGCAATTACTAAAAGAAGGTGAAGAGGGGATGCATAAGATCTCTTGATTACACGCCCTGGCATGAGTTGATATCAACTTGCTTAATGCAGTGTCTACGGAGTAGAGGAAGATATAGTTCTTTTATTCTCCATATTAAATAATGGTGCTTTAATAAGGTAAACAAACATTTTTACCAGCTTTATTACCCCCCTTTTCACTTGGTTTGTTCTTAGTGCTATCAGTTTTTGCTTGCTTTCTTAGGCACACTGTTCCCTGAAGAAAGGTTAAGAAGCTAAGTTTTTTGGGGTGTGACGTGTAGCTGCAGCTTTGGGTGCTCCCAGGGTCAGTATTCTCTTTAACTATTTCAATGCATCCTGTTGAATTGGGCAAGGTTGGTTCCTTTGATCATGCAACTACGGTAAATCTAGAAACTCTTCTTCTTTTCTCTTCCTTTTTTCCCTTTTTTTTTTTTTAAGGCGATGATGATGCAGGAAGGAAAAAACAGAGAAAAAAAAAATTCCGAGCTGAGGAATAGTTTGATCATTGACCTTGGAAATTTGGACAGCCGTTTGGACCGGAATATTGCACGTGCATTATTTGGATGGCCTATAATGTATGCAACTATTTGTGCGTCGCTGGTAGGCGTGCATTATCTGGATGGCCTACAATGTATGCAACCATTTTGTGCGTCGCCGATCATCTTAGGTAATTAGGTTGATTGTCCTTCATTATCTGCAGGATTTTAAAGTTAGAAGATGTCAATTTTGATTTCAGCTTAAGGGAACATATATATATATATATATATATATATATATATATATATATATATATATATATATATATATATTAATGAACAATTAATATATGTAGTATACTCCAAGGAGTTGAAATTATGCTATTAGTTAATGAACAATTAATATATATAGTAATTGTACTTTTGTACTCCTTTCTGCTAATATATAATGTTCAAAACCTTATAATATATAACATTTTCTTTATCTTTATAAATATTTTATTATTTATTACTTATTATTTATTAATTAATAATATTGATTTAGTGTAAATTTATTCAGCCGCCGCGAAGCGCGGGTCTATAACTAGTATCCTTTTTTTGGCAGTAAAAGTCAAAAGTAAGTTAAGAAAAAAGGAATCAAAGTATCAGAGTCAAAAGCAAGCCAATAATTTCAAAAATCAAAAGGTTACTTTAAAATGACTAGAAATTAAGCAAAAGGTTACTCAACAAAAGGTTCAAAGCCAAAAGGTTACTCAACAAGCTTATTTGTTTGCATGTAATTAATTTTTAGGTTAAAAATAACTTTAATAATTAAACTCAAGTTCAAGTGAAAATTATTTTTTTATGATAAATATTTATTTTTTCCCTAGTTAATTTACTTTGTCACAGTCAAGAGCGAAATTAATTAAAATATTTTAAAAAAATAAAATTATAAATAAATTTAATTTACAATAAATCAAACAATATAACAAGTAAATATTTATAGGCAAAACAAGTTCACCCCTCCACATTCCAGGAAACAAATATATTTTTAGAGGGCAAACTTTTGTACCAATATTTACGAGTATGACTACTCAATAAATTACTGTTTGAGTTATGCTACATTTTTTCTATAACAAATAATGTAAGCTTTCAATTAGCTTCTAATGTTTGAGTCAATAACCAATTGCAGCAAAAGTTTCATACTTTTTTATTTGTCAAATACTTATAAAAAACTGGTATGGTAAAAGATAAAATTAGAAACATGATCAAACAGATAATAAACTATAAAAAAAAAGGGGAAAAAAAAAAAAAAAAACTAGTGACAATTTTGTATGGGCCCAACATGGCATCCTCAAGAGACCTGAGGAGGGATTTTATACTCGCATGGCCCGTGGTCCAACATAAACCACTTTTGGAAAAATCAATCACAGTAACATAAACATCAATTGCAATTCTCCTTTACAAAAGATAATTATAAAATTTAAACATACATTGATCATGATTAATACATAGGCATTTAAGTTATGATAAATTAACTACATTCATTAGCTTTTATTGAAATAGGTAAAAACGTGTGGAAC
This sequence comes from Tillandsia fasciculata, assembly GCA_029168755.2. Lineage (NCBI taxonomy): Eukaryota > Viridiplantae > Streptophyta > Magnoliopsida > Poales > Bromeliaceae > Tillandsia > Tillandsia fasciculata. Next base: position 19,748,366 of record CM054946.1, on the reverse strand, counting down.
TTATCTGAACCGTAAATAATTTTGAATAAGCTTTTCAATCTTAAGATTTGTTTGATTTGATTTAGTTATAAATTTATAGTTGCGAGAATTGCATAAAGTAAACTAATTAAATTTGTAAAAATAAAAGACGTATTCAGATTTCAAAGTTAAACTATTGTTAACTAACTCAAATCAAATAAATTGAAAGAGTGAGCAGTAAAAATTTTAAAATGTATTTTGTACATTTTTATCTTTAAAATATTATTTTGAATTGTTCAATTCATATGATCAATAATTGAATGCCTATTAGTTTATTTATACTGTCCAAATCAATCTGCATCGAGAGGAGAAGGTCTAGTACGTTCAGTCAATCATATTTCTTCTCTTTTGAGAAAAAAATATAACTTAAGATATAATCGTAGAAAAATAAGACAATACTAATTATACGTGACTAATAAGACAATACTAATTATACGTGACTACTGTATTTTAAACTTCTTTCATCAACAGCGCATATATTTACAGCTTTTGGTAGTAGTTTTTAGATAGAGGTATTTTTTTTTTTTTTTTTAAAAAGAGAGAGAGAGAAAGAGTTGTTTATTTTGAAATTAATTTAGCTGGAAATATGAAGCAACTAGGCTTCGAATTCGAAAGTATCAACAATCAAGATTTTTATCATTTACACTAGGAACGGTCAATAAAATAGACACGCGTTTGATCTAGTTTTCTAGGCAATAATAACTACTCCATGACTCACGAATCCACATCACAAGTAGAATCCAGGGAATAACTTATCACAATGATATCCCCGAAGTCGTGTAAAGTAGTTGTTCCTGGTGCGCGTTAAATCGCTTTTTGGGATCATTCAGTGAGAAACGAGATTGGGAAAGGGATCAAACAATCACACCACCCTAGCCTACATATATATCATCATCATCATCATCATCATCATCTAAATAGTCTCCCGTTGCTGAGTGCCCCGTCGCCACTTTTGAAGCTTCAAACGCGCTTTTGATTAGCTAAAATTTTTTTTTTGAGAAAAGATTAGCTAAAATTTTCACTCGTCAGCATTATGTTGAATGTAGCGTCATTGCTCGTTATGCCTCCACATTTGTTACGGATATATACTTTTCTTTTTTTTGATCTTTGAAACTAGTTGTATTGATGAACATTGTTGAGCTTAACATCATGAATAAAGCAAATTTGTTGAACTTGATCGTTATTTATATGATATTAGAGTTGATCGAATTCGTTAACTTGCTATCTTGAAAAGATAAGGGAGAAAAGTGTTTCTTTAGAGTGTCTATTTGATGATTCTTTGGTTATTTTGATAGTGTTGTTTAGAGTATTGATTTGCGAGAATTTTGATGAACATAATGCAGTTTTGATATTATTGCTCTTGCATTGAAAATGATAAAGCACGAAACCCACCCTTGAAGCATGGTTGCGTTTGCTGTAGACCACTGTTTGAATCTTTCTAATATATATCATCATTTTTAATGTATGTTTGTATAGAATTGAAATCAGACTGTTGATCGCATCTGATTAACGATCGGCTCTTGAATTGACTCTCTGAAGTGCGGCTCGAATCCAACGATCGGGTTGAGGAGAAATTTGAGAAGGAATCTGCTCAATTGGATTTTTCACAATCAAACACGAATCGAACTCAAATAGTAGTTTCCGCCTTAAAGAGTCGGACCGTTTCTCAATCAAACAATCAAAACTCAAAAAAAAAAGCTCGGCCTAGAGAGCTGAAAAATATTTAAATTGCTCCGAGGGGAACCAGTTACAAGGATTGAAGAATTGATTATAGATTAAACCTACTCGAAAATGCAGAAAGTTACGGTAGAAAAGCTGTAGAGAAAAGCAACAAAGGAAATATATAATAGCAGATGCAGAGGATTGAAAGAAAAGTCAAGATAATGATCGTTGGTTTATAAGGTTGCAAAACTTTTTTCAGAAAAAAATTCGCCAATTTATACTAGTACAAACTATTCTTGACACTATTCATCATTTCGGCTAATGGCGTGTCCCTCGGCCATATATCTTTATGAGATTACTCGTTATTTTGGAAGATGGCGTAATTTTTGACTGCGTTTGGTGGAGTGCGTTTAGGTCAGAATCGCAACGGCCGCGGCCGATATCACGTTCCATGATTCCGCCGGCTTATTCTCAAGCTTTACTCTCTCAACTTGCTTAGTCTCGTTACTTTCAATCGATATATAAATCAATTGACCGATATCTCGCTTAGTCTCAGCGATTCCTGCCTATATCTTGTTTGGGTTCAGACGTTTTTTTGTCGGCTCATGATGTGTCACCTTTCAATTTGTCCATGTCATCGGTTGACTGGCTTCTTCACCACGCGTCTTCTTCTTCTTATTTGATTGAGCCAATCGTTTATATAGCCTATATTAATCGTCCTGTCACGTGGCGATTTGTTTGACTTCAATAATATCTAAAAAAAAAAAAATAGCGACTGAATTTTTAGAATAATAACTATTTACGTTAGTACGACAGATAATTTTATTGATCGATATTCGTCTCTCACTTGTAAAATAATAATAATAATAATAATAATAATAACAAAACAACACATATGAGTTAATTAAAATTTTCTGTTAAAAACTTCTGATTAATTACGGAAAAATAAATAAAAGAGCAAAAAGAATGAAATGATGCCAAACAGTGCACTATTCATCCACCACTTAAACTAGTGGAGGACTTTGAGCAGCAAAATGTTAAAAGGATAGTTTTTTATATCAACAGTCTTTATCCAACTTTCTGAAGTAGGCAACCATCTTAGTGCAGGTGGCAAATAAAAAACTTGACAATTATCTCTAAAAAAAAAAAAAAAAAAAAAAAAAAAAAAAAAAAAACTTGATAGTTTGTATTTGAAATTTTAAATTCAAATTTCAGTTACTTTACATTTCCACCTAAGTATATATTTTTTAAAAAAAAAAAAATAAAATAGATAACATGCTCCCTTTCTATCTCTCTCAAAAAATAAAAAATAAAAAAATAAAAAATAAATAAAAATATTGAGTAGATGTTTTGGAACATAGAAGGCACTAATATTTCACTTTCATTTTGAAGCTTTTTTTTTCATGTTATTTTTTCCTTAATATGCTTAAGATATTCGCTAGTGCCGTTGTTATATATACTAATTAATTAAGATCATCAACATTGCTTTTTTATGAAACTATTAAATATATTTCTACACTTTTTCGTGAAACATTTTTCAATTAGCTTCTGCCTTTTTGTGAAGTGGTATGTTCGATTTTCCATCATGCGTCTCATCATACAGTTGAATTTCGTCTCATGTATTTCATTTTCACATATTATAATTTTGTATTATATGTATTTCAGGACCTAATTAGTCAAGTCTTATGGAGCTAATGTCAATTCAAAGTTTGATTTACACATTAATTAAGTTGGCTCATTTAAGATTAAATCAAACTTAATTGACGTAAGATGTTATATATATATAATACTATATATGGGAACAATTTGCTCTTTTTTAATTTATCATTTGAGATCAAAATCAAGCTTCAGGGCTTAGACCTAACTCGTTTGGGAGAAAATGGGAAAGATAGCTAGTGTTAATAATAATAAACACGCAGGGACCTTTTTGACTGACTCTTGTTTGGTGTTTTGCAACCCTAATTTGTTAATTTGAATCCTTATGATATTTATGTTATAATGGTCAAATTATACAATCCATCAATTAAATATCTCTATCAGAAACTTTTTGAAATATATATATTAAATAGGATCGCGGGGTTTTGGCTGTTTCTTAATTAGTTCTTAAAATATTATTATATGGTTTATAATTTAGACACAAAAATTTTAAAGTTTCATGTGAAAGCAAAATTCTCTACGGGATAAGTTTGTAGTTGTACTCGTTTTCTTCATCCACTTTAATAATCATACATAGAATCATAACAAATATTATTTTCGGTTCCTCCGTCTATATGCGGCGTTCTATCACGCGTTTGGCTGATATGGCGTTTTCTCGCGCATTGTGCGCTCCGAGCCTAGCGCCGAACCGGCTCCCTCTTTCTCTTTCTTCCTAATCCTACCGTCGAACCTTCTTCCGTGTGACTCTTGCTTCTCCGCTCTTTTTCTCTCTTGCTAACTCTACCGTCGCACCTCTTTCTCTCTCTTGCTAACTCTACCGTCACAACTCTTTCTCTCTCTTGCTAACCCTACCGTCGCACCTCTCTTCTCCACTTTTTCTCTCTACCGTCGAAGCGCTCTCTCTCTCTCTAGCCCTACCGTCGCACCTCTCTTCTCCACTCTTTCTCTCCGTTGCTAACCCTACCGTCGCACCTCTCCTTCTCTCTCTCTCTCTCTCTCTCTCTCTCTCTCTCTCTCTCTCTCTCTTCTTTCTCAATGGTGTATGGGTTGGTTGCTTCCCCGTCCGATTGTGGGTTTTGTGCGGCACTCGCCGGTCGTCGGATGGCGCATGCGTTCGGGATCCCGTAGCGCGGCCCTTTTTTCTCTACCTTGCTAACCCTGGCGCCGAAGCGCTCTCTCTCTCTCTCTCTCTGAGGTCCTGCTGGTGTATGGATTGTGGGTTTCGTCTGGCTCTCGCCGAAGCGCTCTCTCTCTCTCTCTCTCTCTCTGAGGTCCTTCTGGTGTATGGGTTGGTTCCGATTGTGGGTTTCGTCCGGCTCTCGCCGGTCGAGAAAAAAGAAAGCGCTCCGGTCGATAAAAAAGAAAGCGCTCTCTCTCTCTCTCTCTCTCTCTCTCTCTCTCTCTCTCTGAGGTCTTTCTGGTGTATGGGTTGGTTCCGATTGTTGGTTTCGTCCGGCGCTCGCCGGTCGTCTGATGTCGAGAAGGAGGAATTATATATATATATGAGGTTTTTCTGGTGTATGGGTTGGTTACTTCGCCATCCGATGGTGAAGTAACCAACCCATACACCATTAAGTGGAAATCGGCCATTGATGCCACCATTGTTGCTCGAGCTTCTTCTCCACGGCCAACAACGGTGCATGGTTGCCCGAGCTTGGTTGGGAGGAGCTTCTGCCACCTTCTCGAAGCTTTTTCAAGAAAGTTTTTGGTCCCCCAACTTGAGCTTGCAATTGTTTCTGTATTGAGTTGGGTGGTTGGTGTATTATGCTTTGATCAGTAACCGACATGAGGCAAAACCCAACATGAGGCAAAAACCGAGGTTGAGCTACCTGTTTGATCAGTAAGCTATCTATGCTTTTGCATGTGACCCAAAGGTTTTAAGTGAAAATCCACCATTGATGCCACCATTGTTGCCCGAGCTTCTTCTCCACGGCCAACAATCGTGCATGGTTGCCCGAGCTTGGTTCGAAGGAGCTTCTGCCACCTTCTCGAAGCTTTTCCAAGAAAGTTTTTGGTCCTCCAACTTGAGCTTGCCATTGTTGCTGTGTTCAGTTGGGTGGTTGGTGTATTATGTTTTGATGCACACAAGGTGTTTGGGAAAATGTCCGAGAGAGGCCAAATTGAATTTTTCGCCATCAATCTGAAGGTTCTTCTTTCTCTCTCTATATTTCTTTATTTGTTATTTATTTAGTTATATTTATATAATAATACAGTACTTTTGGGTTCTTTCTCTGTGCCTACTTCGCAGTCCGTGTGTTCTCTATGGTTCAATGGTGTATGGGTAACAACAGTGCATGGTTGCCCGACCTTGGTTGGGAGGAGCTTCTGCAACCTTTTCGAAGCTTTTCCAAGAAAATTTTTGCTCCTCCAACTTGAGCTTGCCATTGTTGCTGTGTTGAGTTGGGTGGTTGGTGTATTATGCTTTGATGCACACAAGGTGTTCGGGGAAATGTCCGAGAGAGGCCAAATTGAGTTTTCGCCATCAATCTGAAGGTTCTTGTTTCTCTCTCTGTATTTCTTTAATTGTTATTTATTTTGTTATATTTATATATAAGGCAAAAACCGAGGTTGAGCTACCTGTTTGATCAGTAAGCTATCTGTACTTTTGCATGTGACCCAAAGCTTTTAAGTGGAAATCCACCATCGATGCCACCATTGTTGCCCGAGCTTCTTCTCCGCGGCCAACAACCGTGCATGGTTGCCCGAGTTTGGTTGGGAGGAGCTTCTGCCACCTTCTCGAAGCTTTTCCAAGAAAATTTTTGGTCCTCCAACTTGAGCTTGCCATTGTTGCTGTGTTCAGTTGGGTGGTTGGTGTATTATGCTTTGATGCACACAGGGTGTTCGGGGAAATGTATAAGAGAGGCCAAATTGAGTTTTTCGCCATCAATCTGAAAGAGAAAGTGATGTGATATTAGGAGATTTGCTATCATAGTTATTAAATTTGAAAGCGATGTGATATTAGGAGATTTACTATCATACCTACTCTTTGTCTCTAGATTACTTGATGTGATATTTACTAATTTTTAAATATTTTGCATAAAAGAATGTGTCGGATTCTCCTAGATTTGCTATCATATATACCTATTGTCTTTTTACCAAATTTGCTATCATATCATACTCTTTGTCTCTAGGTTATTTGATGTGATGTTCACTAATTCCCACATATATTCCTCCTTTCCTTTTCTTTATGTGATGTGCTATTGTCTTTTTACCAAATTTGCTATCATAGCTACTCTTTGTCTCTAGGTTATTTGATGTGATGTTCACTAATTCCCACATGTATACTATATATATATATATATATATATATATATATATATATATATATATATATATATATATATATGGCTAAAGAGAAAGTGATGTGATATTAGGAGATTTGCTATCATGGTTATTAAATTTGAAAGTGATGTGATATTAAGAGATTTGCTATCATACCTACTCTTTGTCTCTAGATTAGTTGATGTGATATTTACTAATCCCCAAATATTTTGCATAGAAGAATGTGTCAGATTCTCCTAGATTTGCTATCATACCTATTATCTTTTTACCAAATTTGCTATCATACTTACTCTTTGTCCTTAGGTTACTTGATGTGATGTTCACTAATTCCCACATATATTTCTCATTTTTTTTTCTTTATGTGATGTGCTATTGTCTTTTTACCAAATTTGCTATCATAGCTACTCTTTGTCCCTAGGTTAGTTGATGTGATGTTCACTAATTCCCCCCCCCCCCCCCCCCCCCCACACACACACATATATATATATATATATATATATATATATATATATATATATATATATATATATATATATATATATATATATATATATGGCTAAAGAGAAAGTGATGTGATATTAGGAGATAGATTTACTATCATACCTACTCTTTGTCTCTAGATTACTTGATGTGATATTTACTAATTCCCAAATATTTTCTCCTAAATTTGCTATTATACCTATTGTCTTTCTACCAAATTTGCTGTCATACCTACTCTTTGTCCCGATGTTACTTGATGTGATGTTCACTAATTCCCACATATATTCCTTCTTTCTTTTTCTTTATGTGATGTGCTATTGTCTTTTTACCAAATTTGCCATCATAGCTACTCTTTGTCCCTAGGTTATTTGATGTGATGTTCACTAATTCCCATATATATATATATATATATATATATATATATATATATATATATATATATATATATATATATATATATATATATATAGCAAAAGAGAAAGTGATGTGATATTAGGAGATAGATTTACTATCATACCTACTCTTTGTCTCTAGATTAGTTGATGTGATATTTACTAATCTCCAAATATTTTGCATAGAAGAATCTGTCAGATTCTCCTTGATTTGCTATCATACGTATTGTCTTTTTACCAAATTTGCTATCATAGCTACTCTTTGTCCCTAGGTTACTTGATGTGATGTTCACTAATTCCCATATATATATATATATATATATATATATATATATATATATATATATATATATATATATATATATATATATATAGCTAAAGAGAAAGTGATCTTATTTCTAAATCTTAAAGATTAGTTAGAATCTTACATCTTATATGACAGATTTGCTATCATAGCTACTCTCTTTTTTTTTTGTTTCTAAAATTTTTATAAATAAAGATTTAGAAATAAAGATATTATATAGAAGATTTTGTAAGAGTGATATTTCAATATCTTATTTGATTTGATTGATGTGATGTTTCGAAAATGTTGTTTTCCAAAAAATTTTGTACAGATTCTGTCAGTTTTGTCAGATTCTTACAGATTTTCTATCCTAATCACTCTCTAAAAAAAAGATTGTGTATCAAAAAATTATATATAATAAGATTTAAAAAATTATTATAGAAAAGTAGTATTTAAATAGTTGATTTGATTTGATTGATGTGCTATTCTCAAAAATGATGAATGCCTAGAGATTTTGTCGAGATTTGATATCATAAATACGCTCTTCTTCTTACCCAAGATTTGCTATCATTTGTACTCTGTTTTACTATTTTCAAGATTCATAAATGCAGATTTAGAAATAAAGATATTATATACCAGATTTTGTCAAGATTTGCTATCATAAATACTCTATCTTTTGTCCTAATTTTCTCCTAGATTTACCCAAGATTTGCTATCATTGGTCTCTCTTTTTCTATTTTCAAGATTCATAAATGCATATTTAGAAATAAAGATATTTGATTTGATTGATGTGATGTTTCGAAATTGTTGAGTCCGAGATATTTTTCACAGATTCCTCAGTTTTATTAGATTTTTTAAGATTACCTGCCATAACCACTATCTTTTTTTTTCCTAAGATTGCTGGATTTTTACGGAATCATAGCTACTCTTTTTCTCTGTTTATTAGATTTCTATAAATACGAATTCTTTAATTATATTATACCATTGTAGTGGAATTTGAAATACTCTCTTTCTCTGTTTATTAGATTTCTACAAATATGAATTCTTTAATTACATTATACCATTGTAGTGGTACAAAATTTATTCGTCAAATGTGAAGAAAAACTGTAGTCCCCTACTACTAACAAACAAATTAACAAAGATTTATTTACAAAAATATCACCAGATATGAAAATTTCTTCCAGATATTCTCACTATCATTTTATATATTAAAAAGTATTTTGAATAAATTTGTTGAAATATGTCTTTTGTCCTTTTTTAACTTTGACAAATATTTTTATGAGCAGCTCAGGATAAGGTATTGATAACTTATCTGAAATACAACATCCGAAGAAACTTCGACTTACGTAAGATATCTAATCTAAATTAGTTTTGCTACTTAATCATTTACTATTATATAGATAATTATAATTTATTTATGATATCAAATTATTTACATTGATTGTAGGTTTGATGAAGCAGGCCTATCTAATAAAGAAAGGAAATGAACAAATGAAGAATTACCAGTTGTCCTACATATAGCTTATTTTTTTAATATTACATATTTTTTAAAAAAATAAATTTAAATTGAATGTAATATATCTAATATATATAATTATTTCTTAATTACCGCAGCGAAGCGCGGGTACTTAACTAGTATAGTTAAATCACTACTATTGAAATTTTTGCCCCATCCACCTACTTGGCTAAAATTTTCAAATAGACAGAGCATGAGCACGGAACAATTTTTTAATAAGTATTGACTGTATGTAACTATTCGACCCGTTAATAATAATAATTGTTGGGTCTAAATTATCAGTTTAAACTCAGTTATTATTAATAGCTTGTCATTCATATTCATATATATATATATATATAGTGGATGATCAAAATAAAACTCGAAGCCTTTCTTATAGTATTGGACGATCAACTGTCCCTAGTGCAAGTGGCAAAAGGCTTGGTGGTTGATACTCATGACCCGAGTTCGAAGCCTAGTTGCTTCACATTTCCAGCTAAGTTTATTTAAAAAATAAACGAAGCGGACAGTATGCTACCTTTCTCTCTCTCAAAAAAAGACTCAGTTTCTAATGCCATTTTATAATATTTCATGAAAAAATAATTTAAATATATTTTTTTTATTTTTTATCCTTCAAAAATATAAAAATAGATATTTTTAAATACCGTAATCTCAAACTAGACCGAGATTAAAAGTATGCGAAATTCTTAGAAAAGAAATAATTAACTAGAGTGTTGGAGAATAAAATTTTATTCTAGTCTTATTCTCCAAATGTGTTTGGTTATGGATGGAAACAATAATTTTCGTATTTTTAGAACAAGCTGGTATAAGGCTGAAATTAATATTCTAGTCTATTTTTTTTTTTTTTTTTTTAGAACAAGCTTATTCCCACTTGAGAATAAATTTAATTAAAATAAATATAATTTTAATTATTGTATTAACTCTTAAATTAATTTAATATTTTGACTAATCTAATTATTTTATTAACTAATTATATAACTATTAAATAATTAACTAATTAAATTATTTATTAATAATATTTCTGATTGTTAATTATTTTATCAATTAATATTTAAAATTATCTAGCAATAGTTAATAAAATAAGTTAAATTATTATTTAATTAATATTTTTATGTTAATTAAGTAGATAAAATATTATTATTTTAAATTATAATTAATTTTATTCTCACTATTTTAATTTAACTATCTAAATATTATTGACAATCCTTAGCTTAAGTGGCAAAAATATTTTGGTGATTGATACCTGAGAATAAAGTAACCTTTTGGTTTTCGAAGTCTAATTGTTTTACATTTTCATGCTACCTTTATTTCAAAAAAAAAATCTTATCCAAACATTATTTTTTTATTTCCAAAAAAAATCTAATTTTTATTCAAACTCAAAATTAGTTTTGTTCTTACTTGTTACTGAACTTATATATATTTCTGAAATAAGTTTTGTTCCTACTAATTACTGAACTTATATATATTTCTGAAATAAACACAATTCTAATTTGTATCTAAACCAACTGAATTTATATATATTTTTAAAATAAATACAATTCTAATTTATATTTGAGCCAAACATAACCTAAGAGACATTCACTTTGCAAGAAGGCTTCTCGTTCAATTCTAATCTTTCAATCATCACTAGCCTACTTATTAATTTAAGTGCAAAAATATTAGGCAGATATTAGGCATGAATCGCAAATATCTAATAAACTTTGAATTTTCTAAAAAAAAAAAAAAAAAAAAAAAAAAAAAAAAGATGAGGATGAGATTAAGATCATGCATAAAATCTCTATCCTCAATATCTAAAGGAACAACCATTACGCGCCAATTCACTCGTTCTTTCTAATAAGACAACAAAGACGTTACACTCTAAGCCGAAAGTGCACCCCATATACACATGTACCTATCTCTCATTTTTTCTAAAGAAAATTCTTGGCCAATTTCAGTACTTTGACTTCGACTTTGACTTATACCTACTCTACTATTTAATCTAAAATATTAACATAAGTATTAATCGATCGATCCATCTCCAATGATTGAGAAAAAATATATATATTTTTAAGGCCTAACATGTCAAGTTACTTGGCGCGACTAGTTAGCCGCGGCGATTAGCTAGTGCACCGCACGCGGACTTGATCTACTTTTAACTCGATGTGGATGGCTCGATCATTTTGTTGACCACATTCATATATACCCCATTTAATTAGTTGACACGTTTGGATTGAGTGTACGCTGTAATGTTAATTTTCTCTTCTTTTTTTTTTTTTTTTTTTTTTTTTTTCAACAGTGGGACCGATTTTCACGATGCTCCGAAAACAAACTTCCTACAATTTTGTGCATGCGTAGAATTTTTCTGCACCTTATCCGAGATAAAATTATTCGGGATTGTTAAATTAGAGAAACATATCTGATTTAGAAAGAAATTCTACGCATGAAATTGTAGACAATTCACACACTCGTTTGATATGTGGCGCGAACTAATTATTTGTCATGTGAATTAACAAAAGAGATAACCAAAAAGATAATATGTGATCACTTAGCTAAATTAAGATTTGATGTTGAACTGAGGGGGTTTAAATTAAGATATGATGTTAGCAACAAATTGAGAGTGAAGAACAAACAACAATCTTAATGAAGATCGCATTAGGAACATTTTTGTAAGTACTAAAAAATAATGAAAATGATATTCTTGTTAAATTTTATGCAATCTTGCAAAACAAAATCTCACATCAAGAATTTTTACTTGGTGCATATGATCCCAAATGGTAGATAAAATTGCCCATAAGTGGATTTTTCTCTCCCATAAAGTGCCAGAAGATACTATTTTCATAACCTGCTCAGGGTAGAGTGAGAGAGAGATTCCTATAATTTTTTTTTTTTTAAGAGAAAAATAATACGCTATTTTATTTTATTTATTTTAAAAATAAATTTAGTTATAAAAAGTGAGGCTATCAAGTCTCCAGAAATGATTTAACAAAAATAAAACAGATAAAAATTAAAATATAAAAAAAAAAATGTAAAAAGATACCGAGCCGATTAATTCAGCAGCAGCAACTCTTCTTCCATACTTCACCAACTCCTTATTAAAACTCTTTATTAATCTTTGCAGCTTCCAACAAATCGAATCTAATATTTTTAAAACTAACATTATTTCTCTCTTTCAAAATCACTCACCAAATTGTCACAAGGGGATTAAATCTTTTCTCTCTTTCAAAATCACTCACCAAATTGTCACTGGGTATTAAATCTTTTCACACTCGTCTTATTATTTTTTTTTATGCAGCTCCCACTCTGAGAGATCTCTAACATCATCTCCAAAATAGACTTTTGCTATCTCCTCAAAAATAGTCATGATAAGAAAGCGATTAAACACACATTTCGTAAATAGATGGTCAACTGTCTCGTGATCCCACGCACACAGAATACAAGATTGGTTTCCATTCTTTCCTTTTTTTAGATTAAGTTATACCCTTTAGAAACTTTGTCCTTAAATACTAACTAAATAAAATTTTTTACTTTCAATAATATACGCAAGCTCCAAATTTTAGATGATCGGATATTTCTAACTCCTCCATCATTAAACATCTCGTACATAGATTTAACTGTAAATCCTTACGTAGATCTTGTTCCACCATTGGCATATATCAAAGTTAGAAAGTAAATTTTTAAACTTCCAAGATGTCCATCCAAATCTTGAAAGGAACATAATCATATTTATTTGTTTTGACATGTAAAATAGCGTTAATTTCTTGATGCTAATGATAAGTCAAACCACTAATAGAATCTATAATTTATTAATTTATTATAACATTTCATGCCACTCAAAATTGGGAAAAAAAAAAAAAACATTACACCCTACACTCAATCAGTGACTAAAACATAAGAGAGAGAGATTATATATGTTCTTTGAAGTGGTCCTTGAATGATTCCATTAGAAGAAAATGCGAACTAACTAATTATTTAAACCCCCCAAAATTAAGGACCATTCTTTATGAGATGGTACATTCTCTCCAAAAATCAGGTTCGTGCATGCACACAAAATTAATTCAATTATAATTAATATTCCTCTAATCTCCTCCATTATCATGGCCCCTACACCTACAAGAACTTTAAATCTATGGAAAATTAAGCACTTAAAAGAGGAGAATAAATTCCCGATGTTCACCGTTCCTCGCTCGCCCACTTGTCGAGTTAATTTTTTTCTCCTCTCTAATGATGTGATTTAGATTCTAAAATTCTCTTTTTCCTCAGTGTTTGGAAACATTAAGGTGTGGAAGAGTATAAAGTAATCCTATTTATATTTACAAGTGTGAGGTTACTTAATTAGGTGTGTGAACTGATGATTAAGGCTAGGAAAGGTGAGTGACATTATCTTTAATTAAGTTTCTTACGTACCATTGCCTTTTTTTTTTTTTTTTTTTTTTTTTGTAATAATAGAGAATAAGAAAAGCAAACATAAACAAAAATAAAATTCAAGAACCATTCAATTCGATGTGCTACAAATTCCGTGACCATCCATTTATAATCATGATGATGATGCTTAATACTAATTCTTTCTTAGCAGATAACATTTTTTAAGCCCTCGAGGAACATGATAACACTAATTAATGGGGTTAATAAATAATGTATCTTATTATAAGTCAAATATAATGATGTATACTCTCTAGCACATTCGCCCACAAAAGAGAGAGAGAGAGAGAAAATGTATTTTCTATCTAATTAAGCAATAATGCTCCTTCATGTTTTCGTATATTTTTCATATCTGATATATATGATGAATCGCGGTCTTTAATCCTCAATTTGAAAGTTGGATGGTCAATTTAAAAGTAGTTTATGAAATAAGGTATAAATGAAAGTATGGTGCACATGAAGTGAAATGATGTACATGTGTGAGACCATGCAATTATCTTCTTATTTTCTTCTATATAATGCAAGTAAGGTATCAATATAATTAATTAAAATTATTGTTTAAACGGTTGCTGCGAATATTAATCTTTGATTCCTTTTTGTAAGCAACATAAAATGAGAAATACTTCTATTCTTTTTTTTTTTTTTTTTTTTTTTTTTTATTACCGTCCATTCATTTTTGTTTACCGGTTTAAATTTAATTATTTTTTAATTATGACATGTAATAACATGTCACTTTGATAGAGATACTGGTTTATAGGTACCCAAAAAAAAGTATTGTGACCTTTTAATTCAAGAGTAATTAAATAATTTTATCTTTACTTTGAGAGTTTTTATTTTTGTAAATATTATAAATTTTAAAAACTTCAATTTAGTAAGAGTTTTAATTTTTGGAAAAATTATAAATTTTAAATATACCAATTTAGTTAAGGTCTTAAATAGTAATTTTTTAATTCTCTTTATTTAATTATTTATATTGTAAATAATTTTAATTTTAGGAAACTATATTAAAACTTAGATTATTTTTAGGAATTAAAATTTAGGAACATACTAATTTCTAAATTTTTTTTTTTAAAAAAAAAAGAAAAAAAAAATAGATTACTTTTTTATTTAATTTACTAGTTATTTTTATTTCTAATTTGAAGACTCAAATTTTTAAAATTTTATCAAATAGTAGAAAATTTAATGTGATGGATAAAGTGTATAGTATTATCTCAATTTTTTTTAAATTTTTGAATAATTTGATGATTAAGAAATAATTTTTTAATTTTTTTTATAATTCTAATACTCCTTAAATTAATGCCTAAATTATAATTCTAAAACTCTTTAAATTAATGACTAAATTGTAATTCTAAATTTTTTTTAAATTAAACTCTTTAAATTAATTCCTAAATTGTAATTTAAAAGCTTTTAAAATTAATGCCTAAATTAGTACAAAATTAATGTCTAGATTTGTGAAAAGTATATGAATCAAAACTTTCATTATATGTTGAATTTAAATATTTATTCACTTTCAAATTTTATAGAATAGTAATACAAAATTAATTTCTAAATTAGAGAAATTCTAAATTATTCTTTATACATATTAAATATGTTGAATTTGATTATTAAGCTACATTCAATTTTTTAAAAAAATATTGATGTAAATTAATGACGAAATTGTAATTCTAATATTTCTTAAATTAATATTTAAATTATAATTTTAAAACTCTTTAAATTAATGCCTAAATTATAATTCTAAAATATTTTAAATTAAACTCTTTAAATTAATGTCTAAATTCTAATTCTAAAGCTCTTTAAATTAATACCTAAATTGTAATTTTAAATTTTTTTAAATTAATGCTTAAATTGGTGCAAAATTAATATATGGCTAAATTAGATGAATTTTAAATTTCTTTAAACATATTAAATATGTTGAATTTGAATATTAACCTACGTTTGATTTTTTTTTAATATTTATATAAATTAATGGCTAAATTATAATTCTAAAACTCCTTAAATTAATATTTAAATTGTAATTCTAAACTCTTTAAATTAATGTCTAAATTGTAATTCTAAAATTTTTTAAATTAAACTCTTTAAATTATTGCGTAATTCTAAAACTTTTTAAATTAATACTTAATTCTAATTCTAATTTTTTAAAAAAATTGATGCGTAAATTGTAATTCAAATTTTTTTTAATTAAACTCTTTAAATTAAGTATAAAATTAATGAAAAGTATTTTAATTATATTTTTTTTTTAATTTTATGATATTTAATTATAAAAATGCTCTTTTTATGAACTACCTTTTAACCTGTTAATATATAAAATTATATTTTTATCATTTATCAATAAGCGGTTAATATTTTTTTTATTATTTATAAAAATAAGTAGTAGAGTATTGCTCATATAAAATTACTATTCTTAACAACATCTGCCTACCAAATGAAATACAACTCAAAATGTAGTACTCGAAGCTCAAAATCGATCGAAAAATTGGCGGAACAAAGTGGATATGGGGCAAAACTTGTGCCGTACTAATTAATATATTCTAAATCTGTTACAACATTGTCTTTGGTTGCTATCCTGAATTCAGTTATTACTCTTTTTTTTACCCTAGTTGAAATTTGGGATGCACGTGAATTCAGATTCATGGCGCTTTCGCCTTAATCTGTGAGATGGTGAGTGAGAGTCAAAAATACAGAAAAAATTAATTTGCTCCGAATCTGTTTTAATCCGGGAGGAAAATAAGGTAAGAGCGGGAAAGCTTTTTCCATTTTTTTTAATCTATTTTGATTTGTTAAAAATCTGCCTTAAAAATTTATTAAGAAATAGATCAGAAGTAAGAAATAGAATAAAAATCAATCTGTTCGCTGGAACTGGAGTAACTGCGTACAGTTGACTACTTTACTGTATAGTGGCAGTGGAGGTTTCGGAAAAATCAGATCGTCGAACTCTCGGTGTCCACGACGCACCTTCCACGCGGCTCTGATCTACATGACAATTGTGTCACGTTTTTTCATTTCCCATACTAACTAATAAAGAGATTAATTAAATAAACTCCCACTCTTTCCCCCCACTCTTAATTTCCCCCCACTCCCCACCACCCCACACCTCTCTCTCTCTATATATACACCTTTCAACCCTTTCCCCTTATCACCCATTCCGCACCCATTCCTCTTAGTCTCCTTCTCCCTTGTTCTTTAATATTACTCGGTTGGTGTGTAGATCTCCTGAGTTTCATACACAAAACTTGGGCTTTTCCTTCTTTTCCGTACCAAACCTTCCTTTCTCGAGCACCGTGAGAGAGAGAGAGAGAGAGAGAGAGAGAGAGAGAGCACTCTGTGAACACACACGCGAGCGCACTCATACGCGCGCAATCGCTTCATCTCTCAATGGGTTACGAGAAAAATGGTTACCCTCCAATGGAGGTCTCCGTCGAGCTCGGCAACAATGGCGACACCAAAAATAACGACGAGGACGGTCGACCTAAGAGAACAGGTGAGGAAGCACGTAGTACCCTTTCTGTTCCTGCTCCAACGTACGTGAATTTTTATGCAGTAGATAACACAAAGGTGGGATTTTTTATTTATTTATTTATTTTATTTTTTTATCTCAGGGACTTTGTGGACGGCGAGCGCGCACATCATCACGGCGGTGATCGGCTCCGGCGTGCTCTCGCTTGCGTGGGCCATCGCGCAGCTCGGGTGGGTCGCCGGCCCCGCCGTCATGATTCTGTTCTCCTTCGTGGTCTACTACACCTCCACCCTCCTCGCCGATTGCTACCGCTCCGGCGATCCCTCCTCCGGAAAACGCAACTACACGTACATGGACGCAGTTCATGCTAACCTTGGTTCGTTCTCTTGCCACCCGTGTCATAAAGATGATATTTTTACGTTAATGTACTCACTCTTTCACTAAAATTATCGACAATTCTAGGTGGGTTCAAGGTCAAGTTTTGTGGATTCATCCAGTATGCTAACCTCTTCGGAGTCGCCATCGGGTACACGATCGCGGCGTCCATTAGCATGACGTGAGTGCAAAACCAAGAATAGTTGTCTCTCTTGTTTTGATCTTTAGAGCGGGGAATTGGACTTGAATAAATGTTTGTGTTGGTGTTAAAACAGGGCAATAAGGAAATCGAACTGTTACCATGAGAAAGGTCACAAGAACCCGTGCCACACCTCTAGCTACCCTTACATGATCCTATTCGGCGTTGTCGAGATCGTGTTCTCGCAAATTCCCGACTTCGATCAGATATGGTGGCTCTCCATTGTTGCTGCAGTTATGTCCTTCACCTATTCTACCATCGGCCTCTCCCTCGGCATAGCCCAAGTTATAGGTAGGCCAAGGCTACCACGCGCGGAAACAGCTATATGTATATATATATATATATATCTTTTATTTTGTATTAGATAGTAATCTCTGTATTTTCATATGCTTTGTACATGTGTAGTTAACAAAGGAGTTAAGGGTAGCTTAACTGGAATCAGCATCGGCTCCGTCACACAGATGCAGAAGATCTGGCACAGCCTCCAAGCTTTCGGCGACATCGCCTTCGCCTACTCCTACTCCATGATTCTCATAGAGATCCAAGTAAGTTCTCTTTACTCGACCATAAACCATGCATTCATGGTTTTTTTTTTTTTTTTTTTTTCCTTATATATATAGGTGACAAAATTAACACGTACAAGAGGATTTGCTATGGACATAATTAGTATATATATAAAATTAAGTTCAATATATCTGTGCTTATAAATTAGTCCGTTAATTAATTTGCTTATCTAGGTATTAATGTTGTAATCTCCTCCCAGGACACAATAAAGGCTCCGCCGCCATCGGAGGCGAAGGTGATGAAGAAGGCGACGCTCCTCAGCGTGGCAGTGACCACCGTCTTCTACATGCTGTGCGGATGCATGGGCTACGCCGCCTTTGGCGACCATGCTCCCGGAAACCTCCTTACTGGCTTCGGCTTCTACAACCCATACTGGCTCCTCGACATTGCCAACGCCGCCATCGTCATCCATCTTGTCGGCGCCTATCAGGTAACAACATATATATATAACTCGCAATATATATATCAGATTAAATGAATTTATTCTGAATGCTGAATTAACTTGTACATGTGACTGCGTCCAGGTCTACTCTCAGCCTGTGTTCGCCTTTGTCGAGAAGTGGGCCGATCAGACCTGGCCTGACTCCACCCTCATTTCAAAACGGATTAGGATTCCCCTCGCCGGGACCAAGTCCTACGATCTCAGCCTCTTCCGACTGGTCTGGCGGTCGGCGTTCGTCGTGCTAACAACAGTCATATCGATGCTCCTGCCATTCTTCAACGACGTGGTGGGCCTCCTCGGCGCACTGGGCTTCTGGCCCCTCACCGTCTACTTTCCCATCGAGATGTACATAGTCCAGAAGAAAGTACCCAAGTGGAGCACCAAGTGGGTGTGCCTCCAAACCCTCAGCCTCGCATGCCTCGTCATTTCCATCGCCGCCGCCGTCGGCTCCATCGCGGGCGTCCTAGCCGACCTCAAGGTCTATAGGCCGTTCAAATCCAGCTCGTGAAGCCGATGAGATAAATGACTACTGAATACTGATACATACATACTAATTAATATGTTACAGTAGAATCCTACTTGTTGTATGTTCTTGCCATTACTATTTTCTTCAGTGATGAGTTGTAGAATCTTTATAGAAATTAAGTTGAAGTGCATGAATAAGAATTTAAGGAACAGGTTTGTTAAGAAGATACGATGATTCTCGACCAACCGGTTTAATTTGTCCGAAAATTCCTAGTACAATGCTTCTTTATATTACAACAAAAGTTTATGAGTTGTCAAGTACCATTTTGTTTGCCGACACCTTATACCTCAACAACAGTCCCAGTTGTCCTATAAACCGCCTTTAATCAACTTTGTCCGGAATCTGCTACTCTCTTTGTACCGATTGCTTCAGAATCGATGACTTACACAATTGTTATTAATTCGGTATGTTACGATGGTTAAAATTTTATAATAAAAGCATCTTGAATTTTTATTATAATTTTTTTTTTTTTTCAATATAAACTATACAATCATAAATAAGACAAAAAAATTTATACATATAAAATAAAAATTATTATTCATGAAAGAATTATACGTAATATCTCTTATAAATATTTTACACTGATAATCCTTCATTTAAATTTTTTTATTTTTCTCTCGTCTTCTACCAAATCAAAAATAAAAGATTTTTCTTTTTGTGTGTATCGGTGCACAAGGTGCACCGGACTAAAAAAAAAAAAAAACTTTCTCTCTCTAAGATATAATGTAGATTTTAACTTTGGCATAAGAAGATGTTTATATAATGTATCAACTAGAAGTATTCAATTCTATTCTAATTAATACTTAAATTTAAAATAATTTATCTCCAACAAGCTTAAATGTTAATGCTAATCTAATTGGAGTTCAATTACAAATCTAATCAAATTCTAATAATTTTTTTTTTAAATTAGGACATGTTTAGTAATTAATTATTAAAAAATAAAATAAAATTTTATTTTACAGTGTATTTGATATGCTGAAATACTTCATATTCTATATAAAAAAACAACAACTCTGTTTTAGATGTTTAGATTGTCTCCAAAAAAAGGAAAAAAAAAAAAGAAAGAAAATATATACTGTATTTTCATTCTTTTGTAAGATAAATTAAGAAAAATTATATTAAAAGATAATAAATTTTTTTTATTTGTGGATTAAATCATAAAAAAAAGTATAATTTATTTGTTTATTAACTGAGAAAAATAATCTAACATAAAACTAAAATTAATATTATCAAACAAACAAAATTTAAAGATTGATGAGAAGAGTTACCCCCACAGTAAAATCCATTGATGATCGACTTGTAAGTATCCAAATTTGGCCGCAATCCGGCTTCACTATGGACACCACTGCAAAAGCGCCATCCATCCACCTCGATTTGAAACATCCATCGACGAGCGTGTTGAAAATGACGACATTGAGGATGCGTTGAGGGAGACGACGGAGCATGTTGAAGGTCAAACATCCATCCCACAAACAAGAAAAAACAAGAATGCTGTAGAAGTAGATGTTGAGGGAGATGTCCGAGTAGGCCATGTCAGCGAGGAGGTCATCAGCGGTCGTGGAGAGAACCTAGAAGATACAAGAGAGCGAGGCATAGGGAGAGAGCCAGGTGGAGGCGAGGCGGCGGAAGAACAGCGAGAGAGAGAATGCAATGCGTCGTGCGAAGAAAGTGAGATTTTTTTTTACTTTGTTTCGATTTTCATTTTCTAATATTACACTGAATTTTTTTTATTCTATTGGACTCGATTTTCATTTTCTAATATTACACTGAATTTTTTTTATTCTATTGGACTGTCCAAATGGATCAGTTAAAAAAAACAATAGTCCAGAATATTGAGTATATTTCAAATAGACCCTTAGAGTTTTAATGAATGAGAAAAGGCATACTGTGGTGGCTGCGCTTGATGATTTGAATGGAAATGCGAGGAAAGCTGGGAAAGTGAAAAGGAGGAGGGATCGTGAAGATTCGAGATTTGAGTTGGCCCTTCTAGGCCACTGCCGTTGCTTTCAAGGAAGAGGAGAGCTTTCTATAAAGGGGGAAAAGGAAGATCACTGTGATTGGTTTTTGAAGGTTCTGGGAATCTAAGAACAAAGTGGATCCGTAGGGTTAAGATCGATCCACTATCGACGTAGGAGAGATACTTCACGTGGCGATTATTAGGAAGAGATATACTTTACCAGGATTCGCGATAGCTATGCATGTTACTTGATAAGTGAGTGCACTTCACTGTCACTTTAGCTCCAATCTTATTAATCATGGGTGAGGATGATTATGGCCCAGTCCAAATATATAATCATTTTGGTTAGAAAAAAAAAAAAAACCAAGAAAAGGAAGCAACGACATCGTTCAATATCAATAATTTTAGAAATCAAAAAGCAAAATCTTTGTATCAGAGCTGCAGGACTTCATTTTCTGAATGGAAAAGCTGTTTTGAGTATTCAAGCTGCCGCGGAAATGATTAGAATGATGACACCACAAAACAATGTCTTTACTAAACCCTGTGTAAAACTTAACGGGTCGCTCCTAAACTCTATCCAGCTTATACCAAATCTGAAACTCAGGCACTCCTGTGACCTGAATCAGGCCGTGAGTCTGACCTGAACACTGAGAAAATACTTTTTTGGGTCGAGAGCTATTGGCACAAACACTGCCCGGTTTTTAATAAAATGCGACTCAAATCCGATCAAAATCAATTGAATCAAATCAGGTAGAGAATTGCCACCGTCGACTGTAAGACTCAATTATACAAGTTCATGTACTGAGGTCTCATTCTTCTGAATCCTCTCCCCCACACCTGATCACCCATCTCTGTTTCAAGCATTAATAAGGAAGGGAACTATATTTACATTTTTGTACTTTAGAACATCACATAAACTCTTAACAATTTCCTGCTGTATAATATTTTTTTCTCTGTAACTTATATTCATGACATCTGCAGTACCATAATAACAGAAACCATACAGAGCATACAAGGAATCACAGGTAGACCGGCTCGAAGTTCATGTCGATCGAGCTCTTAACAGCATCGATGAGCACCTGCGTTTTCCGGGAAATCTCAGGCCATTTCGTCTCGGGAGGACGATTGTAATCCCTTATATCCCTAACAAGCCTCGCGAACTCGGCAATCATAAGTGCTTCTTGAGGAAGCTCGGTTGAGACCTCAACCTCTTCAGGCTTCCTAGACCAGCCAATATGCAGCTCTGCGAACCGCGCCCCTTGGTTAAACTTGAATGAAGCCGAGTCTTCTTTGTATGGGATCGTGAGGTCGTGAACATGGAGGGAGCCCGATTTGCCGTGGACCGACAAGTCCATCGTGACGTGGGAGAGGAAAGAGCAGTGGAAAGAAGCCACAGTTTGATCTTGATCGTGATCCTGATCCTGATCCTGATCCTGATCCTGATCCTGATCATCCCCCCAGTGGAAAGAAGCAGAACAGGAGAGGATGACATTGGATTCGTTGAGGTGCAGGGAAGGGAGAGCAGCGACGGTTCTGGGGAGCTTGTAGTTAACTGCCCAGAGTATGGCTCCAATGCAGTACCAGCCTAAGTCTCCGAGGGCTCCGAGGGAGTCGAGGTCCGGCTTAACCCTAATGTCGTGCTCGAGGAACTCCGATGTGGCCGGGAATGAGGAGCAGCTGTGGATCTACGAAACAGAGAAAGAAAGCGGCGGTGGTAAAATTGCTAATTTTTTAATTTAACTCTCATGTCAAGTTCCAAACCAGTTTGAGAGGGCCGAAGCGCAGGGGATCGGAGAGGAGGCGGTGCATGTGGGCGGTGCGGGGGTGGTGGAGCCACATGGAGGCGTCCATGAACTGGACGGCGTTGGAGGCGCAGGCGTCGAGAACGCGCCCGAGGTCGGCGGCGCTCAGGGCGGCGGGCTTCTCGAGGAGCACGTGCTTGCCCCGCTCGGCGGCGGCCACGGCCCACGCGGCGCGGAGGCTGGTAGGGAGGGGGATGTAGATGGCGTCGACGGCGGGGTCGTCGAGCACTGCGTCGTAGGATCCGAGGGCGCGCGCGGCGGCGAGGGAGCCAGGGAGGGAGGAGACGAACCGCCGGGCCTTGTCCAGGGAGCGGCTGCCCACGGCGGAGAGGACTGCCGAGGAGGATGACGAGCGAGAGAGGGCGGCGATGGCGCGGGCGATCTTGCGGGCGATCGCGGCACAGCCCAGGATGCCGAAGCGGATCGGGGCAGGTGGCTCCTCGCCCTCCGCCATTTTCGGTTTTCGGTTTTTTTTTTTTTTTTTTTTTTTTAAGAAAAAAAAAATGATTTTCATTTTAGGGTCGTTTTTTAAGTTGATAAAAGGATAGAATAGAAGAGAGATCTGTGGATAAGAGAGTTAGAAAAAGATGATGCTGTGGAGTGTGTATGGACGGGAATGTATAATAGTCGCTTTTTTAACAAATGTAATGTAACACTAGTTAAAGAACCCGCGCCGAATAAATTAATATTTATAATTAATAATTATTAAGTAATGAATAATAAATTATTTAATATATTATAAAGTTTTCAAATTTATAAGTTAGGAAAAAAAAAAGTACAAAAATACAATTAATACATATAACAGTTGTTTACTAACAAATAGCGAAATTGGTATTGCTAATGCACCAAAAGATAGAAACTTAAACCGCAAGAGTTTATTTGGTAGAAGTGACTCAGATAATAAACATTGCAAAGTATATTATTGATAATTGAAAGCATAGAAGAAAGAAAAACAACCTTCAGCTTCTCATTCGCAACTGCAAATTGAAGTTGCAGGGTCTTTATTATGTCTCTTTGTGATGAACAGGCCTCATGCATATGCATCGACGGGATTCAGATTAATGTCAAACAGAAAGAGCATTAGTACGAAACATAAAAAGCATCAAGTGAAACCTCAAGAGCGTTGGTTCCCGCAAGAGTTTATTTGGTAGAAGTGACTCAGATAATAAACATTGCAAAGTATATTATTGATAATTGAAAGCATAGAAGAAAGAAAAACAACCTTCAGCTTCTCATTCGCAACTGCAAATTGAAGTTGCAGGGTCTTTATTATGTCTCTTTGTGATGAACAGGCCTCATGCATATGCATCGACGGGATTCAGATTAATGTCAAACAGAAAGAGCATTAGTACGAAACATAAAAAGCATCAAGTGAAACCTCAAGAGCGTTGGTTTTTGATGTCGCATTATCCAGCTCCAATGCAGACTTCTTGAGACATGTGAACAACCGGACAACAAAGTAATCTCTAAAAGCAGAGCACACCAATATATATATATATATATATATATATATATATATATATATATATATATATATATATATATATATATAAATTTGTGAATTCTAAGATAAAAAAAGATAAGATTTACATATCTTTTCGTGGTGTACATCTAACATATATATGCTTTATTTTACCTTTGGCATGGCATAAGAAATCAACTTATAAATGCTTGGTGTTTATATATATATATATATATATATATATATATATATATATATATATATATATATATATATATATATATATATATATATATATATATTGTCATATACTTTTCAGTTTTGAATTATTAGTACAGTTGACTGAGACAAATTGCACCTAAGCCTCAATCGGTAAAGATGCTCAACCCTGTTTGTTTGTTTACCTCAAACTATCAGGCCCAGTTGGTTCTTACCTAAAACCAACACGTATGCACTCACAAAAGCTCTTTTCTCTTTGGATCCTCTCCAGATGACCTAACAAAAATTGAAAAAGCTGCATAGGTGACTCAATAAAATTTATGTAAATAAAATAATGCAGCTGCAAATTGAAGTTGCAGGGTCTTTATTATGTTTCTTTGCGATGAACAGGCCTCCTGCATATGTATCGACAGGATTCAGATTAATTTCAAACAGAAAGATCATTAGTACGAAACATAAAGAGCATCAAGTGAAACGTCAAGAGCATTGGTTTTTGATGCCGCATTATCGAGCTCCAATGCAGACTTCTTGAGACATGTGAACAACCCGACAACAAAGTAACCTCTAAAAGCAGAGCACACCAAGTTGGATGGACATGATCAATATATTTCATTCAGTTTAAACTTTAAACGTAGCAGGGTTGCTTGATGACTGCTGTTCGTTCATATTTTTTTGTTCTTTTAAGTCATATATATGTTGCTCATAGATCAACATTACAGGTCAGTGAACAGTCATAAAACCCCCTTGTTATGCTCCAACTGATACAATTTTTCGTTTCTAATTCTCACAGACTGTATTCCAACTTAAAATTAATTTAGGAAAGAAACAGTACCACCACTTCCTTCTTTTAAGTTCTTTCTTCTTCTTCTTCTTCTTCTTCTTCTTCTTCTTCTTCTTCTTCCTTTTTAAGTTCAAGAAGAAATTATATATTGTTGCTTTCCTAAGAGTGATGACTCTTTACATTTAAATAGGATTAATTGTTCTATATTAAGAGGAATAGGATTAAACTATATTCTCAGGGAACATTCCTTCCTACATGCATGGAGGAACAAAGCACATAACACCTACATAGATAATCTGAGAAATTAAGGAGGACAAACCTTCTATCATTGGTCAACTTGCCACCTGAATGAGGACTGAGTCTTCTACTTCACTCTAACATGCAACAGTCAAAGATTTTGTCATGAGAAGAGAAAAGGTAACATTCTTAATTTGTCACAGCATCTGCCTGAAATTCACATTCAAGAAGAAGAAGAAGAAGAAGAAGCCGATGAATGAGGGGAGTACTAACTGAATTAAGTCAATGGTGATTTATTGTTAGTTCTCATAGTTATAAAGCTTAAAAGAAATTAAGAAACCAGAAATGTTCGAGCCCAACACCTTTAATGATCCAACAGTAGCAGTTTCTCATCAGTAGCATCTTAATAAAGCTTAAAAGAAAATAAGAAACCAGAAATGTTCGGGCCCAATACCTTTAATGATCCAACAGTAGCATCTTAAATGATCACGAAACTGTATATATATATATCTGCAAGCAGAGTTTCTCATCAGTGAGAACTACAAAGAATGCCAACTATAGACTATGAGGAGCTACTTATCAAAGAAAAAAACTAAAAGAATACGGAGAGACACATAACCTGATACTTACCTTTACTGGAACAAAAGGAATAAACAGTTTTAGAGATTTACCAAATCAGAAAACACATTGTGGGCAATTTTAGTTGGCTAAGTCCATTTTAAATCCACCAACTTGGCTTCAAAACCAATTCCCAAGCATCTCCTCCCACAGCTTTGGTAACTTGGTTTTCACTACTCGTCATATATATATATATATATATATATATATATATATATATATATATATATATATATATATATATATATATATATATATAGGGAAATTTCATTTGGATCAGTTACCTGTACAATAAACATGAGAAATCCAGTGAATCTCCTTGAGATTGGCGATTTTTCGGATCACAAGAAGATTGCCTTCTGCCGAAGGAATCAGATGATTGGTCAACCTCCCAATGCTAAGAATCCCAGCAGATCATTTCTTTGAACCAAAATTGAAGTCAAATATTAGATATTTCCAAGTGATCATACCAACTCTGAAGAGTTCTACAATAGTTGGTTTACACCCCCACAAATTCAATGAATCAAGTAAATTCTAATTATTTGAACAGGTTTCAAGATTCAAAGCAAGGGGGCAGAGCAACTAACCATCCCAACAGTATTTATAACCGAATAAACTAAGAGAGAGAGGGGGGGAGGGAGAGAAGAAGAGAGGGGGGGGGGGGGGGGGTAGTAGGTCGTGAGAAGAGAACCCACGCGCTGGAGTTGGTGAGCAAATCACCCCAGAGTAATTAAGAGAGATGTACGGAAGAGGGTAGAAAGCACACCATGAGGTAAGCAGCCAGGAACAGGGAGAGGGAAAAGGCACGTCTCCGGGGCGGAGCCACCATGCCACGACGCGACGCGACGGCAACTCCGCAACAGGAACAGGAGATAATCCGCGACGGACCAGAGGAGCGAGGGAGAGGGAGAGAAGGAGAGAGGGGGGGTGGGTAGTAGGTATATCTATCCTGTATATACCTCTATCATACACTGTAATCGGGCATGGTCCAGCAGTAGATCGTGAGAAGAGAACCCACGCGCTGGAGTTGGTGAGCAAATCACCCCAGAGTAATTAAGAGAGATGTACGGAAGAGGGTAGAAAGCACACCATGAGGTAAGCAGCCAGGCACAGGGAGAGGGAAAAGGCACGTCTCCGCGGCGGAGCCACCATGCCGCGACGCGACGCGATGGCAACTCCGCAACAGAAATAGGAGATAATCCGCGACGGACCAGAGGAGCGGGGGTAGCGGCGGAGTCGGTGAGAGTTGGTGAGAAGAGGCCATGCCTCGGCGGAGGTAGCGAGCCCATGCCGCGGCGGGAACTCCGAAACGGAGCCGGTGAGGGAGCGGAGTTGGTAAGGAGAGGGCTTCGCGAAAAGAGAGATCAGAGGGAGAGAGAGAACCCGAAACGGAGCCGGTGAGAGTAGGTGAGAACCGCGGAGTTGGTCAGGAGAACGCCTCGCGAGAAGAGAAATCAGAGGGAGAGTTCCAATAAGATGACAAAAAGAGAAAGCAGAGGGAGAGAGACCCCGTGAGAGCTCTCAAAAAGAGAAAGCAGAGGGAGAGGCAACTTTTTCCATGTACGGCGATGACCCGTGAGAGAGCCCGCTCAGCGTGAAGTGCGGAGGAGCCTTCTAAGCTTCGCCCCATAGTGTATAGAGATAGATAATATTCTCTCTCTCTCACAAAAAATAAAAATAAAAATAAATTATAAGTATTAATTATTAAATTTTAGCTAACCGGAGTAGATATGACTAGACAAGAGGAGCTGTTGTTCTAATTGGCACATTATGAATTCAATCAATTTATCATAATTGTTGCCTTCCTTACAACGTTGAGAAGTTACTGAATTTTTTAAGTGTTGAAATTTTCTCATCAAACTGAACTAAGAAATTCAATTAAAAACACACTAAAAGATTTAATATAAGAGCCATATATATATATATATATATATATATATATATATATATATATATATATATATATATATAGTTACCGTCCATCCATACCCATTCAACGGCTCAGATTTGATTATTTTTAAATTGTGATCAATAATAGCAGATCATTTTGAGGGAGGTACCGGTTACCAGATACCCCAAAACAGAATTATTTTAGTCCTTTGCTTCAAGAGTAATTAAGTAATTTTATCTCTATTTTAAAAAATTTTATTTTTGTAAATATTATAAATTTTAAAATTTTGAATTTAGTGAGAGTTTTTATTTTCAAAAAAAATTTAAATTTTAAATATTCTAATTTAGTTATTGTCTTAAATGGTAATATTTTAATTATCTTTATTTAATATATTGTAAATAATTTTAATTTTAGAAAATTATTTTTAGAAATTAGAATTTAGGAATCTATTAATTTTTATTATCAATATTTACTTTAAATTATAATATATGGTCTTATTATTTTAAAAGATCAAATTTTACTAGTTAAATTTGATTTAACTTTTAGCCTGTACAATTCTATTCTAAAAATAAATTTAAATTATACCATATATTTCTATTAAATCAAATATTTAAGCACATTGAAATTTTTTAAAATTGTAATACAAAATTAATATTTAAATTAAAAAAACTTAAAAATTTTTAAACAAATTAAACTTTTTAAATTAATGTCTAAATTATAATTCTAAAACTCTTTAAATTAATGGCTAAATTGTAATTCTAAAATTTTTTAAATTAAACTTTTTAAATTAATGACTAAATTTTAATTCTAAAACTCTTTAAATTAATGACTAAATTGTAATTCTAAATTTTTTTAAATTAAACTCATTAAATTAATACATAAATTGTCATTCTAAAACTCTTTAAATTAAACTTTTTAGATTAATACCTAAATTGTAATTCTAAAACTTTCAAAATTAAATTCTTTAAATTAATAACTAAATTGTAATTCTAAATCTTTTTAAATTAATGCCTAAATTATAATTTTAAAGTTTTTTTAATTAAACTTTTTAAAGTAAACCTAAATTATAATTCTAAAATTTTTTAAATTAATTACTAAATTAGTAGAAGGTATTTTAATTAATATTTTTTTTTTGTGATATTTAATTACGAAAATATTCTTTTTATAAAGTTATTTGTTAACTGGTAATAAGTAAAATTACTTTTTTTTATCTCTTGTCGATCATCGGCTAAGAATATTTTTATTATTTATTAAAAAAAATATCAGAGTATTTTTCTTAATATGATACAAATATAATTAAGAATGGGCATGCAAATAACTTGATTAGTCTTGTAATTTTTTATCTTTTTTACCATTGTCGATAAGAAGGAGAGTATCAATTATTAACCAATAAGATAGAAATGCCATTATATATATATATATATATATATATATATATATATATATATATATATATATATATATATTATATATATATATATATATATATATATAGGCCGGCTAGAATACTATCGATAGCACCAAACAATTGGTGCTATCAAGTTTTCAGCCGTCGGATTAAAAAATATGCGGTTGGAATTATAGCGGTCCTCTAAGATTTTTACTATTCAACCAACCATTCAGTAAACCGTAGGGCACCATTGACTTCATACTATCGATAGTATTCTAGCCTAATTTTATATATATATATATATATATATATATATATATATATATATATATATATATATATATATATAAAGCTGGGAAAGATCGGTTTCTTTTTTATCAGTCTACAATAACATGAATGGCTCCAATGAGAAATACTTGAGATCCAATAGTAGTTTACACAAAACCTTGACTAGCCCTCCTCTCCTTACAAATATATGTTACAGTATGCACAGAATTTGAGAAGGTCCAATATAAGGGAGCAATATATTTGTTCAACACCTGTGGGTTTTCCCCTTCTTAAGACTCATATAGAGGTGAGATCCATTCCATTAGTGAAAGTTGCAGCTTCTTAAGGGGCAGTGATATCATCCTCTACATTGAATTGGAGAGAAATTTGGTATAATATGTTAACAATTGTAGCCTCTGTTGGCAAGATAGCCGAGTGCCAACGCTGCAGCCAAAAAAAAAAAAGAAAAAAAAAAAAGAAAGAATTACAATTAATTACTACACAGCGTAGGAAGTTTGAAGATATAATAATATTGTACATAATATATGTTAGAGAAAAGAAACACAGGAGTGTGCTGCGTGCGTCATTGGCATATTCTTCAAATTGTATATTAATTACTTTTCCTACCTATATAGTATGCATGCTCTGTTTTGTATTACTCTGTAATAGAAAAATTAATAAATAAAATAAATTAGAAACACATAATGCAATTATTTTTGAAATTTTGCACCAATAATTTTTAAATTTTATAAAGATTCATATTAACACAATATTAGATGAATGTATTAATTATTACCTGTAAGAGTGCTCAAGGTTGTTGTTCTTGTGGAGGTCAAGACATGGACAAAGTCAGCGGCACCTCGCTCTCGTGCGATTTGAGGGACGACGAGCCGTCCTCCGTCGACTCGCTCTCCGCCAACGGATCCCCGCGCCCGCCATCCTCGCTCGAATCCTCCTGCGTCCCCATCACCGTCGCGTTCCCGAACCGCACCCTCCTCGCTCCCCCAGGAGAACCCGCCGGCGACCCGCCCCCGTCGACGGCCCCCACGGCCGCTCCTCCGCCGGAGGCCGGAGATCCGCCGACCGGGGCTACCGCAGCCTGCCGGATCGGCGGAGGGGGCCGCTCGACGTCGGGGGCGCGGACGGCGACGCAGCGGTACATGCACATGAGGAACCAGAAGGTCCAGGGGACGGCGACGAGGGAGATGCCGACGAGGGGGTACCACGCGGGGACGGCGTGCGCGGGGAGGGAGATGCAGAGGGCAAGGAACGTGCCGCCGGCCAGCAGGATTAGGAAGAAGAGCCCCACGATCAGCCAGACGCAGACGTCCCCCGCCGATTTCTCCTCCCGAGATGCCGCCGGCATTTGCGCCGCCCCGAATTGCACCGCGCTCAGCCGATCTAGCTACCTAGCCGGCTACTATAATCGTAACATAATCCTTTTGTTTTTTTTCTTTTTTTTTTTTTTTTTTCCTTTTAATTACATGAATAAATATACAATGATTGATCTCAATTAACGCATGGAATTGCTTGTTGACGATGGGCTTTCGTAGGGAGGAGCCGAGGGTGGTGGTGGTGGTGGTGGTGGTGGTGGGTAAGGGGAGGTAGGAAAAATTATGAGAGAGAGAGAGAGAGAGAGAGAGAGAGAGAGAGAGAGAGAGAGAGAGAGAGAGGGTGATCACGTAAAATGAGGGCTTGTAATTGGATTTTGGGTGGAGAGAGAGAGAAAAGGGCGGGGAGACGTTGAGGCATCCAACTACATTTCTATATTGGGGCTGGTTATGGTTTTGCATGCATCCAAATTTAATTTTTGAACATGTATATTTTGATTTCCTTGTCAAAACAAAACAAATTAACATTATAACAAGAACAAAGGCAATTAATTAACAGTGAAAAAGCAAATTATTATTTCAAACTTCAAACAGTTTAACAAAGGTCCCCCCTTGTCAAGTAACTAAGCATGCATATATAAATGCATACGTTCAATGCACACGTTAATTAACAAAAGTTCACCACTTCAACACAAATCAAACAGTAACCATTATTTTCACTCAATCTTCAAAAAAACGACTGCGCGTAGAGAAAATGATTCTCATCATCTCCTCCGGAGCTCTTCTTTCTAAAGAACAACAGATCTCCGACAAGAGGAACGATAGGCTTCTTCTTCTTCTTCTCCTCCTTCTGTGCCTTCCTTTTCCTCCTCACGCTGAAGTCGTCTTCCACTTCTCCCAAGCTCAGCGCCTGCGCTAGAGAAGGCAAGTATTCGAAGCCCATACGCATCTCTCCATTCTTTTCGCCCCACCGATCGCTCCGAATCTTGTAGGGCCCTTCTTCTATCTCTGTGCTGCTCTCCGCAGCCTTCGCTGCTTCAGTCTCCGCCAGTTTCGACAAGCTCTTGTGCAGTTGCGCGTTGAGGCTCGCCACGGCAAGATCCATCTCCGACTCTCTCTTCTTCAGAAGCACCACGTCTTGTTTTGTCTCCGCGAGCTCCGCCTCCAGCTTCTTCAGTGAGCTCATGAGAATGACGGGTTCGGGTTCGGATTTGGATTCGTCATATTCTGTAATGGCTTCCTGATTAAGTTGAGAGTTGGAAGAGGAGTAGGAGCGCGGAGAGGAGGCAGCGGAGTACATAGGCGGCTTCGGAGGCGAAATGCCGATTTTGGTATTCGAGTTTGGTTTGCGACAAGAGGACGAGGCGGCATCGCCGACGAGGAAGCGCTCACCGAACACCGCGACGGCCTCTTTGACGGAGCGGAAGGGGCGGGTCGTGTCGACCTCGGCGCGCTCCATTGAGTGCAAAGACGTGTTCCGCGGGGCAGAGAATTAAACGGTGGAGGGGGGGGGGTATATGATATGGGATCGATGGTACGTGATGGGGGGGATTGGGTTTTCTTTGCTTCTACTTCAAAGGCATACCGGTAAAATTCTGGTTGTGATGTGTGTGAAGGAAAAGTAAGTCATTTTTTCTGATTCTCAGAAGTGGACTTTTCACCTAATAAGTGCTTCTCCTTGTATACACTTCAAGGCATGCATATATTAATTGGGTATGTGCTGTGCTATGAAGGCTCAAGTAAAATGTAAGTTTACTTTTTTGAGCACTCTCTGTATGCTCGAATTAATTAATACTTGGAGATTTTTTTAAAAATTTTGTTAGGAAACAAATTAGATTTATTAGGTGAGGTGGGATGTACACCCAAAGTAACATACAAAAAGAAAAAGTATAGTGCTCCCTAATCTATTACATAGAAAAGATAATAATAATAATAATAATAATAATAATAATAATAATAAAAACCTTGGTTGGTAATCTATTTGATGGAGTAGGGATCGAATGGCAAAATTTAGAGAATGGTAATAATCTGCATGTTTTTGATTCCTTATACATATCTTGGAATTAGGTGACTTCCATTTTCTTAGTCCCTGACAATTTCAAAGCACCTAAAGTGAGTAGTGAGTTCAAATTAATATTTCCTTATCAAAATACATGATCATGTAACAACCCTGAGAATAAGAAGAAGAGAGGTAGAGAATACATAGATAGTAGTAGAGAGTAGTGGAGAATAAAGAAGCTCGAGAAGGGGACTCAGCTGTCGCTCATGGCGGATCAAGGCACCCGAAGGGGGGAAGCACACGCAGGGAGGTCGAGGGGCTCAACAAAGGGGCTCTTGGGTTCAGCAGCTTCAGAGGAAGAAGGCGCGTCGGAGCAGCTTGGTAACCTCCAGCCCTGGCAAGAAGGGCGTCGTCGCGATGAAGTGGTGAAGAGGCCCCGGGAGAAGCCAACAGCAGAGTAGCCCTAGCACAGGGAAAGGGGGCAGGGGAACAGTGAAGCCTGGTGTGAAGGAAGGATAATAGTGAAGCGGATCGGGTAGTCGGACAGCGGTACAGGAGGAGGATGCAGCAAGCCCGAATCCAAACCCACTTAACCAACCAGCGGAGGCCAACCCAAAGAGGTCCAGTAGCACAAGCCCACCCGAGGAGGCCCATCCAGAGGAGGGCCATCCAGACAAGCCAAGTAGCAGAAGCCCACTTGAGTAGGTCCAACCAGAGAGATGCAACCAAGAGGAGGCCCGTATCAAGAGGCCCAATATCAGGCGGCTCGGCCCATTACAGAGATAATAGAGTAGTATTATTAGTGGATAGCAGAGATGATTAGAGATGGACTATATATATAGATAGCCACAGTTGTAAAGGGGATAACGAAGAAATTAATACAAGTCTCCTACCTCTTTCTCAAGCTCTTTCTCTCTCTCCCTCAAACCCTTAATTCTCATCTCCTTCTCCAACCATCTCCTCTAACCCAATTCTCTCTCAAATTCCCTTCTCTATCTCCAACCCTACTCCTCATCTCCCAACTTCCCTCAATTTACCATCAAAACCCCAATTATCCAACAGTTAACGACCCATCATCCAAATTGCCATTCACGACTCAGGGCAATCTCATCACCGTCGGGTTGCGAATTTGTCCGAGTTATTACAGATCACTAGCTTATTAAAATAAGATTTCAACTAACTAGATCATAATAATAAAATAAAAAAATAGTATATCGAGTTAAAATGAAAAAATAATTTATCAGCTTGTTATTTATCTAAACTGAAAAACTAATTGATAGGAAACAAGTTATTAATACACAAAAAATTGACTTATTAACTGAACAATGATGTGCACATGCATGAAGATATATAGCTTAGCTATAGCATTTGTCGTTGATTTTAAGACATAGTCATAACGGGTCGGTTTCGCAAACCGTGCGTGACCCGAGCGAAATGGGATCAGGCCGGGCGGGTTGAGTTCGCGCTGTACCAGATTTGGTTCGATGATTTGGTAGGCGGCCAACCAGACTCCAAACCGTTCAGCTTACTTTCTCGAACCTGGTCTACCACATCGACCGTGAGTGAACTGAGCAGCTTCTTCTCTATAGGTTCGGTCTACAGAAAGAGGTCCACCCAAATTATTTACGCAGAACCTGGGGTTGAGGGGGCGGGAGAGAATTGGAGAAACCACAGAGCGAGCACTCTCGGGAGCTCCGCCCCTTCTTACGATGAGTCCGAGGCGAGCGCGATCACGTGTCACTCTTTAATCTCCTTTCTCCTGCTGCTCCTCTCCATTTTCCAATTGAGGAAGAAGACGAAGAAGAAGCATCGTCGTCGTCGTCGTCATCATCATCATCATCGCCATGGCTACGCTGTCCCAGCTCCAGCTCCAGCTCCGCTCCTCCTTCCTCCCCTCCTTACCCTCCCTCCGCCGCTCCTCCGAGCCCTCGGCGGCGGCGGAGATGGGGATTGGGCGGGGGCGGGGGCGGGGGCGGGGGAGGGTGGAGGCGAAGATCCGGGAGATCTTCATGCCGGCGCTGAGCTCGACGATGACGGAGGGGAAGATCGTGTCGTGGATGAGGGCGGAGGGGGACAAGCTCTCCAAGGGCGACAGCGTCGTCGTCGTCGAGTCCGACAAGGCCGACATGGACGTCGAGACCTTCTACGACGGCTACCTCGCTGCCATCATCGTCGACGAGGGCTCCGTCGCCCCCGTCGGCTCCGCCATCGCCCTCCTCGCCGAGTCCGAGGACGAGATCCCCCTCGCCAAGTCCAAAGCCGCCGCGCCCTCCTCCTCTACCGATCCCTCCCCCGCCGAAACCCTAGCCCCGCCCCCTCCCCCAGCTACCGAAGCCCTAGCATCGCCTCCCCCGCCGTCACCTGCAGCTCCGTCGCCGGTGTTGGCTTCTTCTTCGACTCACCCCGCGAGTGAAGGCGGGCGGAGAGTCGTGGCCACGCCATTTGCGAAGAAGCTCGCCAAGGATCTCAAGGTGGAGCTCGAATCCATCGCCGGAACCGGACCAATGGGACGAATTGTTGCTAAGGATGTGGAAGGCGCTGCCGCGGCCGCTCCAGCAACGGCCGCTGTAGTCCCAACTCCTGCTGTTCCCCCCAAGTCGGCTCCTTCGGCTTCGCCGGCCGTTGAATTGGGCTCGGTGGTGACGTTCACTACAATGCAGGGCGCAGTGAGTAGGAACATGGTGGAGAGCCTCTCTGTCCCCACCTTCCGAGTCGGTTACACCATCACCACTGATGCCCTTGATGCGCTCTACAAACGAGTAAGGGTTTCTCTTCCACTTTCCCTCTGGAAATGTAGTGAAAAGAAAAATATTTTGGTTAAATATATCGAATTCATAAAGTTAAGTTTGTTGTGGTATGTATGATTCGTATTAGATTAAGTCGAAGGGGGTCACTATGACTGCTTTGTTGGCTAAGGCCGCCGCAATGGCGTTGGCGCAGCACCCGGTGGTTAATTCCAGCTGTAGAGATGGAAAGAGCTTTACCTACAATAGCAGCATCAACATTGCTGTTGCAGTGGCCATGGATGGAGGGTTGATCACTCCTGTTCTTCAGGATGCTGATAAGGTTAAAATTTTGCCTTTGCTATAATTGCTGTTAGTTTGCTATTGTTACTGGGAGATTTTTGTTGTCGGTGCTGTTCTGATTGGAGAACTTGTAATGTGGGTCTTTGCAGGTTGACATTTACTCGCTGTCGAGGAAATGGAAGGAATTAGTTGATAAGGCCCGCGCTAAGCAGCTGCAACCTCATGAGTACAGCACTGGTACTGTTCATAAATCTTCACAAAATTCAAGTCTGGAATTTTAATAAGCTATATTTCTTCACTAAGCTTCTGCCCCAAAATAAGTGCTATTTCTGAGTATTTGTTAAATTCTATTTTTGAATATTTGTCAATCTCCTGGATGTTGCAGTGCCTTTTAGTTAGCATTGTAGTTTTTTGTCGAATATCAATTCTGCACTATGTCGTAAGTTGCTCAGCATGATCAATGATTCTTACAGTTTATAACTCTTGCTCACATGTCTATTATTCTTTGAAGACAAGCTCTGTTAAGAAACTCCGAAAGGTATTGAATGGTGTATTTTTAGACTTGCCCTTTTGTTAGTCATCTTTCTAGGAGTTCGGAAACTACCTCTACAGAATCCTTGAGCCCTGTCTTGGCTGAGTTCACTATTTACATTTTACCAATGTGACTATTGCATTATGTTTTAAAAGTTGTTGAAGTGGTATATAGGGAAGTCATATTAAGGTGATTTGTAAATTGTAAGTATGTCATACCATCCGTACTACATTTGCTAACTAGAGTATTATGAGATCTGGCAAAAAGGGTATTTGTAACTCTTCCACTTTCCAATACTATCTCAAAAGACATTTTTCCTACTCAGGGATGAAATTTGCAGGCATTCTAGATGTTGAAGGTCATTTTACAGTGCTTATTTCTAGTTTAATGCGCCATATGTTTACTCATTTTCAGATCCCTTTCTCAGGCCATATGACTGTTATAATTAGCCCTTTCTAGGCATTCTAACAGCCTAAGATGTGTTCCGTGAGGCTATTTCTGGAGAGTTGAAAATTATCTTTCCCTCTAATAATACGAGTCTTGTCAGTTGAACTGCCTTGTTTGTGTATAAAACTGTACTTCTGGTGAGTTCGAGACTAGTCCCGGTAATTGGCTACTTAAATGTGTTATAATCGTGTGGCAAATTAGTTTTTTTTTTTACAAAAATGGGGGATGTAGCAACCGGCAGTTCGTTCCTAACTGCATACTATTTATTTCATTTCACCTCATACAATTTGCATGTTAAATCTTCCAGGCACATTCACTCTTTCAAACCTTGGAATGTTTGGTGTTGACCGATTTGATGCTATTCTACCTCCTGGAACTGTGAGTATAATTGTCAAAACAGCTAATCCTTCATCATATCGTTTGTCAAACTTAAAAACTTAATCTCATGTTGTTACTTTGTTAAATTTCTCTGCAGGGAGCCATCATGGCTGTCGGTGCATCGCAGCCAACTGTTGTTGCTACAAAGGATGGCAGGATTGGTATGAAGAATCAGATGCAGGTACTTCTTCAAGGAGACGCTAAAATTTTCGGCTGTTACCCATCAAATATATTGAGTTTTCAAATATTCTAAATTTGCTAACTCTCATGCAACTTGGGTGTGAATTCGTCCAGGTGAATGTAACTGCCGATCACCGCGTAATTTATGGGGCTGATCTTGCTGCATTTTTGCAAACTCTTGCGAAGATCATCGAGGATCCAAAAGATCTCACCCTTTAAACACTCCCCGCGATTCTTAATTCTTACTTCTCTCAGCTCAGTAATTCATTGAGCTATTCTCAAAAGGTTATTTGTTCCTCCGATAGACGGTCAAGATTTGTTCTTGTTGTAATATGAGCTAGCCACTTAATCATCGTCAATCAATGGGGCTAGCAAGAACTTTGTTTCTTCTCGGCGTTTTCGTTTCTTTCTTTTGTTTGCTCATTTTCCGGTTAAAGTCTTATGTGTTACACAGCACTTGCAATAAAAATTTTGACTTGTGAGTCTGTTATATTTTGTGGTTGATTTTAGTCTTTCTTTTTCGGCCGTCAGATATCGGTTAATTTATTTAGTAAATGGCAGAAACACCTTTGTTGTCTTTGGATATGTATGAACAAGTGTTGATCCTAGCACAAAGTATGTTGATTATTGACTCTTGTCACGCGGTTTCTAATTTTCTAAATGTGATGATCGACCCCGGCACATACTACCTACATGGAATTGGATGGTGATGTTGGAATTTTATGTACAAATATTCCTCTCGTCACGGCGGGACGGGATCAATCTTATCGGCAGCCAATTTTCCAGTAAAAATGTCTTTTGAGGAAGCTATTTACTGATGAGATTTTTCCACCCAGAAATGAATGGAATCTGTTCACAAAGAAGTCATCTCGGAACCATAAACATTCCCACGCTGATCCTACTCATTATTTGAGGCCACATTGAACTTGAATTGCTACTGTTTGTAGCGGGTAGTGAAATACGCATCTGGAATAACTTACAACAACAACAATGTAAGAGGTTATTGCACTGGGCAGAACGTTTGTGTGGGGACCCAAACTGTGTACTCTCAAAAAAAGAAAAAGCAAAATGTTAAGAGGTCAGTAATTGTGCGAGCTGCGTACACAATCCGCACCGAATTGATAAATTCTCTAGATAGTTATTTTTTACGAGGGCCGAGAAAATGTAAGAGTGCTTTGGGTTCACTTTTTCTCCACGTACAATGGAGGGGACAATAGCAATACATAAATTGGAAAAAAAAAAAAAAAAGGAAAAAAGAAAGAAAATGTTATAATTGATGAATCTTATAAATTCCAGCTTTCCGCTTTTAATCATGCTTGATTGTCACATAATCCGCCACGGGAGATTAATTCCTAAGGTTAAAATCACAGAAAATGCCGAAGATCGAAGAAGAAGACCGCGGAGTTGAAGTAGTGTTAGGTAGGGATAAGAAAAGCGCGATTAATGGGTGCAAGAGTTGTCTTACTCCCACTAACCTAATAATTAAAACTAAGCACCAAAAAGGGACTCAAAAATCATACCATATGTTCTTAGTGTGGCCTAACACTTTGGCTTTTGTTAGGAATAATAAGGCGAGTGGTGTCCCTTGTAAACATTAGAAAGCCAGTACCATTTAATCATCCTTTTCCCCTTCCACTTGTTTGGCTTTGTTGCTTTCATTGTCCAACGGCTATGTCTTTGCGGGTCCCTCCAAAAACCACTCCCTCCTCTCTCTCTCAATCTCTTTATCTCTGGCCCGTTCGATCCGGTGGTAGATGAGATAGATGTTCCAACCCCCATGAAACAGATCACCATGACAAGGAGGGATTTAGTTCACAAAGGCCCACTTCTTTTCTCTAGCTAATTATCCCTTCCCTCATTATTAGTGTGCCCAATTCCATTCTAGAGAGAGATAGACCGAAGAATGGATGATTTTAGCTTCCCCACAATTCAAACAGACCAAGATTCTCTTCGCCAGCTCCCCTTCCCTCACTTCGCCGCCTCTCCCTTATGGTTCATGTCCTCCCCAGCCGCCGATAAGCCCGTCTGCAGAAGCTTCTCGTTTAAAGAAGAGGCGAAAAGAGATCCCCAGGTGGATACAAGCAACCTCGCGGTTTGCAGTTCTGGGCGGTTTATCGTCGATGAGGAGAAGATGGACATGCTGTGGGAGGATTTCAACGAAGAGCTCATCCGGGTGTCCCGCGAGATTGGATCGGAGAAGGATTCGAAAGCCAATTCAGACGAGTCGGTCGCGATGATGGTTGATCGGTGCGAGTTGAGGGCGTCGAAGAGCGGTAGCATAATTCATCTTAGAAGGCCGAACTTGCTGCTGATACTGAAGGTGCTGAAGAAGCTATTCTTGATCCAGAAAGTGAGTTCTGCCAAAAACACTTCACTTTGTTAAGTTGATCAGAGAGAGAGATCTCACACAAAGTGTTGCTGCCATTGTAAGTATAATCTCTTTAAGATATAGAAGCAGATACAGGGATGCCACAGCAAAAATTGGACAGTTGATGAAGTGTGTTCATGGATGGAGTTTGAATACAAGAGAGCCATTGGAATTAAAAGTGGTAATCAACAGATTTACAAAACCATACATCTCTATGGGAAAAAACTATTGTGTAAGATACTATAGTTTATCTTGTTTCCCCTCACTTGCATTACTTTTGCTAAAATTGTATGTGAAGTGAAACTGATCAGGGCTTTAAATTAAGCATGCACAGTTGTAATTTTTACTTGCCTATATTTAGATTCATATCAACTACCAATATCTGCTACCATTTTTGCTCACCTACACTGTTTTATGATGATAATGCATGACAATAACAATTGAACACTTGTGGGAAGAGAACATCCAGGATTGCCCTCGAGAAACTATTGCCTGAGCCCGGTGCATCGTGCCCCGCTCTGCCTCTACCGTCCACCCTTCATCTCATCACATGCATTCAATCCGATCATCCAATTTTCAAATACAAACGCACTAATTTCTTAATTGACCTATGCCTTATGGTGCCCACCTATCTTTATTTTTTGTCCTTGACAGTGGGATTGGCATTTGATGTGTGTACTAAGCAACTAGGACAACCCATGAGAAGGACATCTAACCACCAGTTTCATTTCAAAAGCAAATCTTGTTGGCTGTGTGGCTGTTACATATGCTAGGTTGGTATTATAACAGTGTTTTTTGTTTTCTTACCTCGGAGGCGATTGTTTTTCTCTTACTGTAACCAAAGCATTGTATTAAGAAGTTACCAAATAAGTATAAGACTATGATATAGAATTATAGTTGTTCATACAGTAGTGGATCGATCTCAAAGTGCATTGTACATCTCTGTCCGTACTCTGTAAAGATATATACAATTTTTCAGACATTACATTTATGTGTTAAGAAGATTTGCAAACCATAAAAGGCGCATACAAGCGCATCGGAAAAAAAGAAGAAGGTTGAAGGCATCAGAAACTTCTCAAAGAAGAGACTGATCCTGTTTATACCAGCAAGTGTAAAATGAAAAAAAAAAAAAAAAAAACACGAGGAGAAGAACTCTCTACTAGAACTGCTTAAGCTGTGTGTTGGTGCTGGGCATTGTTGCGATGATTTATTCGCTAAACCATACCCTACAGAAAAAAAAAGCGCATTAACTCCATTGATAAGAAACAGTACAGAAGAGTAATTCGTAGCACTACAATTGCAAGGTTTTTGCCACTCTGCAAACATCATTTGGAATGCTAAAGCCCCACTCTCTGCAAAAATCTTTATGTGGTTGGCTTCTAGGGAAAAAATTCTAATGGCCGACAATCTAATTATAAGGAGATGGCCACATCCACAGAGTTGCCCGCGATGCAACAGAGAGCCTGGAACAGCTCTACTACACCTTTATACTTGCTGTGATTTTTCCAAGATCACTTGGGCCGAATGCGGAAAACTCTCCAGATACACCCATTGGCTTTTTCTACAGTCAGATGGTATCCTTCTTTCCACCAAGACACACACGAGGGAAAAAGAACCGGTCAAACTGCGACATAAAATTGACTCGATGCTTCTTGTCGTATGCTGGAACTGACGGAAGGAGCACAATAATAGAATTTTCAATGGATTGTGTAGAATGCCCTAAGAACTAGCTCGAATATCACACAACGACAAACTAATGTGGTTTAAATTTTGTAACTAGAGATTCAATACGGGCCTACTCAGACCCAGCAATTACAATTTGTACTCACTTTACATGTAACTCCGATTACATTTAATGAAACATATAGGCAATACCCTATACATTCCAAAATCATTTTGCTAAAAACTCCCACGTCCAGATACAGATTCCATGAAACAGCTAAACAAAGTTCTGCTACAAAAGAAAAAAAAAAAAAAAAAAAAAAAAAGGCAACTACTTGCAGTCTTCAGAAACAAGTGGATTAGAAGAACGAAAAACCCATTTTCGGTACGAGCGAATCGGATTGAGTTTAAAAACAACACAATTAACAAGTTTTCAGAAAAAAGATATATGGGGTTAGCAATAACTAAGTCCCAATTGTTAATTGCGCAGGATATGTTTCAAACAACTATCAATTGCAAGGTTGAAAATAGGAATATATAAACTGACGAGCATGTAGTGTGATAAGATTTCTCTTAACTTGTTACTTAAAAATTACTTTTGGAAAATGATCGAGTAGTTCTACTGTAGGTTTTGCAATGTCACTTGGAACCGGTTTTCAGTAATCCGGAGAGTGAAGCACAATGCGTGGACTTGTACTCGCATTTCTCGCAACAAGATTGCAGCAACTCGATGACTCTCAGGCACCTGAAACAAAACGCGGAAATCCAGAGTCCAGATAAATAAAATTATTATTAATCACGCAGCAACCGAGCCAAATCGAACCCAAATCCAAACCCTAAACAGGGAGATGAACCACAGGAAGAATCAATCTCCTTCAAAATCGCAGCAACTTCAAAAGGGTGGGTGGTGGATGTTGGAGGTGTTGTTTTGTTTACCTTTTGGGATCGAAGTTGTTCTTGGTGAGACAAGCTTGGATATCGCACGCCTCTTTTTTGCACGGCTCTTTACTCTTTTGCGCCATTTTTTCCTCTTTTTTTCGCTTTTCCTTACCCTTTTTCCACTACACGACGACGACGACGACGATGGGAGGTGAGAGAAGAGAAAGAAGGATCGTATTCCTCTGTATCTGAGTTTGTGTTTGACACGCTCGTGATCTACTGGGCCCCAAAATGGGCCCAGTCGATTCTAATGGGCTTCGAGTAAGTAAGCCCATTAAAATAGCGGGCGTAAGCATTGCTACGGGTGCACCCATTACTCTTTCAACAATTTATATTTTTTCGTTATTATTATTATTATTATTATTATTATTATTATTATTATTTATTAAAAAAAAGTTTTAAAAAAAATTGTGAATCCTTGAATCAGGCTTTAACACATGATAATTTCTATTTAATTTAGCAGAAAATTTTTGCAAAAAATAAATGAAATAGATAGTATGTTTTATCTTTCTCCCTAAAAAAAAAAAAAGTTTAAAAGAATAAAAAGTAGGATAAAATATCGGACAAATAATCGGAGCTAATGTCATTTATTTCAAACAAAGTATACTTAAAAGTTGTAAAATTAGTGATATTCAATTATAGTATTAACTTTAAACTTTAAATATTTCTTTCAGTTAGAGTACGTTTGCAAACTCTACTTAAAAAAAAAAAAAAAAAAAAAAAAAAAAAGAAAGGAAAAAAATGAAAACAGAGAAGGACTTATTTTACCTTTTACTATTACTATTATTCAAAACTTTCAAATTTATTCTAAAATTATCAAAATACCTTTCTAAAACTCAACTTCATCAGTAAATTCTAAAAAAATTTAAAATATTTAAAAAATATTTTGATTCATGATAAAATTTTTATCCCCACATAATAATAATTTATCTTTATATTATATATATATATATATATATATATATATATATATATATTATATATGACCCTCAACGCTCCACAAACTCTCTAAATTCAAACTCACGCGTCTCATGCATGTGCCTCAAAGTTAGCATATAATAATATATATAATAAATATAGTCCATGATCTTACATTTTCTGAAGGTGTTAAATGCATGAGTAGTACGAGAGCATATCTTATACCTGATTATATATATACTTGGATATGGTAAAAAGTTGTAATAATATTAATGGTACTGTTTACAAAATCTTATTGTCACGCATTGTGTGCTTCTTTTGACTTGCACAAAACCTAGCTAGCTACCTCAGCAACCACGCTCATTGTCAAGAATCTTTGCATCTTCCAAGCTACCACACTTCTCCCTGACACAAAAGGTGATAAAATTCTCCTTGCTCCCTTCATTTCTGGTGAAGTTATTTCCGTGCACAAGATGAGTCACTATATCTGTAGAACACGTCTCCAAAGCTCCGTGATAGAGAGATTATAAAATCAATTTTTTTTTATTTCTTATTAGATTTTGTTTCTCTATATGAGTTTTTTAAAAGACCTACTATGATCGTATCTATGGAAAGGAAGGCAATAATTTTTTTCATTTTTTTTGACTCGTCTTATCATCGAATTAATCCCTTTCTGACCATTCACATTGTAGCTTGATGTTGCCTTTTTGTTAGGATTTGATTAGTTTTGTAATTAAATTTTAAATGAATTAGGATTGATATTTAAATCGATTAGAGATAAATTAATTTAGATTTAAATATTAATTGAATTATAATCCTAATTTAATTAGAGTTGGATTTATCTTGAGGGGAGTTTATATATATCTCTAATGTGGAGAGTATATATATAGAAGTACGTATGATCTTGAGGATGATTGTACGATACAAAAAGAGAGAAAATAGAGAAGTCTTCTAGGTTTATAAAAGACGAAAAAAAAGTGAGAGAGATTCAGGAGGAGGACTCGGATTAAAACTACTCTATTATAGAAGAAAAATCTGTGTAATCGGTGTCCCAATTCTAGACGGTACCAGAACGGATTGCGGTATCGA
Source organism: Tillandsia fasciculata (assembly GCA_029168755.2). Classification (NCBI taxonomy): domain Eukaryota; kingdom Viridiplantae; phylum Streptophyta; class Magnoliopsida; order Poales; family Bromeliaceae; genus Tillandsia; species Tillandsia fasciculata. The sequence continues at coordinate 19,703,626 of CM054946.1, read as the reverse complement.
AAGGGATTACGGACTCAAAAAATCTGATACCAAACTGAGTACCAGATTTTTTCAACACCTTCTATTTTATTTAAAGTTTTTCTAGGCCGCGGCCTGAGAATATATTTATTGTAGCGTGGATGAATGGAGTGAGATTTAAACTCAAAATCTCATATTTGGTCAGAGAAATGTCACCCACTGCTCCAAGCAATGTTGGTTCGATCAACAAAGAGAGAAAAATTATGGCTTTGATAGTCAGTTATGTCAGCAAAGCAATATCTGCCAATAAGAAACAAACAAATAAATAATTGCCTCAATTATTGAAACACCTCTAATTACAATCTCATGTGACCTTTTTCATATATTTTTATTTTCTCTGTGGAGCAAAAGCCCCTTAGGCCTTTGCACACCTTTTCAATTTTACATTAAATCTGTTTCTTCAAATCATACGAGACCAAAATATAAAATTACAATTAAAAAATAGTACTTGCTGAGGACATAATTATTAATGCCTTTTCCTTGTCTACCATATCTGCCCCGCATTTCTTTGTCAATTTATTAATCTTGAAAACATATTACTGTACAAATTATACATCTTGTATATTAATTTTTTTTGAATGACTAAAATATAAAATAGGATAGTATTATTGCTTTATCTCATCACTTTTTTTTATTAGTATCAATTAAAATGTTACGTATTATATATTTAAATACATTAATATTTTATGAGAGGATTTTTTTTTGAAAAATTTCAAAACTCTTCCTTGTGGTTAATCACAATGATGTTCTCAAACTCTTACTCTAAAATCTATTGTGATTGCTTATCAAAATCTTCTAAACCCACTCTAATCTCAGTTGCCACTCTATTATTACTATTTATTAATTTTTAATCACTAATATATTTACTATTATTATAATTTATTTTAATTTTTCACTATTATTTAAGCAGCAACAAATCGAACCCCTCGTCCCTTTCTGCAAATCGAACAACAGAGAAAGAGAGAGAGAGAGAGAAAGAGATGTTGGAATGGCCCAACACCGGCAAACCGGTTCGGAGCGGTTCGGGTTGCGGAGCCACCTCGACCAAAGCGAACCGGCTGATCCCCGGATCCCCTACAAGACCTCTCGGATCCGCCGCTCCGCAGCGAAGCTCCAGCACCACCACCACCACCGGCACCGCCTCCTCCCCTCAGCCTCCGCCTCCGCCGCCGCCCTCGCCGTAACCCTAGCCCTCGCCCTCTTCGTCGTCTTCCTCGCCCTCCGCCACCTCTCCGGCGACAAAGGTACCCTCCAAAATCTCGCCTTTGAATCGTTCGTTCACTTCTGGTTCCTTCTCGATCCGATCTGATTGCGGCTGTTTCCGGTTTCGGTAGAAGCAGGGGACGAATCGAGCAGGAGTTTCGAGTTTAAATTTCGATCGAATCGATCTAAGGAGCTCAAATTCGGCCACGGATTTGGGGGCCGGATCGGGCGGGATTCGAGGTATTGGGATGGAGACGATCGGAGACGAGATCAGGATTACAGCGAGGACGAAGCGCCCAAAAAAGACCGGATTTCGGAGAGCAGAGAGAGTGGCGCGGGGAAGGTTACTGCGGAGGGTGATAAGAAGGGGGATAAAGGGGTACTGTATAATGAAGGAGGGAGGAAGGAGTTGGATTCGTATAAGGAGAAGTACGAAGCCTCATTGAAGAATGGTGTGAAGAAGTTTGATAAGGATGATGGAGTGAAAGAGGTTGTTGATCCAGATGATGAGTACGACGACGGTATCGACGTGCAAGATGATCATGATGATGATAGTAGTGGTGGTGGTGGTGATGCCATTCATGGTGATTTGCGTGGGAGTGAGAAAGATGCCTTTTTGGATAATAACAATGAGAAAGCTTCGAGTAAGATCGGCGGCGGTGGCGGTGGCGGTGGCGGTGGCGGTGGAAAGAAAGGGGGGCGAATGGGCGGGGATAGTGTGAAGGCTTCTGGTTCTGAGAAGAAGTCGAGTTCGAAAAGAAAGCCAAAACACCACAAGTTTTCTGGTGAGTGGTTTATTTCTTTCTCCAGTGTGTTTACTTGGATTGCTTAACTTTGTGATTGCTTTTAGTACTACTCATTCATTAGAAAATCAAAGTTGTAATTTTTCCCACTCAAATGTTTGTGCCTAGTATGATTCATTTGGTTTTGTGCATGGGTTACTCCTTTTGTTTGTTATATCACTGTAATTTGCTCTTTGATAGTTGTTCTCTCTTAAGATTTTTTGAATCTTGTTGTAGCGGCCTTCACCACCTGTAACTCTATCACCGAGAAGAAAAGAAAATCTTATTTGGTTGGCTGATGATATTCTCCATTGTTGAACTCTTTTAGACTGCATAAACTCCTACTCCCCATTGTCTTTTGTTTTTTCAAAACATTGAATTTCCTGCCAGAGCATGCGAAAGTCAATATGGTGATAACATTCATATAGAAAATCAGAAGAATATTGAAATTCCATCTGTCTCTCAAACTATATTCAAAGGACATGATAATGTCCTAATCTAATTCGAATGGAGGTATAGTCAACTAATTATGAACTTTGAATTGTGAATTTTCTGCATCCATGTCACATCAATGGCTTGTACTAAGAAAACTGAAAAGTGCATCAATGCTTGTATAAGCTCTTGATAAGATGATACATGTCATTACAGTCAGTTTTTTTTAAAAAAAAATTTGCTAGTTGTAAGCCATATAATTGGACTTTTAGCATTTATGTGCTTTGTTCGTTTATCCGTTGTCTGAATAATTTTTCTTCATTTGATCAGGTTCAACTTGTGAGATGAAATTCTTGAACTCTACAGCTTCAATTGTAGAGCCCGTAGCGAACAAGAAATTTGCCAGATTTTCCTTGCAATATACACAATTTGAAGACAAGCCAAGTGGGTCTGAAGATTGGGAGCTGCAATTCGCTGGCCACCAGACATTGCAAGAACGGGAGGAGTCATATCATGCCAAGGACCAAACAATAAATTGTGGCTTTGTTAAAGGTCCTGGTGGTTCTTCAAGTATCGGATTCGATATATCTGAAGATGATAGAAAATACATGAGCAGTTGCCACATTGTTGTGTCCTCTTGCATCTTTGGTAATTCAGATCGGTTGAGAACACCATTTGGCAAAACGGTATGCTTCTACGGATGAATTATTTTTCAGGAATATCCACTTTTCATCTTTCTTCAGGTCGCGTTATGTTCTGCAAACTGTTCACATTTTATACACATTCTATAGATTTTTTTTTTCCCCCTCCCCTTAACCGTCGACTATGTGTATATATATTCAGATTCAGTAAAAACGCATTACATAAGTGAAGCGTCTGAACAATATAAGTATTTTACATGGTGTACCAAAACCTACTTGTTCATGATACCTGATTTATCTTGTTCTGTTATCGCATTTTGACAGTAGCATTTAAACAAAAAGGTGGTTTTTGACATCTCTGCAGATCACACGTCTATCAAAGAAAAATGTTTGCTTCGTTATGTTTTTGGACGAAAATACATTGCAGACTTTATCAACGGAAGGGCAAAAAATGGACAACATGGGGTTTATTGGTTTGTGGAAGATCATAATGGTTAAAAATCTACCTTATAATGATATGCGGAGGGTTGGGAAAATACCCAAGTTTTTGGCACATCGGCTCTTCCCTTCTGCTAGGTGAGAATGAAGCTATCAGATATTGTCATATGCAGTTTTGCTAGATTTTCCTTCCTGCATTTATTTGATGTGTTCACAATTGTTTCATCCTCATGCATTATCTCCTGTAGTTAATTGTACAGAATTTTTGCCTTATTGTTTTTTTGCACTCTTGGATTCCAACGTAGAGGTCATGATCTGTTTCAGGTATTCAATCTGGCTAGACAGCAAATTGCGACTTCAACGTGATCCAATTCTTATATTAGAGTATTTCCTCTGGCGGCATGGCCATGAGTATGCTATTTCCAATCACTATGATCGGCACTGTGTTTGGGAGGAGGTGCTGCAAAACAAGAAGCTGAACAAATTCAATCACACAATCATCGATCAACAGTTTGAGTTTTACCAGTCCGATGGATTGAAGAGATTCGACCCCTCTGATCCCAACAAATTGCTTCCTAGTTGTACGAGCTCTTACCGCACTATTAGTTCTCTTAGTAAAATTTAGTCACACAATCTATAAATATCTCTATCGATTGTTTGACATTAATGGCTTCACTATCTCTATCGATTGTTTGACATCAATGGCTTCACTCAGATTTACCATCCTTTTCTCTTACTGGGCAGATGTTCCAGAAGGTTCTTTCATTGTCAGAGAGCACACACCAATGTCAAACTTATTTTCTTGCCTATGGTTCAATGAAGTGGACCGTTTTACTCCTCGAGACCAGCTGAGTTTTGCATATACTTATTTGAAACTTACAAGGATGAATCCTGAGAAGCATTTTTACCTCAACATGTTCAAGGTAATATCTCAAACATTTGTTTAGATTTCGACAATCTTCATTCTTGCACTATTATTTCTAGTTTTAAGCATATGTATTTTTCCAGGATTGCGAGAGGCGTTCCATAGCGAAACTTTTCCATCACAGAGCAGAAGAGAAGCAAAATAGTTCTACACAGCAAGCCAGATAGCAGGAGGTATTAGGCAAGCATCGGAGAAGAAAGAGGAAGCCGAGGTGGTTATTTGCAGAGACGCCCTTGGCTCATCGACGTTTTGGCTGTCAAGCCTATATTGCTCTACGAGCAGTTCAAGCTTGAAGTTCGGTATGCAATTGATTTAAGGCCAACTTTTCAGTGCCATTGCACGGCATTTTCGATGATCTTTCATTTTATTTACATTTTTACAGAGGCTGATCTGAATGTACTAAATTTTGTATTATATAGCTGTATTAATTAGCAAATTTTTTCCTATAATGGTCCGATCTTTCATGTTTTATGTAATTAGATTGTGGCACTCATTATATATTTCAATCTTATTGGATGATTCCTGAGGCAAAATGATTCTCACGATCCATTTTGTTAGTACTGTTTCTCCTATTAACTATATAATTCTCACAGATATTAACAACATAATTTTAGACCACCCCGCTCGCATAAAAACACTTGTTCGATAGAAAGTAAGGGGTGAACCTGACACGATCATAATGACAGGCATGCTTAGTAATCTATGATTACTATTCTTTGTATTTTGCCAGTTCAGAAACAATCCTGCTTGGTGTTGCTGTACTAGTTTAGTCGAATAATACAATATTCTATGAAATCACTGTCTTGTTTAGTTTGTTGTACTCACTCTCAATATATTTGCATAACTAAAGAAAATTTGTGACGGTTGTACAAAGATATTAGGAGTTAAGAGTTACACGATGTTGTAGGAGCTTAGGACCTTAGGGCTTGTTTCGCCTCGAAGGGCTTTTCTATTTTGAGAAACAGTTAAAAAAGTGGTAAGAAATTAAAACTAACTATCATGGAAGCTTCACAAAGGCTAATCATACTGAAGAATTTTATTCGCCCATTAGCTGCAGATGGAATAAAAAGAGCACATTCAAATCTGCATACCTTAGTCGCATCAATCAAAGGTTTTTCAGTCAAATAAGAACCCATTGAAGAAATAATTGATGCAAAATGCTCGATTCGCAGAATTATGCTTATATAACATTACAAAGCTTTGTATTGATATTTGATCACAGTCACTCAAGAATGTCACAAATGATAGGGATTCCATTTTATTATCGGACTCGTATAATCTCACATTCAATTGTCAGGACAGAAGCTAACCTAGGCGAACATTGACGGAACCCTTTCGAAGCCTATAAAACCTAACAATTTGAAAACTAACAAGATAGTACCTTATTCTAACCGTTTAACTCAAAATTTGTTTTGGAGGGTGTGAATGCTTTCATCGATTCTGATGAGGCCGCCAGTTATGCTCGGCATTGACGGGTATCAGCAATATTCTGCAAGAAAAACAGAGTAGCCTGTCTTTCCTAATTTTCGTCTGTAGTTGTTAACAGTGTAGCAAGTGATGTAAGTTTCATCTCTCTAACAACATGCCATAAGAATTGTATCAAGCCTACAAGAGTCATGATTTCTCTGTTTCAAAAGTATTTGTATCAAACCTTCTTTCTGAAAGTAACAATTTTTGAAAGTAGGGAGGTAGGCCAAGTACTCTTTCGTGGTACATTAATCTTGTTTTATAAAGAAGTAATAGTATTTTACAGGAAGAGCCTGCCGCATCACAAAGAAACTCCCTAGTTCTGATCTCTGATCACTAATTATCTTATACTCGTTAGTCTTAAATCATTGGCTTGGCAAAAAAGTGAGTTATTGCGGTAAAAAAATTGCATTTTACTGTAGAAATTAAATAGGAAAAAAGCCGGGACTAAGGGAAGCTGTAATTGACATATAACTAGTTAAAATGGAAATCTAAAGGCAAACTAGTTACTCGCGCACCTTCGTCATAGTTCATCCTTTATCGACTCAGAACTAATGGTGGTATCACTGGTTGTTTTCCTGTTCTTATGTACAAAGTCGATGATATCCTTAGATGTCCTTTCGCCGTCATAGGGCAGACGCTTTCCGCTAGCTGATATGAAGTACAAAGTTGGATATCCTGGAATCTCAAATTCATTTGGAACATCATTGGCAGTAGCATCCTACAATGTAAGTTTGTCCACAAATATGTCAAAACAACTGCAGAAAATTATTCCTGTAATCCAAGCCAAATACAATTCATTATCCAATTGGTATAGAGAAGGAAGAGGATACCATCTTTGCAATGACAATGTCATTATCGTTTTTGAACGAGATAGCTACTTCCTCCAAGATTGGTGCTAGCTTCTCACAATGTTCGCACCAGGGGGCATAAAACTCGAGGAAAACTGTGATCAGAAGAATGCAGCAGAAACAGTGATTGGGCTGTTAAACTTATAGGTTGAAACTAAAGAACTAACACAATAAATTTATTCATAAAGATGTTATTTTGAGTAAAAAATGAAAAACAACAAGAAAAGAATACGAGCATGTACTAGTAGAATTGCAGATATGTGCAAAGGTACGTCTAAAAACTATAAGATTTTAAGCATGCAATACACATAAAATAAAAGTTAATATTAGGAAAATGGAACAGCTAAAAGAGGAGTACCATCTTTGCCAGAGTTGAAGACTATATCGGGGAGGCTATCGGCTACAACAACTTTAACAGGTTCGTCATTGTCGGCCAGAATAGGTTCTGACTTTATGAATGGCGTCAATTTACCATCCTGCAGGCACATTTAAGAACAGGTGATTTTTTATAAACAAATCATGATCCCACTCATGAATTGTGTCCAACTCTTTGTGTAAATTTTCATGGAGAAGAAACTCCTAGGCACGGCATTTTTCGTAGAAGTAAATATAAGTTTACCTGGTAATCCTTCAACCAAGCTGCAATTTGATCAGGCTCCACATTGGTTTTAAGAAATTTCTTTTTATCATCCTCTTGAAGTAAGATGATGAGGGGTGTTTGATCATCTTTCACTCCAAAGTACTGATTACCAAACAGGTTGCAAGTTTCAAATTACTGTGGGATCATCTTAATGTGTTGCCAAAACAATAAAAGAAGGGACAGATAACAACCTCAAAGGCACCCTCACTGTATTCAGAATCGCCAATCAGGAAGCTTATGTTCTTCCCTTTGTAAAGCTCAGCAACTTCATGAAGCTTGGATTTGTAAACATTAAATTGATAGCTGTTAAAGCTTATGAAAAGCAATGCCTGTTCACCACCAGGTGCCAAAAGAACAAAAAAACTCACTCATTGTGATTCGGGGCGATGAAAAATAATAAAAAAAAAGATGTTGGATTACAGCAATTGCATGACAAGAAGCTAAGTTCAATAGTTCAGGAAAATAGGAAAGACCCGCCAGTACTCGAACGACAAATAAAAAAAAAAATGTTATGTAACTATGATACTTATGATACACTATCCATGTCATATCTGTCAAGAAGAGCTTCTTACTTTGGAATTAGGATTATTGAAGAATTTCATAAGAAAAGGGCGGTTGCTTGGATCCTTATTAAAAATGGTGACAGTAGGCACACTAGCTACTTCAATAAACTTCTCGAGTGCGTCCACAGAAAAATCCTGCATAAATAATAAAAAGACATAGATTGTTAACGAATGACTGAAGTAGCTTTTTCTATGTTGGCAGTGTAGTACATCAGAACATATTGTGCAGCAAAAGCATATAATCTGAAAACACAAAAATTTACTGCTTAAACGTACCTCAAAATCCACAAAGAGTTCGTCAAACGGTTTAAATAGCCTAACTGCCGGTCCTTTTACTGCTGAATCACCACGCGGAAGGAGCTCAGCATCCAAGGTATGAGCAAAAGCATAGTCCGAACGTAATTTCTCTGCTACGGCTCTGAAGTTTTCGAACTCTTCACCAGTATATTCAGAGAACACCCCGACCTATGATCATGTACGATATTGTAAAAGAATAAGAGGACTTGCCATGAGGAGTGTCAGATAGAAAGATCTGAGAAATGAACAAGCTTACAATAGTTACTGATTTGTCATCAATGAGATTACCAGCATCCTCTTCTGTTGTAATCTCAGCAGAAGCAGGACCAGCTTGTTTCTTCAGATATTGAACTATAGCTTCTGCCTCCCAAGAACCCTTGTATTCTTGGGCGCTTTTCCCTTGATTCCTTAGGATCTTCACCGTTGGGAAGCCGTCGATACCTAACTGATTGGCAAGACCTTTATTTTTCTCATCATCCGCATCAAACTTAGCAAGAATGATCGGTGGGTCATGTTTGATAAGCACCGCTGCCGCCTTCTCATACTGTCATTGTCGCAGAAAACATGTAATTAGATCCGCTATCGATCTAGAGTTTAAATATCAAAGAAAACTACTTCAGCATTGATAATTTTGTTATTATGAGAAAGAAATAATTACCTCTGGGTCCAGTTTCTTGCAGAGTGCACACCTGCCAACATCAGGACTTTAATCAAACAAACAAACAAAAAAAAAAAGAGAGTTACAGTAACAACATTAAAAAAAAAAAAAAAAAACAGCTTCCTCAAAGATGAGGAAAATACTAACACAACCCTGCTATGTCCCAAATTGACTAAATCCTTCTCTCTATTCAGCTCTGCCTGGATCTATAACCTCCATAATCTTAAGAATTAGCAAAAATTACTAACCAAATCACTCAACAACACTGACAAAGTCACATCTTTACACAAACAATATTTCGCCGTAAACTAGAAAATGCTAAGTATTAATACATTGCAACCTCAGAGATATACCATTCCAAATTTTTGAGGGGCTGAGGCCCAACCTAAACGCTTAGCTGAAACCCCACAAATCAGAATTCTAATTAGATAGAAGGGCTCGGATTTAACCCTAAAGCTAAAGCTATTAGATAGTATAACACATTATATATAGGCCAGGATTCTAATTTGTATCTAATATGAGACAAATATTCTTAACACAAATCACAGCATTTGCGCATCCAAAATCCGTTCTACATTATACATGGAGAGAGAAAGAGAGAGCACACAAGCACATAGAGATAGAGGAGCCATAATATGGCGAGATTACGACCATGGAGCGTAGAACTCGACGACGATGAAGGGATGCTTCGCGACGACCTCGGAGAAGTTGGAGGCGTCGAGGGCGAGCACCGCCGATCCCTCCACCACCGCCACCTCCTCGCCCTCCTCCCCATTCACCGTGGCGAGGAGGAAGAGAGCGACGACGACGACGAAGGAGGAGATCGAAACCCTAGAAATCGCCATGGGAAACCGAAGCCCCGCAACTCTCCCTCTCTCGCTCTCCTCTGCGAGTGTATTAAGAACAGGGGAAATTAATTACTACTAAATGAGGTGTTAAGGGGGAGAGGAGGAGGTGGCGGGAGAAAAAACGCGCCAACAACGCTCATGCGTTGAGCATGGGATTTGAGATTAACAAAACAGGAGACATGGTTTTTGACCCAATAGAATCGTGACACGTCGGAGATGCTATTTTTGTGTTTAATGTCGTGTCAGAACGGTTAAGTTAGAAAGTTAGTTCGTAGCGAGAGATCCACCGTCCAACGAGTAACTGCTCTATCTCGACTGTCCATTAATGAACGGCAGAGATGCGCTGTATCTTAATCAGATTGTGTATAATTTCTTACTGGTGGTGTTCCAGGTAATTGGGTCCGGCCCAAGTCAAAGAACGGTCCCGGCCTAAATTTCTTTAGCCACTACTGTAATTATATAGTATTTGAATATATATTTTTTTTATTGTGTAGAAAAAAGAAGAAAATATCACCTATAATAATTTTTTTTTTTTTTTTTTTTTTTTTTTTTTTTTTTTGCATAAAGCTAATTTAAATTCGCCGAAATTAAATTAATCACTTATAACAAATGCGCAGTCACATAAAAAGAAGGTAATTGTTAAGTTCACACAAGAACAATGCAGAAGATGATATGCATCTAGCTCCCTATCAAAGAATAGTTGCAGTTCATTGGAGTCACCATTTATCTCTAGTCCTGCATGTCCCTTTGGCTGATGCAAGTACTCATGCTGTACAGTCACGAGCGACATTTAGCAGCACCAAAATATACGTTTTCATCATTTAAACATTTGAGGCCACCGGAACCACTCAATATGTAGTATACTACCAATTGGCAATTAGAGCATTTATTGTCTCTTTGTACTGCATTCGTATATGTTATTGCATCTGAAAACTACATACAAACAACCTGAATGCCCATCTTCTTCCCTTCTAGTGCACAATCCTATGCTCACAAATAGAACTACTAATGGAAAGTGGCAGATTATTTATATGATAATAACCGAGTCAGATATTCTGCTATTTATCTATAATTGTTGTCCAATGTTTCGTAATCAGTTGATTATATGATGCTCACTTTCCCTATCATCTTTTAAGGCTCATTAGCCTCATTTAGACGTTGGAAAAATTGGTGCCGTATAAAAATTTTCTAGGTGATTGCAATTATAACCAAGATATTCTGCTATTTGTCTATACTTGTTGTCCTATATTTCGCATTCAATTGAATATATGATGCTCACTTTTCCTATCATCTTTCAAGGCTCATTTAGACATTGGAAAATTCGTGCCGTATAAAAATTGTTTATTATTGAGTATGATCGTAGACCTCCGAAAGGATCTGCATTGATTTTGATTTGTTGAGGTTCTATACAGCATTTCACCGACACAAAAACCTTTGTAGTAATCATGCAGCATAAACACATTGAAAGATGAATAGCATATTGCAAAATAGAGCAAAGTGACTGAAAACTACTTCTTTCATCTTTATTACAGTGAGACATGAAATTTACAATGTAGTCATCATGCAGCATAAATACATTCCACAGCACCGAAGGCTCAGAATTACATATTTAAACTTATTACAATGGATACAGTTGATCCATTCTCACAGTATAATACATGATATGTTGCATCATATACATAGCTTTCTCAAAATTTTGTCTTTATATATCGAGCTCTTGTCGCAGAAGCAAAGCCAGAAAGGCAAAAAGATGAAACACATCATACAACACTTTCCCATCAGTTGAGCATATAATCAGAGAAATCCCAATTAAAGCAGGGGATGTATCAGATTATGTGCATATGGATTCCGTTTCAGATGGTCTTGCTTTCAGCTTCTCCTGGATCTGTTTTTCTTGGAGGGAAAGAACGAATAGCAGCTACTCATTCTCCTGCAAAACAAGGAGACAAATATAATTAGTGAATGATATGCTGTGGCATTTTATTTTCCTATGTCAACATTTGTAGACTACTAATACTACCATAATCCTTTTCATTAATTTTTTTTTTAAAAAACATCCTTCTCCTAACAGTTGGTTTCTATCATGGTAAAGTTGATTGAACTACTGCTTCTTCCTGCATCTACAGTTATTCATTTACTTATATTCAGGATCTTTTATTCTGATTATGCTATCTCAGCTAAATCTATAGTGTGTGTCATATGCTATGTTTTGCCCAAAAAAGGGATCTCAGATGGATTAAAGAGAAGCTTTTAATCAATTAAAAATCTTATACTTAATAATACAAGCAATGACGTGGAGAATTAAATTTCATGAGATTGCTACTAAAGCAGCTAATCTTACGGTTTGAATTTAAATTCTACAGAATCAAATCAATTAAAAATCTACCAATTTACTCAATAAAAAAAAAAAAAAAAAAAAAAAAAAATCAAAATATTGCAAAATAAGCTCACCTGCTCCTACTCCTGGAGCCGGATTTAGAACTACCACTACTGCTACTGCTATTGGTACTACTCGTCCTGCTGCTCTCTGCTTCGCTAAACTCGTTCTTATTCCACCATTCCTCGCCCTTGTTGTTCCCTTCCCCTGCCGCTGCCGCTGCCACTGCCGCTGCTGCTGCTGCTGCTGCTGCAGGCTTCGGCGAAACCTTAGCCCCCGTCCCCGCCGACGAAGCCCCGAAGCTCTTCCTCCTCCCTCCCACCGAGAGCGGCATGAACATCTTGATCAATAGCCCCGTGTCCAAGCTCTCGCTCCTCAATATCCTCCTCACCTTCTTCTTCTTCTTCTTCTCCTTCTTATTCTCCTTCTCCTTCTTATTCTCCTTCTCCGATAGACTCGCCCCCTTCTCGCTCTTCTCCTTGGGCGATTCGGCTTCATCGGTGGATCTCTGCCCTTCGAACCGCACGATCCGGGGGGAAGGGGGTTCGACGATGTCCCTGAGCGAGAGCTCGTACGCGGCCTCGGGCATGCCCCGCACCATCTCCATCATCTCCTCGCGATACCTCGCGATCGTCTGCGCCCTCTGATTAGGGAATCGACCCCGATCGTCTTCGCCGTCGTCGTCAAGGTAAACGCTTCGGACAGGCGAGGACCCGGCGGACCGGCGGATGGGGGGACTCTTCCACAGAGGCGGCGAGGGGGTGTCGGAGTCGTAGCTCTCCTTCGCCGCCCATCGGAACTCGCCCTCCTCCGCGGCGTCGGCGCCGGCGCCGACGCGGCGGATTTGATCGGGTCGCCGCGCCCAAGCTCCGGGGTTGGGGTCGGGGGACCGGGCGAAGTATCCCTGGTTGGCGCCCTTGATCCTCTCCGCCCACACGTTGTACTCTCCCATGGCGTCCACGGCGGCGGCGCGAGGAGGGTGAGAGAAGCTGAAGTGGTTCCCGGCGGCGAAGTCTCGCCGGCGGTAAGGGATCATGGCCGGAGGGAGCTCTTGAAAGCTCTAGAGAGCCAGGAAGGAGAAGAGAGTTTAGAGGGGGAAGGGAAATTGGGAAAGGGGTACTGTAACTTCGGATTGTAATCTTCGCACGGCGCGGACTAGCTCTTTTTATTTGTTAGTTTATTAAATGAGTGCCGTTCGGGGATGCGTCTTTTTCCCTCCCCCGCAGAAAGATTTGATTGCTTCAGTGTGGGGTTAGAATCGGCCGTAGGATCCTCTGCATCCCAGGTCGTACAAAATTATTACTACTACTTATTTTTCTTTACTGTTTTTTTCCTTTCCCCCTACTAAACTATTTTTTTTTTAATAAACAAAAAGTGTAATGTACCAAATATTATACATCCGGCGTCGCAGAGAATCCTACTCCATGCGGAAGCGCGTGGGTGCAAAAGTCGCCGTGTTTCTAGATGGGTGCACACGTAAGCGTACGCCGTGGGCTTTCTCCATGTGTCTCCAATAATGACGCGCCTTAATTACTTACCGCCCCCTCTAAAATTTCCAAATTTATTTTTAACTATCTAATGTTAGATATATATCACTTAATAATCTGACTTTAAAATCTCGCCTCTATCTCCACCGTGTGGTAGAGGTTACGAGGGTTGATTTTATTCGTGGGGTTTAAAATTTGAGGTCTCCTTCTAGAATGATAGGGAGACTTAGGAAGGTTTAGTTATGTACCAGGATTTTTTTTTTAAAAAAAAAAAATCAGGGAATATGTTAGGTGCTACCAGTAAATTTGTTTTCTTCTTCTAGAAGCAAATTAGATCGAGCAAGATCCACAAGTTCTGTTTAGATACCTGCCAGAAAAGACAAGGCAAAAAAAAAAAAAAAAAAAAAAAAAAAAAAGCTAATTCACTTTTCTTGTTATTTTTTGTTCGGATGTTTTTTTTTTTTAAAAAAAAAATCTAATGAAATTGGAACGACACAAAAAGAGAAATCCACTTGTCTTAACACAACTTTTTGTGTTTTCAATACTAGATTATATTTTTTTTTTGCTGATTAAAAAAAATGTGGGGAAGATAAATTTGTCTCCAAATTAAAATCTAAGAAAATTATTAGATTTTTTCTTTTCCCTTCATAAATTTACAGATATAAGATAAGCGTCTTCGGAATAAGTAAAATATGTTACCCTATCAAACTATGAAAATACCAAATTCGCTTTAAGAACTTCTAATTGTACTAGCAAATTTTGAATGAGGCACCATAAAATTGGAAAGCTTTCATAATCAAAATATGATAAAAAAGAAACAGTTGAAAATATCAAAAGAGCAACTTAGCACGCACGGTACCCAAATTTTCCATGTCCACCAAAGTTCAACAAAAAGGTGGTGGATGGACCTTGTGGAACGATACCAACAACAACAATGACGACAAAGACAACAACAAAGAAAGAAATATATGTTCTCCTCCCAAACTACTTTGTTTATCAAACGTATGCCATACTACTTCAGCTAATTTTTTTTTTTGAAATCTTTCAATAATATTATCTTTATGTTTCGTTAGCGTGATGGTGTCTGTAATATCAAACTTTTTATTGGCTTACGCGTATATTTTAAAATACTGTATAAAATTATCAGCAACTATTTTTCAGTACAATATTATAAAAACTAATACTTTTATGTATAGCCACTATCATTAGTTCTTAATAACTCTTAAGAAAGGTAATAGATCTCAAGCATGATGTCATTAAATTAACATTCTAGCAACCAACCTATTTTGCTTCTTCTAATTGTACGCCATTGCCTACGGATTGTAGTTGAAACAAAAAACAAGAAGAAAAAAAGAGGGAGAAATCATATTAAGGTTAAAAATCTTATTAGCAAATTGTTATAGAACATCTTCTCAGAAGGAACTATATATTTTTCATCGAACTAATAATTATTTCTCGAATAAATTGGCCACGTGAATTGATTGGTTTCACCTAACTTACACAATTTGGAAATGTCATATCAAAATGGTTGCTAAGGGTAACTAGGTGTGGGACTCTCCTGGTAAATCCAAACCTTGGACCACCTTAATGGAAACTATGTACCGAATAGTCGAATACTGACTACTAATGCTACAATCTTTTTTGTTACAATTACCTGATACTTTCTATTATTATAGAGATGTGAAGAGATTCAACTGGGTGTTCCGTAAAATTCATAGGACAAATGCTATTTACTACAACCAAATGGACCGACACAGAAAGGTGCAGAACTTTGCGGTAAGTGGGTGATCTAGATATTCCATTTTCATAGTCGGCAAACTAGCGATCTAAATTATCAGCAACCAGTCCAGCTTAAGGAAAAAAAGGGGAAAAAAAGCATTATTTTTCAACAATAAACGGCTATGATCGAATAATAGGTTCCCAGATGGTGGATAGAATACTCCATCCACATGCGCAACCAATGTGAAGATAATCAGCTATCAAACAAATGGTTGTGAGAGAATTCGATATTGCCTTCTAGAATAGATAGCTGTCACATTTATTTGTGGCGAAGTAGTATTTGATAGTCTCCATCCTCATATAATATAGCTCATCAGGTGTCATCTTCACCCTAGTTGTTTTCTTCTATTTAGGACCAAACAATACTAAAGCTCAACTTACTCTAACCTTGCATATATTTAGGCTAACTTTGTCCACTTGATTAAGGCAACTCAATGTAAAAAATCTTGGCAATTTTCCAAGTACCTCAAATGAAGACAGAAACCAAAAATGACCTGAGAATCAAACCATAAGCAAATAAAAATAAGGTGAAAGTATGTACCTTGCATGCGAATATTTTTGTGTACAGAGTACAGAGTGCGGCGAGATTAAGCACAGATGTGTATTCAAAAGAATCCTGACAAGAAGCAAAGAAGGTGAAGAAAGAGATTTTTGTGAAAGATAATGCGCATGGTAATAATGTATTGAAAATGCAAGAGCTTAGCAATAAACAAGTTGGAAATGTGTAGAAATTTAAAGAATCTACTCACCAGATTAGTAGCCCTTTTTTAAAAAAAATTCCACTTCGTTTAGTAGCCCATCTATTCTTTCTCGACCTGTTGATTAGAACGTTAACAGTGAAATATTTCATGGAGGCTTCACCCAAATTACGGTCCTACTAAGCAACTTAGGCATGAGTTAAAACAGGAAAATAGATTGAAATTAATAATTTGAGATTGCAAAATTACTAACTCATCTGACGTTTACCTTGTAAGATTATATCCGTCATTAGCTCCTGGCAAAGAATAATAAATCCCTTATCTGTATGCTGTTAAATACTGAAGAGGCAGTTCTTCTTTTCTGCCTTTTCTCTCTCACCTTATACTGGTCGCAGTGAGCTTCACATTGCTGGGCTAAAATCATGTCCCAGAACTTAATAAACTGGATCGAAATGCCGTTACATACTGCACACTTTGTCTTCCTTCTTTTAGACAGCCACCATCGGTGATCACTCTTAATGGGAGATTCTTGGCCATTTACACCTATTGGTATGTAATTAAACTTCATCAATACACCAACTAAACAGAATCTCACCATTTGTTTTGCATACCACGGTATCATCATTATAATTACCGATTTTCGGTTGGTAAGGTTCAATCAAATGAATAATTTATGTCCTCATATATCTCTGAATCTAATCCTATCTTTTCCATTTGTAGCTTAAGAATTCTCAACATACCATAAATGTCCTTCCCACACGGATGCCTTTTATCTCTCACCAAGAACACATGCACCTTCCTACTAATCTCAATCCAACTGCACCCTGGCTGCTTCACAACCCCTCTCTCCTTCATCCTCCTCCTCAACCTCACAACATCCACCCATCTCTCCATCCCTGCGTACATGTTTGACAGAAGAACATAAGGCCCTGAATTCTCTGAATCAAGCTCAAACAGCTTCTCTGCCACCCATTCTCCCATCTCCACATTATCATGCAGCCTACATGCAGCGAGTAAAGAATTCCAAAGAACAGCATCGGGTTCTATCGGCATCTCCTTTATCAATTCCTTCACTTCTTTTAAGTGCCCAGCACGGCCAAGAAGATCGACCATGCACGTGTAATGATCCTGTGAAGGAATTATGCCATGTAGCTCAGTCATGGACCGAAAATACTGACGCCCCTGATCGACTAAGCCTGCGTGACTGCATCCAGAAAGAACACCGATCATTGTCACATGATCAGGGGTCTCCCCTGACACTAGCATTCTGTCAAATATATGCAATGCTTCTTCTCCTCGTCCATTTTGTGCGTAACCAACAATCATGGCATTCCATGTTACTTTGTCCCTGGCAACCATTCTTTTGAAGACCTTTGCACTCTCATCAATCGATCCACATTTAAGGTACATGTCAATAAGTGAATTCCCGACAAATATATCGGACTCGGGGCCAGGCTCAAATCGGAAACCGTGTTTCAAAACGTGTGCATGGGCTTGCTTTCCTAGATGAAGATCTGAAATATTGGCACAAGCATTAAGTATGTTGCCGTACGTATAGTGGGTCGGCCAAACAGATTCTCTCTTTAAATGTAGAAACAGATTAAGCGCTTCTTCATCTTCACCATTTTGCGTATAACCGGCGATTAGTGCATTCCAAGATATGATATTCCGTTCCGGCATCCCTAAAAACATTAATCGAGCATCTTCTACACTTGAAGACTTCGCATAGCCGCTAATCATAGATGTCTCGGAGACCACACTCTTAAAAGGCATGCGATCAAAAATGGATCTTGCCTCTTGAATTCTCTTACATTTCGCATACATGTCTACCAAAGCATTGCTCAATATCATGTCATCTCGGAAGTTCTCAAACTTTATAGCTCGGGTATGGATTTGCATGCCCTCTCGAACAGCTGACAAGCTCGCACAGGCGCTGACCACACTGGCGAGCGTGACCTCATCATACTTCATCCCATCTTTCATCATTGCTACGAACGACGCTACTGCCTCATTTGCAGGACCATTCTGTTCATAGCAAGTGATCAGAGTGTTCCACGAGACCACATTCCTCTCCGGCATTTCTTCAAACACTCTTTGCGCATCCGACGGTCTCTTACACTTTGAGTACATATCCAAAAGCGCGCTGCCCATATATACATCACGAACAAGACGCAGCTTTGATATCAAGCCATGAATTTGTGCACCAACTCTCGAGTCCACGGACCCCGAGCAAGCGCTGAGAGCGCTAGAAAACGAATAAGCATTGAGTACGAAGTCCTCGGCATGCATCTCTGCAAAGAAAGCCAGCGCCTCTTCAAACCTGCCGCACTGAGAGAACCCCGAAATCATCGAATTCCACGAACACTGATCGGGCTCGGGCATCAAACAAAAGAGCCTGCGGGCTTCGTCGACAAAACCCACCTTGGTGAAGGCGCCGATCAAGGCGTTCCAAGAGAAGGCGTTTCTCTGAGGCATTTCATCGAACAGGTTACGTGCGTAATCCAAGCTCCCGCATTTCGCGTAGGCGTCGACGAGGCGGTTGAGGATGAAGGTCTCGGAGGAGAAGCGGGACTTGAGAAGGCGCGCGTGAACGCGCTTCGCGCTGTGGAGGGAGGCGGAGTCGATGCAGGATTGGAGGAGTTGGGCGAAGAAGGTGGAGTTGGGGAGTAGGGAGAGGTCGCAAAGGTGTTTGGAGAAAACCAAGAATGCATTTCTCCCCATCCCATCCTTCGAGATGCACACCCACGTTTCCCACTTCCCAGTGGAAACGACTACTATATCAAACAGGTGAGTGCTCAGTTCTTAATAAGCTCTTCCGCTGAAGCATTACATCAAACAGGTGGTCTGCGTTATGTTGCAAGAGGTTTCGCTCTACACTCTGAATAATCTCTGATGCGAGTGGCTTTGCGGAAGACCCATCACCTGAAAATTTTGGGACTGTCAGGTCCATCACGTGAAAAAATCCCTCGGCAAAATGGTACATAAAGAATGGTAC
Source organism: Tillandsia fasciculata (assembly GCA_029168755.2). Classification (NCBI taxonomy): domain Eukaryota; kingdom Viridiplantae; phylum Streptophyta; class Magnoliopsida; order Poales; family Bromeliaceae; genus Tillandsia; species Tillandsia fasciculata. The sequence goes on along the minus strand of CM054946.1, from coordinate 19,684,527 downwards.
ATAAAGAAATCGGGCTCAGTAAATCGGGTCGGATCATATTAATAGTTAATAATTTATGAACTGGGTCATGAAGATTAAATAAATCTTAATTTGTTTGTTTAGCAATGCAATTACTGAATAACATTTTGGAATCTCAATACACATTCGATTTTTCGTTGATCCATCATTCTTTTTGCTGTTGCACCACAAAAGATACAGAAACATAAAAGGACAATTAATTCATGCTTCCTCACATATATATATATATATATATATATATATATATATATATATATATATATATATATATATATATATATATATATAGATCCACACGTACTAAAATCGATCATGTGGTGGCAATCTATTGTCCCCATCACTTTGCACACCTCGCTGCAATCCTCTGTATAGTACACCTGTACCACATGATGAGTAATGTCACGAATCAATAAAGAATCGTCGGTGGTTATTTTTTCTAACTATATATAGCTTCATATTTTTTTAAATAATTTCTAAAACGTCTACACACTGATATAATAAAACATGATTGATTTGTAATACATTAGTATATATAAATATTTGAATTTCTAGAACTTTGGGTGTAAGCTTATGTCATTCCTACGTCACAATTGGGGAGAGAGAGAGAGAGAGAGAGAGAGAGAGAGAGAGAGAGAGGTGCCCTACTGTATGGGCACTAAATAAAAGTTGGTGGACTTGTCCCTTTATTTATGTTAAGGGAATCCTCCTCCTTGGCTCTTGTTGTCTTGCAATAAAGCAGCAGTATTTACCATTTAAGGGGAAAAGAAGGGAAGAGGAAGAGATATAGTGTGAGTCTCATGTGGAATTGGCATGATTGTTGGGCGCTTTGAAGCATGTTTACAGCAATATATAGCTCGCACAACACCAAATGATAATTAAGTTGAGAAGGTATAATATATGTGGCTTCTTTTCTAAGTGATGCTCTTGGACTTTGCGCACCCACTGTGCAAATTGGAGGCTATGTATAATTTCTTGTAGTGCAGATCGATCGAGGGGGAGAAAGGTGGTGGACAAGAGTGATGCAAGCATGACATCGGCAAGAATAGGTATTCGATCGGCTCGGTTTGGTTCAATTAGTTTTTAGATGATTCAGCGATCGATGAAGAGTTATAACTATCCAGTACTTTAATTTTAACTGCTTAAATAACTGGTCGAGAACCTCTGTTTTGCTGCGAGGCTGAGTGATCCCGCGGTCACACCTAATTTTCATAGCCGTATTATGTATATATAGACTTCATGGACCCGAGTAGAAATCTTAGTGCAAATCATATTGCATTAATTACAATGTACAAGTGAACCCCGGTTAAATTAATTAGAGCCCAACTCAGAAGAGAATAAATGACTTCATGAGAGCACCATCGATCCACCAATATGAGATTACTTGTTTATGTCTTCAAAACAGATTACATATTCTCCTAGTTCATGTGCACCAAGCCAACTAATAACAAAGGAAGACATTTTTGAACAATATATACTTTATGGATGATGAATCAAGAGCTTTTCCAATTCTTTTATCGCTAGCATTATATCATTGCCATCAATTAATATAGAAAACTTTGGAAGTGTACATATGTACAAGTTGTAAGCATAATTTGCTTTCTTCTTTTTATTTTTCTATCACTACATGGCAAATATACTGATTAATTCAATGCGAAAGCGAAACAAAACGATCAAATCTTGATTAGTTATCTCAAACATTCCTTTGCGATATATATCCAGCGCATAAAATCTAATTATTTAATGCAAGGAACCTAATATATTTATATATATATATGCATGATAATTACAATATAAGATTTGTATGTTCAAACTTAATTTATAATTAACACTTTTTCTTGCACGGTATCATAACTCGTTGAGTTTTCAATGCACATTATATATGCACCTCAACTTTTTGGTAGCCGCCACAAAAAGAAATAAAACCCTTCTCCTCTCTCTCTCTCTCATGCACACACTATATATACCATTCAAACATATCAACACATCCCCCTACTCTCCTTTCTCCATATTTACTACTAAACCCTTACACAAAGAGACATGGGAGGTGCAACTATCAACCTTCCCCGGGCTTCCGCTTCTTCCCCTCCGACGAAGAGCTCGTTGTTCATTTCCTCTGCCGCAAGGCCGCCCACCTTCCGTGCCAACCGGACATCATCCCCACCTTCGATCTCCGTTGCAACGATCCGTGGGATCTCAATGGTTAGTATATATGCATGTTAAGATCATTTTTAGGACACTCTTATTGTCAGATCAATCTTTTAGATAATATGATACTAAGAACTTTCAAGCTCCTTCTATTCTAAGAGCTCTTTGGTTCAATTTCCACATCTTTCATTTTTTTGACATATATTCTTGGATATTATTTTCTTGTTTGTAATTCGTTACCTCTCCTATAATCAATCTTCTAGTAAAAGTTTATGTACATGCACATACATACTACATACATACATACATTTTCCTTTCATTTTCACTCATCCTTCTCATCTGTAGTGATTCTCATACTATGAGTACTCATTTTTACTGAAGGTAAAGCTCTTCAAGGAGGTAATCAATGGTACTTCTTCACAAGCAGGACCTCAAATAGAGCCACACCAAATGGATATTGGAGCCCTCTCGACACTGATGAACCGATTACTAGCGGCGAAAGGGTAGTTGGTGTGAAGAAGACTCTCAAATTTTACTATGGTGAACCCCCAAAAGGGACTAAAACCTTTTGGATTATGCATGAGTACCATCTATTAGAAGCTGGTCTTAGTAACACTGGTGGTACTACAAGTTGCACCAATGCAAGTAGGCCTGTTCAGAAGAGAGAGAACCAAACAACAGTAATTAGTTCTCTACTTTTGTTCTTATATTCTCCTAATTGCTTTAATATATATGTTCATTTCTTACATACGATTGTGCTAATTGACCTTAATTAATTCTGTCTATTATAGGGTTCTAACAAGTGGGTTTTGTGCCGAATCTACGAATCGAATTGTGGATCGCAAGTGAGCTTCCACGACGATGGGAACGAGCTTTCATGCTTGGACGAAGTGTTCTTGTCATTGGATGATCTTGATGAAGTAACCAATTGATTTACTATGTACCCAATCGAGTGTGCTAACATTAAACGGTTAATATAATCATATGCAACTAATTACACTCTATTAAGGTGTATCAATATTCTATCTTTTCCATGCTTGTTCCTCATGACATGTATATGTACGTACGTACGTACCAACATGAAAGCGTGCTAGGATGCTTCAATGAAGATACATCTATGCAACTGGAAATTGGAGCATGTTTAATTTTTTAGGATCTTTTACTCATTTTGAGGTGATTTTTGTTTAAATTTTTTAAAAGTCGATATTTGTGAAACAATTAATCCATCAATTATTTTTGAAAACCTCAAGACAATTAATCGATTACCTTAAAAGTGTATAATCAAGCAGCTAAGAAACAATATTTCAAATATTTTGTATTAATTATTCAAACAACATTAACTTGAGACCCTAACTAACCAATTTTTGAGAAAATTACGTACTATTTTTAAGACTTACAACCAACTCTAATGAATATGTATATACCTATGATTCAACCATTAATTAGCACTAAAAAGAAACAACTAATTAAACCATGCTTTGATGACGCACAAAGTCAAGGACTTTAATTTTATTTATTTTTATCATAAAGAACATATACATGAGTGGTGCATACGCAAGCACTTCGTTATCAATGTCGTCAATATCAATAAGAAGAATTTGGGATAGCTAGGCTTATACGTGCACAAAGCACGCGTGGGGTGGAGTGAGCTTTAATTTGGTTTCAAATTTTCCATTTAAGAGATTATGGAAGTGGAGTTCCCTTAGCACTTCAAAGTTCAAACTAGTTCATTTGGGGACCCATAATATGTCCCCATTTCTACTAATGGGAAATCATGCAACGTGACACACTATTTTTCGAAAAAGAAAAAGTCGATTAATAAGTTTATATAATTTTCCTTTTACCTAGTATAATTTCGAACACATAAACTTTAAATAGCAAACAAAATCGAATTGTGAGTAATTAACACTATAAGCGCATGTTTGGTTCAACGGATTTGGGACCTGGAATAATTAAGAATCGAAACTGGGGACATGATAGTTGAAATGAGGCATGCTTTAAAGTTATGATTAATTTTGGACCTTGGATTATTGATGAGACCTTTAGCTCTCTTACTTTTTATGTCACTTCATATGGAAAAGTCTACGGAGTAAATGTAAAACAATATGCACAAATGATCCACAAGAACATTATCTTACATTGCCAATATTCCAAAAGCACATCAATCATACTATAGGCCAAGTGCTTAACTCCTTACTTGGGCCACTCATGTCGTTTTCATATATCTCACATCATTTACACGAAATTTCCACATAAAATAAATAAAGCATTTCTATATCTTTGCTTAATAAATTTGTAACCACATTGACCTTTTTCATCATCTATTTCCACTTATTCCTCAAAAAGGTTTTTGTGGTACAAGCAAGCAAAAACTTTGCCTTGAAAGCATGCTGACATTGATTCCCCTTACAATATTATATTTAAAAGGATACACAAAAAGAGATTAGTTGGTTGTTGAAATTCCTTAGGCAATGTAATTGGCCAGCTTAAATCTATGAATCACCTTGTTTAAATTTCAAATTATCTATACTACAAAGTTGGTAACTACTTAATTTCCATTTTAATTGTTAGTTATTTGGCTCCAAACCTGATTAATCTGACCTGTCGTATAGAACAAACAAGTCATATCCTTGTTTTTCGACAAAAATGCGTTCTGCTAAACTATTTTCAATCTCAAAACAACTGTAACATAGGTTGTAGGAATTTCTTGCAAGCAAGGCCTTGTTTGAGGTAATAGTTAATTTTTCTCAAACACTCAGCAAAAGTTCTAAGGTTCTATTTAATTTCGTCTAATCATGGTTATATATATATATATATATATATATATATATATATATATATATATATATATATATATGCATATTTTAGTGTGGATTCATTAAGTGCAAGCGTATTAGCAAGCTACCTGCTTCATTCAGGACGAATGTGAGCTAAGCAACATAAGTGAGGCAACTGGACCTCCCAAGGCAACAAAAATCACGTTTAAAACAAAAAAAAAAAAGTTGAAATGTTGTACTATAAACCTTAATTTGAGCCCATAAAGCCCAATGAATATTCGGGCCTATTTTGTAGTGGGCTTTAATTGTTAAAAGATGTTGAAATGTTTTGCGAGCCCAGGCTACGTTGGCTGGGTTGGGCTAAAGCCGAGTTGGAGCCGAACCGATTCGGACCTAATCCTCAGGCTTGAACTCGCGCGATCCGGACCAAATTGATTCGACCCAAACCGCTTCGTTCTCTCGTGTAAACCGTCTCCGTTTTGTCGACATCGCCACGTCGATTCCCTTCTTCGCCGACCCCCTTCGCCTCCTCACTCCCGGTAAAACCCTAGTCGACCTCCTCATCTCGTCGAACACCTCTCTCTCTCTCTCTCTCCGCGCCCCCGCCCCCCCCCCCCCTCCGATCGCGTGTACGGATTTTTGAGGGGTTTTTTCGATTCCTTCAATTCACAGTGAGTACCAAGTTAGCTCACGATTCCCTGCGATAGCTTTAACAGATCGTTTTATAGCTTTAATAGATCGTTTTTTCTGTGAAAAGGAGGTGTTTTTTGTCCGATTTGCTTCTCAGATTAGTACTTGTCAAACACGCTTTGACGATATCTCAATGGACAGCTCTAATTTGGGGTTGTTGTGTGAATCAGGGGATGGAGTGGAAAAATAGGGGTGGAAAATTTAGGTTTGATGGGGTAAGGCACGTAATTTAAGAATGTTGAAACCCTAGGTAGTGAATAGAGTCGAGATGAATAGCTGGTAGTAACAGTTTGGTTGATCTCGTAGAAATTGTTGTAATGTTCATCATATGTACATAGTGTGTTGTTCTCTAGCGCTAATTTCTTCTATTTGTATACCAAGTTTTAACCTTTTTGTTGTTTCTTACCTCCACTACCTGTGTATCACTCCCATTTGAGTTCTGCTTCTGTTCTGAGAGATATGGCGCCATCCGGGTCGAATCACCCTGCGGCGGAGGAAAAGATGAGAGTGTTAGAAAGAATTGACCCTGCGCAAGTCGACCTGCGTGTAATGATCCCTGCCTCTACCGAAACCGACTTGCATTTCATTCACGGCCCGGCAGTTAAGGTTGCTGATTTCGATCCCAGCCTCCAACTTTCCCGAAGAATTAGGAAAGAGAGGCTTTTGTTCAAGTGCCCCACCATTAATGCCTTTAGCTGGAACCCTTCCATGAGTCGCCCCTTTCGGTCTTGGCCTGCCTCGAACCTTAAGTACCTTGCTTGGTTGGATCGCGTGCAAGCGGCTAGGGCCGCTCACTGGCGGCGGATCGACATCTTTGATGTCATTCAGTTTTCTAGGGAGCCCCCTAGACCCGACCCGTATTTGATAGGCGCCTCCCTTTGTTTCTGGTCAACTTCCACCAATTCCTTGCATTTGAGGTATGGGATGTCGACACCTACACTCTTAGATCTCGCTGCCATCGCGGGGCTTCGCCCCCATGGCACTGAGGTGAATGCAGGGATGGAGGTGGACTTCTCGATCTTCGATGTTAGTTTCGATAATTCCCTCGCCTTCACCTCCTTTATTGACCGGTTCAATGCTAAGGAAGGTCCGGTCAGCGATCAGGAGCATGTTGCCTTTCTTTTGTATTGGATCTGTCGATATTTAGTTTGTACAAAGTCTTTGAAGATTGTTAAGGAGTTTCTAAAGTTATCTATTTGCCTAGCTGAAGGCCAATTCATAGCTCTTGGCCCTTTTGTCCTTAGCCAACTCTATCGCAGCCTTGCTTCTGTTGTTTCTGACATTAGGAGTGAGGATAAGGATTTTAGATTTACCAATGCTGGGGGCCCCCTATGGTTATACCAACTGTGGCTATATGCATATTTTCCTGAGCTAGGTCGATGTAATAGGTCCCTTCTCTCCAAGCTTGATAGTCGCCGCAACTATGGAGTCATTTTGCTGTGTGTTCGTCCCATATGGGACAAACTAACAGACTCCGTTTTCACCGACTTCCTCTCCTTCTTCTTCCATGTTGATTGCCGAACGCCTGAACGTATTGCCCCCTTTGTCCATCGACAGTATGGTCCGGATTGGTTCCTCATGTCTTCCCAATCTCTTCTTGAGGATCCAAATGCAGGTCATTTACTTTCTGAGCAGCTTCAAATTTGGTCGAGCTTTCTGGTGCCTCGCGACCTCCATGTCGGCCTTACTTTCAATTCCTCCTTCATTGTCCCCGGTACCGAAGTGTATCTGCCTCACTTTGTCGCTCGGCAGTTTGGGCTTATACAAACCATCCCTCTCCCCTTGATTTCTTCATTTAATGATCTTGGTGCGCGGACATCTTTTGACGTCCCCGCACAAGTGAATATGGTCGACGAGGTTAATAGTTATTTTTTTGATCGATTCCACTTCAAGGAGTTCACCCCTTATCCTAGTACCGTTACACTCTTTGATGAATGGTGGGGTGAACGTTGCGACCAACTCTTTGTAGAAGACTTTAAACATTTAACGGCAGGAATCCTCTTTACACCACCTATTGATAAGACTGCTGATGCGGGTCCTTCTATGCAAGTGAAGGCAAAGTCAAAGAAGAAAGGTATGCATGCTGTATAGATCTTCGCCATTGAGAAACATTTTAAATTTAGATTGAACTTGTTTGTTTTCAAGGGGTATTGGAACAGAGAAGGCAACAATACCAAGAATAGTATGTTGGCACAAATTGAAAGTTGGTTTTCTTTTTCTTTTTCTTTTTTCTGTTTTCAAGTAGAATTTGAGTCCTTTTTACCTCGCTTAGGGGGAACCAAATCTCCTGGGCAAGTCACCTTTTCTGGCTATTATGCAAATTGGCCTGAGGACAAACTCCCTAAGCCTTGTGTAACTGGCGACAAGCCTTTCTTTGGTGAGTTTTTCTAATCTATGTGCTCATCCTTGTTTGTTGTATAACTATTGATTTCCCCTCTCTTGTTCAGACGTCAGGCCGATTGGGGACAGCGTTGCTTCAAAGCCGAAGTTGATTTTTGAGGAGGCTTTCCCAGAGATTCAAGAAGAAGAAGAACCGCTACGTAAGAAGCGGAAAAAGGAGATTTTGATTGAATTTTCAAGTACCCCTACGGGAGGTTGCCAAATGGTATTCAACCCTAAGCTTATATCTTTATATTAATACTTATCTAGTTTGGTTTGAAATTTTACTGCTAGTCTCTCATTGCACAGAACGTTCTATCTACGGTGAGCACGGAAGTGGCTAGAAAAGACTCTTCACGCGAGAGTCAAATAATTTCAGTTGGATCAAAGGGCTCATTAGTAGCTGAGTCAACTGCCGAGGCTACGGGTTCTTCATCCCGAACTTTGACTACTCAAAGCTCTTCTCCCAGTCGAGTTCAATCTCCAATTTCTCCTGCTCCAATCCGAGCTCTTTTTCCAGATTCGTCCACCAGCCCTAAAGAAGACTTGGCTGCAGAATCCACTAAATTACCTAAAAAGGAAATCACCCCATTCAATTCCAATCCCCTAACACAGGATAGCATCGCTCGCTTGATAAGTGTGGGTACAGAAAATGAGGAGTCGATTAAAGCATTTTTGACTTCCTTCTATCAGGAAGACCCTTCTCCTAATATTTCCTCAGTTGATGCCCCTGATCTTGAGATTGGTAGGTCGACAGAATTCACGGTTGTATTGAGTGAGCTACGGGCCCTTTTGCAAAAGGGCATTGCTGAAATCAACCAAAACCCGGCCTTTAGAACCCGCTTAAATGATGCCCTTGATCTCCTCTCAATGGTGAATTCCGATGACAAAGCTTTAATTCGGATCAAGACCCTGGTGTTGGACCTGCAGGCACAGGTTGGCGAGTTATCTTCCCAATACCAAGCAGCCCAAAAATCCATTAGGGAAGCTGAGGATACGGCCACCTTAGAGAAAATTTTATTAGCCGAGGGAGCAAAGTGTAAAGAACGACTCGCTGAACTGAAATCCGAGCAAGAAACTGCTCAGGAGGAACTGGCCAACCTCGAGACGCTAAGGGCAGAATGTGAAGCTAAACTGAAGGCATTGAGTAATGATACTATCAAGTGGAAAACTATTAAGGACTCGGTTGAAAAGAAGAGAGATACTGCTCTCGAGGAGACGAGGAGAATAGCAGCCAATTTCAAACAGGTTGTGCAACAGCGGGAGCTTACCGAACAGCAGAGAGAATTGGCTAGAAGAGATGTGGCTCACATTGAGAGTAAATGGGCAGAGTTTCGCGATAGGTTAAGGAGGGGTTGTGAGCTCAAGGATGGAGATAGCTGGTCGTAAATCTAATCAAAGTTCCATAGAATCTCAATTGAGATTTTTGCTATGTAGCCTGTAATTTTTCCATTTTCTTTTTCTGTTTGGATGAATTGTTTTCTTCTTCGTTGGTGTTTCCGAGTTGGTGTAGATTAGATGTTTAGATTTGAATGGCATGCAAATAGTGTTCAATTGAAGTTTTTTTACCTGTAAATCGTAAGCCTGGCTCCTGTTCCATTGCTTGCCAAGGAGCCTGTTCTTTTCACCCTTCGACATCTCTTCTTTGATTTAGATGTTCGTAGCAGAAAGGTACTGATATTTGTTTATCAGTTAAACAGCTATTACTGTGCAGATCTTTACTTTTGGATATAAAATATTGCGGATGAGAGCTTGTCTGTACGTCACATCGACACAATGGATATCAGTTCTCACTTACAATCTTGGAAGAGTTCTTAGCATACATCAATGACAAGCATATGAATGATTCTGAACTGATACTGGTTTCCAAAGCAACCACAAATGGCGCCTTCAATGAAACATTTCTTTCCTTCTTTAACAATCAATCCAAAATTTTGAACATAACAGCAGCATACAAGGTAAACATTGCGACAATTTTGTACGATCTGTGAAAAAGATGTAAATAGTAAATATAAGATAATAAACGAAGAACGCTGCTCTGGTTGATAGCAGCTATTTACTCGACGGCTATAATTTCTCAAAACAAAGATCATCATACAGAAGGATCACAGGAGGGAAGCTTTCTGGTTTTTCTCCCTGATAGCTTCTTTTATTGCATTTAGTAGGGAAGGCATTAACTTCTTATTAGTGACAACAATGCCTGTGTCGAGGTCAAGGTACCTCCCTGTGGAAAAGTCCAAATTATTTCCCGCAGCATCAGTCACTACACCACCAGCTTCTGCAGATCATCACGAAAAGGAGAGAATAAAATTTCAAAGGGGAAATTATGTCAATGCTTCTGTAACGTTGTTGACTTTGTTTCTATCACTCGCTTTTCCCCAAATTCTATATGGTTAGAGTCACATAGAGATAGTTTTGCTCTTGTTGAACTGTTCGCAAGCTCAATACTAACATATTTTGTTTCACAACAAAATTAAAAATTTTCGTACTAACTTCGTTTCTCTAACCTTTTTACAAGACAAATTTAAGCAACAATGTCAAAACTAAATAAGTACCTACCTTCATAGTGCCTTTTACCCTATATAACTTGAGGAGGAAAAAGAAAAAGGGTAAAAAGAAACAAGGTCAAACACGCAAACGAGCATAGTTCGGAATCCCATATTTTACCATTTTGTACTAATAATTAGCCTAAGATAATCCATAAAGAAAATCATATATATGGCGTTTCATACCTGTGACAACAATACAACCAGCTGCATGATCCCATATCTTCTCTCTGTAACCTTTGTGTGGGAAGCGTAAATATATGGCGCCATCTCCTCGGGAAAGAGCACCATATTTTGCCTGACTGTCTATTCTAACTGGGGGTGCTTGGACGCCAAGTTTCTACTCAAATAAATAATAATAAAGTTAATAATGTACCGAACCCCTAAAGAACAAAGCTAAAAGAAGATATTTCTCAATACCTCTGCTATCGAGCTAGATAGATCATGCATGGAATGTGCTGCTTCAAAAGATTCAAAGAATGCAGCTTCAGCTGGATTTTCTATGCTGCTGACTTGAATCTGAAGGGAGCAAAAAAATAATAAAAAAATGTTGTGGTTCTAGAAATATCAAAAAGAACAAGTCATCAGAGTATGAACCTTTGTTGGTGAAGAGCCATCCAGTGACTGCATTTCTGTTCCACAGCCAATAACAGCGGAGAAAAGGCAACCGACTTGGCTTTCTGAATTTTGCCCATCGAGATTGCAAATTGATGTTAGAGGAAGATTCGGGCACGCCAAGACCCCTAATACTACTTTTCCTTCATCAAGCAATGCGAGTGCAATAGCATACTGATCTCCTCTCAGGAATCTAGATTAAATTTAGCACATCGGAGTTAAAAAAGGGAAAGAGCAATGAAGAACAATAGTAGAAAGAACCTGGATTCATCTACAACAACTTGAACCAGCTGACATGACATACTGTTTATGTTAGGATTAAATTCTCTTGTTTATTAATTAATTAAACGATAATTACAAGAGAGGGTTTGGCATTGAAAAGTCCTGTCATAATAGAATAAATGTATTTTGAGGGGCATGTATGTAAAAACCTATTATTCTAAATAAAAGATGCTAGAGTTTCAAACTTAAGTCATCGCACTCACCCTTTAGTTCCATCAATGGGGTCCAATACCCAATGTCGGCCAGAAGGGCCTCCTTCAGATTTGCCACTATCTATTGCAGCAAGCACGCCTTCTTCAGATAGCTGAATACTATATGAACCATCGGCAGAAAGAGTCACATTTATAAGGTCAGTAATGCGCTTTAGCGTTTCTTGAGCGCCATCTTTCCGCAGGTCTCCTGCATCCTATAGGCCGAACATGATGATAGCTCTCGAGTAACTGTTTGAATATTTCAAGCTATTACATTGATAGTCAAGTCCACGTACCTCCTCAGCCACCAAAGAGAAGGATTCAGAAGAGAGTTCCGCGTTCAAAACGAGGCTAACTAGTGCTTGTGAACCTGCAGAATAAGAGACAGAAATAAATAAGGAAGCATAGTACTTAACAAACTAGGCCCAGTACATCAAAAAAGAAAAATATTAACCATAAAGAATGTAAATAAACTAGGTAGCCAATTCTTCCTTCATCACAAGAAAAAACCAAAAGTAAGTTCACAATAGTTTCATACCTACTAAACAAGATCAAAGCAAAGTATAGTATCACTGTGATCTGTTCTCTTTCTCATGATATGTTTTCTTAATTCAAGTACTTTGTTCAACTGAGTAGCCAAAAGATAGAAAGGTTTACATTATCACAACATCTGATGATTCCTAGGATGAATCAGAGAAGTTTCATAATGCAATAAATCCTGCAGCAATTTGAAAAAAAAAAAAAAAAAAAATGAATGCAATACTCAGAATTATACCATAATCAGCTATAGTGACAGGGCTTTTGTCTGCTTTTGATTGCACATCTGATTGCACTAGAGACTTCTGCACCTTCTGAAATGAAGAGGAAAAAAATAACATCTATTGGTAGAGGAGAAGCCACAAGTAGAAATGTATAGGGGTTAGGGTAAACTACTGTTTGATATAGTGTTACTAAGATAAGCAATATAGTAAAATCAGCTCAAGGATCTCGCTCCCTATACTTTCCTGAGTCTCAACATTTCACTTTTAGCAAATTTGTAAATCCCCTCCCGAGATCGAAATCAAGCCAACGAGCACGCAGATTCGATTCAAATCGATCGAAGCACGAAATCCGAAAGAAGCAAAAAAAGAGAGACAAGGATCGAGCTGTGCGGCACCTGGCAAAGGCGAGCGGCGAGAGAGGCCGCTTTCTTCGCCGCAGCGAGCTCCTTGTCGTATCGCGAAGAGGCGGAGGAGGACGACGAAGAGGACATGGATGCGACGGGAGAAGGTGGAGCTCGACGAGGGCGGAGGCGGAGGAGGGAGAAGGGGAGGGTGTAGGAGAAGAGGAGGCGATGGGGCGTAGAGGGAGAGAGAGATGGAGAGGAAAGGGAACGGAGTCGATTTGGGCTTATAGAGGCCGAGAGAGTGGAGAGCCCCGTTCGTGTCGCCATTTCTCTCTCTCTCTCTCTCTCTCTCTAGCTAATCTCTCACTATTAGGGTTTTGGCCCATTATATTTGTGGGCCGCACAGATTATTGGGCCCCACTAATCAATTTTTACTCGGACCTGGTCTGCCACGTCATCCATGGACCGCCTATTCATTATCACTTATCTTACTCTACCATCAATTTTTTTTTAAATTACTAATATATCTATAATTCGGTTCTACTGATCTAGCAAATTTGTTATTTTATTTAATTTTTTTTTACTAATTTAAAAAGTTCCCACATTTGCTTTTTGAACTCCCGGATTCAAATTCGATGGGTTGACTGGCTCAGTAGTTGATGGACCAAAATCTTACTCTCATACCTTCTAACGCCGGTATCAATTGTCGATTCCTTTTTAATATTTCCACATTGAAAATGCCATTCAACTACTAATTTTTATTTTTATTTATTTATTTTTTTTGAAAAAAAGTTTGATGTACTTAATTTCTAAATAACAAAAATAGCTTGAGAAGAACTTTTTGCTTTTGAATAAAACTTAAATGTGAATCCTAAAAGTGCTATGTTACTGTGATTTTCTTCTTTTTTTTTTTTTTTAAAAAAAAAAATTACACTTATTAAAAAAAAACACTACACAAATGTAGCTTTTGAGAGCCCACCTGAGACCCACAATGTGATCGAGTCCCAACTCAAACTGGGCCGAAAATGTTGGGCTTAGTGTTATTGGGCCAGATCCATAAATGTGAATTTAAAACCAGAGTGCGTGTTCCTTTCTTGGGCCGGCCCACTTTAAATTATCTCTTTGGGCCTAATCTGTTAGATATTAAAATGTGGCCCGAAAACCAAATTTTGAAAGGGCAAAAAAAAAAAAAAAAAAAAAAAAAAAAGAATGTTACATCAATGGCCCTTATTTTGATGTAACATAGTAAATTCATAGCTATTAATATAAATTTCCAAAGTTGGCATGTTTAGTTGGTGATTGAAATTAGAATAAAAAATTGATTCATAAACAATGAGAATTGAAACGAAAACGACCGAAATGCTCAGTTAATGCGATTGTTAGACTAAGTGAGAGTCATCAGAATACAAATCACTATAACTAAACGGTCACGACAAATTAAATTTCGTATGCTCTAATTTTAGTATCTATCTGCGAAGAGGCAAGCTAGGAATTCAAATGTACAAAAACTTGTCATTGGAGATTTGACTAGACTTTTGTTAATGAACACAACACGTGGATCCAACGTAGACCCAACCATTAAAATTTTGACCCGCTAAGATATATATATATATATATATATATATATATATATATATATATATATATATATATATATATATATATATATATAACCTTATCTAGAAGGGATAATGTTGAGGTGATATATTTCAACCTACCTTTTTCACCCTTTTTGAATTTACTCTCCCTAGCCACTCGATCTTCTCTAGAACTTAATTGGTTTTCAATTACGTAAAAAAAGAGAAAAGAACCCAGTAGATGATGCAAGAGATTGAAATTCTCTTCCACTACAGCTCATACTTTTTCATTGGACGTCCAAAAAATAAAATAAAATAAAAAGGGACAAACAAAAAGAATTTTGCTTTCATATATATATTTGTGTTTTATGTCTTTGTAAACTTTTCACGTGGTGTTGTACATATTTGGGGAAGGTGGATTCTGTTGACTTGCTGACTCTGACCCAAATGGCCGAACCCAACTTGTCTTTTCTTTTTCTTTTTCTTTTTCTTTTTATTTTATTTTTTTTTCTTTTATTGGGGACATATATACTAATATATATATATATATATATACCTGTTATAATTGTTGACTAGGAACCAATAGATAAGAGTTGTAATTTTTCATGTTTTAGTGTGTAATTACTTAGTAATTACATGCAACAATTAGGCTTTACATTTTGTAGGAACCCAACATGAAGCAAATTGAGAGTAACATGAATCTCAAATAAATTTTAAGAGTTATATATATATGGCTAGCTAGGTACCACCTCATTGTACTATTAGTATTTTAAGAGTTATTTTAAATATATCAGAATCTCTTTTACGTACAGTTTATTGATCGGAGTATCTGAATATTTTTCTATATTCTGCATGCTTTTGGTCTCTGATTTCGAACAAATTTAAAATTATTAAAATTTATAATAATAACAAAACTATGTTTCCTTTTGCTTTGAGTTTTTAGAGAATTACTTGATTACGCACGAGAAAGCAAATCAGCATAGTTGGTTTTTTTTTTTTTTCTAATTTTTTTGTACCTTTTCACACATGTTGGAGGATTAACTTTTTTTGTTAGAAAAGAAAAAGAATAATGCTGTTCTGATTGTAAAAAGAAAAATGAGATGGTCGCTCTCAAACACATAACCATTTTTTATGGTAACATATAGGAATGCTCCATACACTTATTAACTTTATTAACAATGCATGGATACACTGAACAATTAAACTAGTGATGTGTGAGTTCACTATTGGACAAAGGGATAGAAACCTTTATTAATGCACCTATTTATGTACGAGCCTAATATATGTGGATGCAAAAAAAGACCTACCCTAGCTAGTTGATTGATGTACAACACGACAAATGCCTACAGGTACACATGCACCATGCACTGTTGAAATTTTTACTATTATATATTATGATTATCTTTGAGTATTATAAATTATTTTGCAGGTAAAACAAAATTGTATCTTTAAAAATTATACTTATTAAGATATTTGTAATTGAGTATTGAGAAATATCTACACATTTTATTTGTGGTGAAAATTACTGAATCATTAGAGAAGTTAATTGGTAGGTTAAATTTTCAGAGAAAAAGATGTACACTTATTACATCCAGAAGTGCTACTTAATTCACAATAGCATATTATGCAGCAAACAACTATTTTAAATTGATGTCTTTCATTCAAAGCTTCCAACTTAGATACCAACAAAACTTTCAAACTATTTGATCTGATCGAAGCTTCATTTTACCAATATTGCGCTAGACCTATTTAAAGTCTTAGCCTTTGAATTTAAAAAAAACAAAAACAAAATGTACATGTCTCCTCTATTAAAGTTATTTGAATCTTTTAAACTAGAAGGAACTTATTCTCCAACTTTTTCCAACTAAGTAAGCAAGCAGGCCCATTAGCTTCTTATCCAAAGCAACAACAATTAATCTAAACAAAAGATGAAAGTCATGACCCAGTGTTTTTAGCGCAAATAGTAAAAACTTAAAGATTAATGTTCAAAGTCTTAAGTTCGAAATCTAATTACTTCAGATTTTTAACTAAATTTATTTTGACAAAAAAATAATAGAACTGTTAGCATGCTATCTTACTCTCGAAAAAAATAAAAAATAAAAAATAAATAAAAAGGTGAAAGTGGGGCTACATTCGGTGTTACCAAGGGCCATTATCATTCATACATCTAATGCTGAAAAATGGTTATGAGCCAATCAAAGGGCAACGTTCCACTCAGTCAAAGAAGCGAGGATGTAAACAGGTAGGAGAAAGTATTTAATGTAACAAAAAATTCCACATAGAATATGTATATATTTAGTTAATTTTGTTTTATCATAGAACATATATTAATTATTAGATCCAATCAGAATTAATAATATGGTTTTTACAATTCAAAAGATGAAGATATTTGTGTTTTTCATATATTTTAATGCATGCATGTAATTATAAATTTCGTTGAACGTTATTATTTTCAAATACAAAGAGAGAGAGAGAGGCGCAACAATGCCATTGTTGCTAGGACCAAATAGAAAGCGAAAACTAGAGAAACTTTTTTTAGAGAGTACTAGCTAGTAGGATACTACTCCCTTCTTTTTTTTTTTTTTTTTTTTTTTTTTTAAGAGACGAACTTAGGTAAAATGTGAATTAAATATACTTCAAATTTGAAATTCTAGATACCTATTACTAAATTTTTTATTATTTATGTTAGAAACGGCCGATAAAAAAAATTATTAGAGAAAATTAAGGAGTGAGCAGCGCTTTTTATGTAGAGCCCCGTTTGAACACTATCTTGTCTCCTTTCGCAGCAGGTGCTCATGCATGTCACTATATATATATATATTCAAAGTCATTAGTCTAAATCGACATTACTTGCATGTGTCAGTTTTCTAGTAGTTTAATTTTCGAGAGTTAGTGATTTGATTCTGTTGCTAAATGGAAGACGTTATAGTATTAGTTGTTGCTGCTGAAAATTGAAAGAGACTTTGTCTTTTTGGAGAGAGAAAAATTATATACTATCTATTTTGTTTATTATTTTTAAAAATAAATATAACTTAAACTGTGCCTTTATACCATCCATGTTATGCATGGCTGGTGAAATTTAAAGAGTTAAGAAGAGTGAAAAAAAAAAAAAATTGCTGATAAGCCATAATTTTGCTAAAATACCATTATTTCATATATATTTCTTCTTTGACATGGTCCATCTACATTAATTTTCATGCATACATTTCTTCATTGACATGTAGATCATTTTCTAGATCCTAATAAAATGCCCTAATTTTCAATAAAACTCAGCTCATATTGATTCTATCTAGTTTGCCTTCCTTGTGAGGTACAAATTAGAAGTTAAATAGCTTCTTTGTTTAGGAATAAAAGATCTAATCTCTCGCAGTGCGTCTATATATATATATATATATATATATATATATATATATATATATATATATATATATATATATATATATATATATATATATATAAAAATTAAATTTTTATGCTTTTAAAAATAACAAGTTATTAGCTAGTATTTATAGATTTTCAACTTTTCAATAAAAAGATGTACAGTTAAGATAATAATAAATTTCTAGAGTTTAGTGGATGGTTGATGGAATAACACGATCTAAGAAGTGAAATTAGATCTAATGGTAGAAAATTTATAAGCACTAATTGTTTAATACTTTTAAAAGTATAATAATCATACTATATATATATATATAGAGAGAGAGAGAGAGAGAGAGAGAGAGAGAGGCTAAAATACTATTAATAGTACTAAGTCATTGGTGCTATTAAGTTTTTAACCCTTAGATTAAAAGATGTGTGGTTGAGATGATAGTGGGCCCCTTAGATTTAATAGATGGTTGGAAAAATAATAAAATCTAACGGGTGAAAATGATCAAAGGAGTTGATCTAAGAATAGAAAACTTGATAGCATCAATAACTTGGTACTATATATTAATAGAATAGTAGTCGGACTCTCTCTCTCTCTCTCTCTCTCTCTCTCTCTCTCTCTCTCTCTCTCTCTCTCTCTATATATATATATATATATATATATATATATATGACTTGGCTACTATACGATTAATTGTACCAAGTTATCCCTAGTTAGCTGTAGATCAGTGGTTGGACTTTGGGATCAGAGTAAACTTAAAAGATGATCAGTAGGGGGAAGGAGTTAACCACCATCACAACAATTTGGTGGGCTATCTGGCTAGCTGGAGCACAATAACAAAATTTTCAAGAATAAGAAGCGTATCTTAGGACATTTGATGGCAGAGACTTATTTTTTGAAATACATGTGAATATCTTTTGTATATAATAGTAAGTTTTTTTCTTTTTTTGTTTTGTTTTTTTTTTTTTTTTGCCGAAGGCCGCGCTGCCTCGCGTTGTAGATAAGTTCATATTCTCTAAATAAATGAAGCGGTAGTATACCACATTTCTCTCAAAAAAATAGTACCAAATTATTGGTGCTATTAGATTTTTGGTCTTTAGAGATGATTGTTGAGCTAGAATGTTATAAGTAGTAAATGAGCTTGCCACCTCTTTATTTTCGATAATGGAGATTCCAAATTGACAGTTGAAACTGTTGAGCATGATCTAGATCACTGGAAGTAAAGTATTCAGAAATTAAATTTTAAATTTTTTCGACATCATTGACCTAATAATCAAAGGGTTGCAAAATTTACTATTTTAATAATAAATATGAGTTTTTTGCTTATTTAACGATGTAAATAATTCTATATTAATTAAATTTTAATTAATTTTTTTAAAAATTTATTTAAATAAAATCTAGTCTCGATCTTGATTAAAATACTTATATGATCATTTTTTTAAGGATATTTATTTTCAGCTGTTCATTTTTATGTCCATTTGTGAACAAAAATATATATTAAAAAAGTATACAATTTAATTTCTAGATGCTTTAAATGATTTAGATCATATTCAACGGCGTCGATTGCCATTTTAGAAGGTCCATCATCGAAAACAGATAAGTAGAAACGGAGTACGTTTACTACCGATAGTATTCCAGCATATATATATATATATATATATATATATATATATATATATATATATATATATATATATATATATAGTAGTAGTAGTAGAAGTAGTAGTAGTCGAACTTATATGCTTTTAAAAGTACAAGCACATCCATACTTGTGAATTTTTTACTATTGAATTTGTATTGAAATTTGTGTTTTTGTAAAGTCAACTAAAATGAGAGAAAAATTAAATAAAAAGTACAAATTTCAATACAAATCGAATGTTAAAAAATTCACAAGTACGGATGTGCTTGTGCTTTTAAAAATATATAAGCTCTACTCTCTCTCTCTCTCTCTCATATATATATATATATATATATATATATATATATATATATATATATATATATATATATATATATATATATATATATATATATATATATATAGAGAGAGAGAGAGAGAGAGAGAGAGAGAGTCTGACTACTATACTATTAATGGTACCAAGTTATTGGTGCTATCAAGTTTTCTACCCTTAGATCAACCCTTTTGATTATTTTCATCCGTTAGATTTTACTATTTCCCAACCACCTATTAAACCTAAAGGGCCCATTATCATCTCAACCACACATCTTATAATTCAAGGGTTAAAAACTTAATAGCACCAATAACTTGGTACTATTAATAGTATTCCAGCCTAACTAACTAACTAACTAACTATATATATATATATATATATATATATATATATATATATATATATATATATATATATATATATGGAGAGAGAGAGAGAGAGAGAGAGAGAGGGGCTGATATGCTTTATAAACAAGAGACCTTTCGTGCTTATAATTTGTTTTCGACGTTGTGATTTCTATATCGACGATCGATTTCTTTAGACTTGATTTAGAGTATTTAAAATATCAAAAAAATAAATTTTACGATTTTTTGATATCATTTGTTTAGTAATCGAAAGGATTCAAAATCAATAGGCAAAAATAAAAATATCACAAAATATGATAATATGACACCAAAATTTTATATCAAATATATTGATCTCATTCTACATAGTATATAAAAAATTTCTATCAAAACTTAATGTGATTTAGATATTTCTATACCGTTAAACTTACAGATAACTCTCCATAATTATTAAAATTGGTGAATTTTAGCTCTTTCAATCACTAGGCAAATGATATCGAAAAATCATAAAATTTATTTTGTAAATATTTCAAATACTCTAAATCAAATCCAACGATGCCGATCGTCGATTCGAAAGTTTTAACATCAAAAAAAAATTATAAGCACGGAGGACTCCGTGTGTGTGTGTGTGTGTGTGTGTGTGTGTGTGTGTGTGTGTATATATATATAGAGAGAGAGAGAGAGAGTGAGAGAGAGAGAGAGAGAGTAGAGTTTATATACTTTCAAAAGTACAAATTCGATTATGCTTATAAATTTTTTACCATTAGATTTGCATTGAGATATATGCTATTGTAAATCCAACTAAAAAGATTTGTGCTATTGAATAGCACAAGCCTATATAAGCCTATATATATATAAATATAAAGAGAGAGAGAGAGAGTAGGACTTATATATTTTTAAAAGTATAAGTCCAAATATGTTTGTGAATTTTTTACAATTGAATTTATATTGAGATTTCTTCTATTTTACTTTTTTTTTTTTCTTTAGTTGACTTTACAATAGCACAAATCTCAATGCATATTTAACAGTAAAAAATTCACAAGCATAAAGGTCGCGATCCCGCGAGGGTGAGCTAACTCCAAAAACTCGTCCTCAGTTCGGATTGCAGGTTGCAACTCGCCTGCATGAAGTCGGAATCGCGGACTTGTACTTTCAAAAATATATAAGCTCTACTCTCTCTATATAGTACTTTTGTACTCTCAATGCAAATTTATTATACTTTTGCATTGGATTTGCATTGAGATTGTTTTTTTTTTAGTTGACTTTAGAATAGTACAAATCTCAATATAAATTTAATGATAAAAAATTTACAAGTATAATCGGACTTATACTTTTGAAAATATGACTTGTACTTTCGAAAATATATAAGCTCTACTCACACTCACTCACTCACTCACTCTCTCTCTCTCTCTCTCTCTCTCTCTCTCTCTCTCTCTCTATATATATATATATATATGCATCACAGCTTAAAATAAAAAAGGAAAAATAAAAAAAAGATAAGCCACAATAACCAAACCCTACTTCCTGAATTCAAGATTAGGCGCCGGCCTAATTGGGCACACATCCATATTAATTTTGTCCACACCCAAGTTTATTATTTTACAAATATCACTTTTGATCCACATAGGAGTAATATAATCAAGTTGATGGCTCGAGGCTGGCCCTTCGATTAATTAGTTCCCTGGATCATGATCACTTATTACTGTTAAAGAAAAAAACCAACTACCACCACTGTAGTAGATCCCTGTGACATTGGTAGGTATCTTAATAATGTAGTATAAATATACCGAGATCTCCTCAACTTTAGCTCATTTTGAAATACGTCCGTGAACTTTGTGAACATAGTACTTTAAAAATTTAAGTTTTTCTAAAAACATATTTTTATATATTTTATATTCAACATTATTTCTCAAATTTGAACTCTAAATTTCTATAATAAAATTATGCTATAGAAACACTTTTAAGTATCTCTAAAATCTAAAAAAAAATACTGCTGAAATAAATATCGATATTTATTTTTAGTGTCGATATATGTGCAGTCGTTAGGGTGTATAGCGATACATTACTGTAATGTGTCCTAAAAATATATGTCCTTATAATCTAATTTTGTTGTAGTGTTCTCTGATATTATATGAAATTATATGAAACAACTATTATACTTAAACTTAAACTATTAGAGAACAATATTTTTATATATTTTCTATTCAACCCTCTTTCTCACGTTTGGACTCGAAATCTTCTTTTCTGATACTATATGAAATTATATAAAATAACTATTATATTTCAAAAACTTAAACTTTTAAAAAAATAATATTTTTATATATTTATATTCAACAAAATTTACTGTTGTGTCATTCTGGTTGAATAATGTTAAATTTTATAAGTTTATCGGGTACAAATTATTAATTCAATAAGCTTGGTAAAACTTTAAGGCAGTGTTTGGTTAAGGGATAAAGATGGAATAACCCACTTTATCCCACTATTCATGCCAAACGACATAATTTTTGGCTGGGATATTTTATCCCGGTCAAACCTTGGTATTCTCGGCTATCCTGGGATAGCTTGGAATAAACTATTCCACCATTTTGGTGGAATAGTGCTATTCTAAGAATTAATTCTAAATTTTATTAAGATTATAAATTGAATTAAAGCTAAATTATGTAGACACAATTTATTATATATTATAATACATTATTTTTTATTATAAAATTATTAATTATATATATATTAATACATATTATTTTTATTTAAATATTATAATGAATTATTTTTATTAAATTATAATTTATAATAAATTATTTTTTTAAAATATTATAATAATTTTTTTTACAATAAATTATTTTTATAACAAATTATTTTTATTAAATTATATTTTATATTAAATTTAACTATCACTTTTTTTATTATTATTCTCTACTATTAGATTTTTAAATTTTTAAATTTAGAAAAAATTTAAATTTTATAACTTTTTAAATTTATAACTTTAATTTTTAATAAATTTATAAATTTAATAAATTTTAAAATTTATACAAATTTTAAGTTTTTAACTTTAATTTTAATAAAATTAAACGGTATTATTTACTAAAATATAAACTTTAATTTATACAAATATTAATTATTATTTAATTAATATTTTATATTAATTAATTAGATAAAATATTATTATTTTAAAATTATAATTACTTTTATTTTTTTACTATCATCTCTTATTCCAAAAAATGAACCAAACATAATTTCAGTTATTCCTACGAATAACAGCTTTACAAACCAAACACTATTTTTCTTTTATCCCTGACTATTCCGGAATAGCAAGCTATCCTAGATATAAAAAAATTTATTCCCAAGCTTACAATTCCCGAACCAAACATAACCTAAGAGTCAATTCTACAAAATCAAAAGTTAAGAGACGCAATTTTGGAATTGGCCAGGGGAGTCTCTAAAACTACCTGCTTCCCTTTGTCAGATTTTTTTATTTATTCTTTTTCTATCTTGGTCATTGTTTTCTGCGTACGCGTTAGTTGTCACCTTCATGAATCTTGTGACCACCATGGTGTTCTCTCTCTCTCTCTCTCTCTCACTCTCTCTCTCTCTCTCTCCAAAATGGGAAGGTGAGATCAAAGCCCTTTTCTTGGAATGGGTCTAACAAGGAAAGCTTGACTAGATGCTAAAACTAGATGTGAGAGATTTGAATGCCCACCTCCCCCATCTATTTCTGCAGCTGGGAGTTACTTGGTGTGCAATCTCAAACTACACACTGAACTCTCCATCAAGATAAGGACATCAAATTTCTCATCCTCTCCTTCTCTTTGTAATCTCTAATGTCCCCTCCCATGCTTAGTTATTCCCCACCACTTCTCTTTTGCCTTTTCCCCTCCCCACAATGCCCTCAGAAAAACACAAATTCTTTCTCATAGCATGCAAAAAGATTAGTAATTGTTTCCTATATACTTTTCATCTTCCTAGTGCTTTTGCGGCCATGCTTTTTTGGTCATATTAAAGAACCCACTTCATGGTCTTTTGCCTTTTACCTTTGTTTCCATTTGTGACAGCTCATAGTTGGATATAACCACTATATTTTTCTCTCACCTCCCATCTCTATCTACTCTTTTTACTTTCTCTCTCTCTCTCTCTCTCTCTCTCTCTCTCTCTCTCTCTAAGGTACTGTGAGTGTTCTGTTCGCTTAGCTAAAGCAACAATACTTGCAGGAAACAGAATAACCATCAAACTCATGTATGCTTCCTCTCTCTCTCTCTCTCTCTCTCTCTCTCTCTCTCTCTCTCTGTGTGTCTCTCCCTTCCTGTATAGGCCTCATGGGTTTTAGTACAACATCTCTTACATAGGAAAGAAACGAACTACTGCGCGCCCTGTTTGATTTGAAGTGTCCTCAGAGCTTTGGATTTTGGATGTTGATGTGTGTACTGTTCCCTTCTCTCCTCAACGATGCATGAGAGTGAGTGCCCTTGACAAACCATTTTATATATATATATCCCTCTCTCTCTCAATTGTGCACAGGGACAATTTGTGTTTGTGCTGTGATCTTTGAGTGATAGAGGGGGAGAGGGGGGTGGTGCGGAGGCAAAACAACACAACAAAATGAGCATACCACACTTGTTCAGGTGCCCAATTAGTTTGGATCTGTTCACAGACCCGGTAACTTTGTGCACCGGCCAGACCTACGACCGGCCGAGCATCGAGAAGTGGCTCGCCGGCGGCCACCTCACGTGCCCGGTCACAATGCAGAGGCTCGACGACACGGCGCTCGTCCCGAACCACACCCTCCGCCACCTGATCGACCAGTGGATCCGCGGCGAGCCCGGCCGCAGCTCCCGATCGGGCCCGACGGAGCCCACCGGTGAACCCGAGCTCTCTCTCGCCTCCCTGAAGCTAAATTTACAATCCCCGACCGCCGCCGCCGCAGTCGACGCCGTGAAGAAGATTCGGATTTTATCGGTGGAATCCGACATC
This sequence comes from Tillandsia fasciculata, assembly GCA_029168755.2. NCBI lineage: Eukaryota > Viridiplantae > Streptophyta > Magnoliopsida > Poales > Bromeliaceae > Tillandsia > Tillandsia fasciculata. The sequence goes on along the minus strand of CM054946.1, from coordinate 19,659,574 downwards.
AGGCAGGCGTGTCTGATACAATTAGGATTCTTTCCTCTTCTGCTGCACCTGCTATTCCGATCTGCACCGGTTCACGACGACTCGGAGCTCGTCGAGTCGGCCCTGGATTGCGTCCTAAGCCTTTCGCCGTCGACGCAATTGGATTCTCTCAACATGCTCAAAGAAGAGCATAATTTGGCTTCGTTGGTGGTGCTCTTGGAACAGGGCAACATAAAGATCAAAACGAGCCTTTGCTGTCTCTTGGAGTTAGTTACTACTTCTCCGGCGACAAAAGAGCTAAGCTTGCTCATCGGGCGATCGCAACGCGTATTGCGAGAGCTGATCTCTCTGATGCAGTGCAACAAACGAAATGTTGCGGCTGCAGAGGCGGCGGTTCGCGCGACCGCCGGTCTCTGCATGTTAGAAGAAAATTGGGGCAATGTGATAAGAGAAGGCGGCGTGAGCGGCTTGATCGCGTACTTATCGAGCTCCCCTGGTCAAAAAACGGCCTCTCGGGCGCTGGCCACGCTAGAGCTTTTGCTGGGGCAGGAAGCTGGGAAATGCGCGTTCGCAAAGAATGCTAATGCGGTGAGAGTGCTAGTGAGGCACGTGTTCGTGGTGTCGGCCGACCGCGAGGCCAGCGAGCACGCCGTCGGGGCGCTGCTGGCGACGTGCTGCAGTTGCGCCGCGGTGCAGGCGCAGGCGGTGGAGGCCGGAGTTTTGACACAGCTTCTGCTTCTGCTGCAGAGTCAATGCGGGTCCAAAGCCAAGGGCAAGGCCAGGTCCTTGTTGAAGCTGCTCAGGTCCGTGTGGGCTGGGAATTCTGGTGAATGTAATTTTCCAAATGATAAGTAGTTTTGATTTCCCCTTCCCCCCCCCCCAAAAAAAACCACTTTTTATAAAAGAAAAAAAAAAGTGTAAAGTAACTTTTATTCTGAAAGATCTTTATCCCTGTTTGGAACAGGAGCAGGATCATACGAATTTTTTTTTTTTTTTGAGAACAAGGTAGCATGCTACGCTTACTTCAATTGGAACTGAACTTAGCTACAATATGAGACAGCTAGGTCTCTACAGTACCGAAAAAAAAAAAAAAAAAAAAAAAAAAAAAAAAAAAAAACCCCTCAAAGAGGGCAAACCTCAACCCAGATGCTCCGCAGGCCCTAATCTCCACCACCAGGATCATACGAATTAATTAGTATTATTACATGCTTTTAAACATTACGTTACTACATAGTAAATACTAAGCCATAAATTTGCAAAATGCATTTTTTTCACTTCCATTAGAAATGGTGAAATGGGTATATTTGTTTATTTGACATTAAAAGATTAGATGCTCTGAAAAATATATTATATATATATATATATATATATATATATATATATATATATATATATATATATAAGCATTGGTTCCAGGTTTTTGTTTTTTTTTTTTTTTTTTCTCAATTCGACAGAAGGTTCTAATGTTTAAGTTACTGTCAAAGATTACAATATAGCACCATAACAATCACCAAAAAATCACATCTTAAATTTAACTTGGTTTTTCACCGACGCACCAATAAAATTTTAGATCATGGTTATACTTCCTTTTATCGTGCGTTTTTACTGTACTTTCCTGTGCAGAACCCAATCAAATCGCAATTCAAAAAAAATAAAAAATAAATAAAAATAAAAAACGTCTTTAATGTTGGGTGGACAAAGAGCACGTGAACAGCGGGACATTGGTCAATCATGATTACTCCGAAAACAGAGTTGCCAAAGCAATCGTAAGTTGACCAAATCATGGAGATGAAGTAATTTCGTTGCCGTAGAAATAATTGCCATGGAGGACCACGCATGCACTTGACCTTATACACACGCTACATGATCTACATCAAATGCTCCAGTAGAGGTATGATCCAAAGCCCTGTTTACGTAAAATCCCACCTCACATTTCAACCACACAGTTTTTTTTCCCAGTGCGCTGTATACAGGATATTTATTACTTTATTATATATTATTAATATATTGATAAACTTATATAATATTTTAAATTATGTGTTTAAGTTCATCATAATTTTCTACAATATAATCTATGCATGCATGTTTTAGCTTAGCATGCTAACGGGTTATTTGATTTTGTAAAAAAAAAAGTTTAAATAATTTTTTGATTAAAAAAATTATCCTTTAGCTATTTCATTTATTTTTCAAATTCTATGAAAAAATATCTTATTTTTATTTTTTTTTATTTTCTATCCGAGCTTACGGTGAAAATATCTTTTGTAATTATTTTTTTTGAAAAACTAATTTTTCACGATTTAACGAAAAATCAAACACCCCCTTAGTCTCTAGTAGGTCATCTAATTAAAATATATACATAGATATGCACGGGTCGTTTTAGATAGTACGGATGTAATTTTTTTTTTTTTTTTAAGATAAAAATAGCTATCTGTTTTGTTTATTTTTAAAATAAATTTAGCTGAAAATATAAAGCAATTAGGCTTCGAATTTGAATTTTTGTCATTTGTATTAGGGACGGATGATTTTTGTTGTTGTTGTTGTTATTGTTGTTGTTGTTTTTGTTGTGTTTCTTCGGCACAGCATTTTTTAGTTCAGCTCCTCAGACAAAACCAATTAATTGCTAAAAAAATAATTGGTAGGCATGTTTGGAGGGATCCAGAAGATTCCATATTGGATTCTGAAACTGCACACTTTAACATCAAAATTCAGCACCAGGGATGTGTGGATTAGAAGCATGTGTTTACAGGAAAGGTGTATCCATTGGACTGAAGGGCTCAATCACAACAACATTTTATAGATTTTATTATGAACTACACTCACTCAATTTATTATGCGTATCCAACTCAATTTATTAATTTTCTATGTCTATTATTAGGGAGTAAAAAATTAAACATATTTAAAATCATAAATATATAGTCAATAATTTTATTCCCAACCCCTGCACCGTTAATACAACATATGAAAATCGGTTCTAATATAACTTTAGATTGAAAGCACTAACCAATTATCCAAAAAATTATAAAAAAGACGCACTTATTGCACTTAATAGTTCAACCACAGCGCTTCATTAATTTTGACCGGACTCAATTTATTTGGATATTAAATTTATTGTTAAGTCTCTTACTGTTAGGTCTACTGTGGATCGTACCTCCACTAAGCTTATTAGACTCATCAACTTATTAGTTTTCTAAATTTATTGTTACGGAACAAAAAAAATTAAATTATTTTAATCTATAAATAAATAGCCATCCAAACACAGGTTTGGAGTTAATAAAGTGGGCATGAATTGAAACCTGTATTAAGGGCCTATTTGGCCCCGATGATGATTCCAGGTGATTCTACAAATCTACAACCAAAGCAGAAGCGCAGCCAAACAGACACTCGTGGAGTTATAGAGAAAAATTACACTGAAACCTTTGACACTTTGAGGTTCAATAAATAGAGCAGCTGTATCATTAATTACAGTAGCAAAGCCACGTGCCATGACAAAAGATTATTCACACAGAAATTTCCTCATTAAGAGCAGATGAAAAGCTTAAATTAATAGGATGAGATAAACACAAACACACTATATGCAGTGCGTATACAGAACAATATAAGTTGCCATCTTAACAGGCTCTCTCTTCAACCAATTCTCTATTGTACGCAATCTAAGGTATTTTTCTGAGAATGCAGTATGAATTATGAAATAGAACGAGAAAACAACGAACGAATTCACCAGAAGCAAATTCTACTGATGCTTGGCATTCTCATTCCAAATCTTCGCCAGGATATCACTACTAACTATATATATATATATATATATATATATGAATACAAAGGGAGCAAATTAATTACACTGTGCTTTGAATCTTTAAGATAGGGTGATGAAGTGTTGCAGTGAACTAACCAAGCTCGGAGGCCAATGCTTAGTCTCTTTAACGTAGGAGAGATCTGTGTAGTGCGGATCCAATAGAGTGGCAATTGCGAATTGGTTCTCGGCCAGTAATGGAGCATGCTTATCCACATACAATGCCGCGGCGAGAGCTGCATGGATCTCTGCAACCAAATTGCCATAACGAGTTCACAGAAAACCATTTGAAAAACATTGAAATTCTTAACAATTTTCCAAATTGAAAGGGATTTGAACCTGGGTAGCCCTTCAGAGAAATGGAAACATCCTCCATTTCCGCAATGGCCTCGTCTCTGTCGCCAATTTCATATAGTACTAGTGCTCTCCCTACTCTAGCATATTCCGAGAGTGCAAAGTCCTTGTAATCTTTTACCACCTATACGGAGAGAAAGAAATGATTGATTTTTCGTTTTTCACCACAACATCCAATTTTTTACGGCCCTTTAACTTCTGATGGCCTAAAGAAATAAAAAGATTCGGTTTTTACAGTAAAAATTTGATCTTTTTCATCCGACTTTTACCACAGAATTCAATTTTTACAGCCTACTACCCTCTGACGACCTAAAAAGACGAAAAAGATTCGATTTTTACACTAAAAATGTTATCTTCATCATCCTTCTCACCTACAGAGAGAGGAAAAGATGCGATTTTTACTACAGGATACAATTTTTAGATCCTAGTAATCTCTTAATGCCCTAAAAAAAAAAAAAAAAAAAAAAAAGTGATCTTTAAGAAGAGGGAAATAGGGGGAAGTGTACTTGGGTGAAGTAGAGGAGGGCTCGGGGGAAGTCGCCCTGGGCCTGGAGATCGCGGGCGAGGTCGAGGAGGCGGACGGCGTCGGCGACGCGGCGGGCGAGGGCGGCGCTGGCCGAGCGCTCGGCTTCGGTAAGGGGGTCGAACGCTGCAGCTGCGGCGGCGGAGGAGGAAGAGGAGGTGGGATTTGGGGGGAGGAGGAGGAGGGTGGAGAGAGGAAGCGAGAGGATGAGGAGGCTCCTCCTCCTCTTCAATGGAGCAGGGGTAGGATTTTGCGAGGATTGGATTTGGATGGAGAAGAGGAGGGCTTGGGATTTAGCGATGGGGTGGTGGCGGAGGAGAAGAGACGACGATTTGGGGGAGGAGCAACACGCGCTGCTCATCGTCGTCGTATGGTCGCAATTTTTGAGAAGGATAAAAAAAAAGAAGAAAAGAATATATATATATATATATATATATATATATATATATATATATATATATATATATATATATATATCTGGTGTTGGTATTTTGTACCTCGTTCCGGCTTTAAGATTATATAGTTTTATTATTCGCTTAAACCAAATACAAATGAATTTAACACAGCCACAACCACTAATTAAATCCATCTAGCATAAAGAGAAATTTAGTACACAGTTTAAGAGAATTGGCTACATACTTTTTGTGATAATATATAGAGATCAGTGAGAAGTGTGCACATTTCAATTGCCCAAATGAAGGAGGAGGTGGTGATCCAACTCTTAATCCTAGAGCGGGAAGATCTTGTTGTTGTGCTTCTCTTTGGAAGATAATTAAGAGCCTACCATCGCCTAAAACTCCGCTTGGCGCAGCAATTCTGCGATTTGCCGCATATGCCGTTCATCGATTCCGCACTGTCATTCGTCTCGAAGGATTTCTGTATTGAGTACTTGGATGAAAGGAGTGAGCACTTATTGGAGCTTTGTGCTTCGCGATACGGTCACGAACAAAGTGAGTGAGCACACTGCGAGGTTTCTGGCTGTGGCAGCGGGGGAGAACGGCGAGGGGCGGATACCGGATATCCTCCGGTTGGAGACCTTCAATGGAGAAGCTATTCATTCTTTATTCATGCGACTTGCAAAAGTATAAAGAAAAGAGTTATCTTGTTGTGGGGTGTGGAAATTTTTTATGATCTTGCGATATCTAGAAAAATATTCCGCGTATTATAAGATTAGATAGTAAAATCAAAATTTATAAAATTTTGAAGCTAATTTCAAACAGTTCCGGTAAGCTCCGTATATTTGTACCATTATTACACATGCACATGTATGCGATCTTCAGAGGTTCCATAGATACTTTAGTCATGATTTAATTAATGGGCTCCTCCTCAACAGCTTCATGTCATCACTAAAGAGATGCTACAACTGGGGATGTTTTTAGTGAAGTATCTTCCTCTTTCCTTTGTGGACTCTCTTCTTGTCATGCTAGTCAAGCTCAAATATGGAGATTTATCCAAATATGGAATTGTTAGACCACACATTGGTCCAATCTCTCTCGAGTCAACACTATACAAAAGATTACAAGTGGAGAGATTGAGGTAATTATACTATATATAGTCTCCTTAATATGTTCATTTTTAATCTTTTACATAATCATGCGAGAAATCATCCTGTGTCTTTCAATCAAAGAAACTGCGAAACTTAAGCTACAGGTTATTTCGATGCGATAATTTTTGCGACCCGCTAAAAGAGCACAGCAAATACTTGGCTTAAGGTATAGATTACAACTAATTTTGTAGTTAGATCCCCTTTTAATTTTTATTCTGCTTTATTAATCTATTATATCTCTAGGTGCTTTTTTTTAGTGTGTGTGTGTGTGTGTGATTTTGTGTAGGATGGTGAGAATCTACTTAACAAAGATGGATTGCCCATACAAAGTTTTCAAAATTACTGGAAAGGAAAGAATGGATTGTATTGTGCAGGAGTACTTGACAGAATAGGATTGGGTGGTATCTCCATGGATGCTCAAAATATTGCTAATGATATTCAGAGGGTTTGCAAGAGCTTCAGCACCCCACAGGTTCAATCCTACTATTTGTTTACATGCAAACAAACACATTATATAGTAATGTTCCAGAACAAGAGATTATTGATTCATGTCTTTCTGATTCTCTCGTCCAATTTGCGAGAATGATGCTGAATCGCGCCTTCAAATAGGAGAAGAGAGACTACGTAGATTACGAACGATTCACGTGAAAAAGCATGCAAGCATAATCCAAGAAGGATTAATTAGCTGAGATTATTTGGAGCCCCAACTTACACAACTCATTTTACTAGTGACAAGGGTACATATGGATCCAGGAAAGATGAAGAAACGAAAATGTTTGTTCTTTGGACTAGTAAATTACACAAATAGGAAGCATCAAATTGCCAATTTCACCATTTCCAGAAGACATTCGATCCGCACTTGTACTTATCTTTCCCTTCGCACTCGATCTCCAAGTCTTCGGAGATGAACGGAACTTTCTATAACAGGCCAAAACCAAAAAAGAGAGTAAGTAAGAATTCATATATTTAAAGTGCTCTTCAGTGTTTCATTTTTGAATATGAATTTGTTGGCGGCAGAAAAGAATGTTAGAGTACAGGGAAGAAATTTAACATGTATATATAACTTCATCAAAGATGAGAAGGCTCACGAAGAAGTGCGAAATGAAAGTAAACATAGTAACAAGGAGTTGGTAGGATTTTTGAACCTTTTGTTTAGCCAAATCTTGGCATCCAGTGAAGTTCAGCGGGAACTGGCACGTTCCAAATTCGACGGTGTATGCGCGAGCGAAGTTCGCGCCGCTCGTAGCCAGCCTCTTCTTGTCGTTCAAGTCCTGCAGAGAATGTGTGTTACCGTCAAAAAAAAAAAAGAAGAACGTACCGCAATCTTCGCTTTCTAAACTGGAATGAATTTTACGGTTAGAAGCCACGGATACATGGCGAAGAACACGAAATATCGACAGCAGACCTTGTTAGCCTTGCTCTTCTCGAGATACTCCTCGATGATACCAGCTTTGGCCTGCGAGGTAGCCGAAACTGCAGTGAAAGCCGCAGCAGCGAGGCCAAGAAGCGCGGCCCTTCGTCCCTCGCCTTTATTATCTTCTCCATACTGAGATTGTTGGGCCTTAATCACCAGATGTTTCACGTAAGAAGACGAAGCTGCAGCGGTCGACGCCGCGGGCATAAGCTTCAAGCTCGGTTCTGAAGCGGCGGAGATCGCGTAGTTGCAAGCCAACACACTTGGGTTCATTGTAGCCATCTCCTAACTGTTGCAAGAGAGAAAGAGAGAGGTCTATCGATTGAGTTTTAGGAGATATTGGAGAGTTTTCAGTGACAAAAGGATTGAGGGGAGGAGGAGATGATGATGCAGAAGAGTATTGAAGGGGGAGGGGGGGGTGTGGTGTGGTTGGCGTGTGGATAAGGTGAGGTTGCCTCATGCCTATTGGATGTTAAATGTGCTTGTTGGGCCCACAACATCCAATTGAGTGGTGAGATTGGAGGGAATGTGGGGCCCTTAGATCCTCTGGCCTAGAAATGTTTTGGAGGTACAGATCCTCTGTTTCTCCCTAGCAAAAGTGATGTGTGTACCAGAATTAACTTTGAAAATGAGATTACACTAACAAATTTGGATCATTTGAATAAAAGCATCTTTAGCAAGCAACAAGATCAATAACACCAAATTAAAGCACCCAAATTGCAACTAATGGATCTCATAATTGGATTAGTACCCTTACAATTCCGTGGTTCCCACTAAACAGAATCAATCAATCTACTCGGCCGAGTAGGTTGTTGATAAACCATTAGGAAGAAATCTTCAAAATTCCACTCCACCAGGGCTTTTGAATTTGGAATGCCGCGCCTCGAGCTCAATCCAGTATTAATCCAACCCAATCAACTTGTTGAACTCCCCGAACGTAGCCAACTTGTGAAGCTGCTTCGAAGAAGTATGAGGACTGGATTTTCTATATGAAGTTCTTTTCGAATGACGAATTGTATCTCCATGTAGAGATTAGCACGCGCAATTGCCACTGACAGATCTGACAAAAGTCGAACGAGCATCAGTTCGAGCAACAAGGAAAATGTCTCGCTGATGCTACTTTTGCAGCATGTTCCTCTGCCGGTATCACCTAATGTATCCAACAAAAGAGAGGTCGAAATAATCGAATCAAATTATTCAAAGGCAAGAAATGTTCGACATGCATAATGCTCGAAAATTTTTAAGGATTAATTATTATATATATATATACATGAATTCTCCAAACTAAAGACCAACATGATACTCAGCTAATTTAAGCTTAAAATAGAAGTATTTCAGATAACCAAATTGAAGGAAATGGATAGTTTATATCAAATTTTCTATTGCATGCAATAAAAGGTTAAATTAGAAAGTCAAAGCAAATTAAAGAAATAGCGAAATGACCTTCTTAATTAATCAACTGTTTCTAACGCAAGCGGCAAAGGACTTGGTGATTGATATTCGAGACTTGAGTTCGAAGCTTAGTTGTTTTATATTTCTAGCTAAGTTTATTTCAAAATAAACAAAACGGATTACATGTTTACCATGCATATGTCCGTGTCGCCGCCGGACAGCGTAACAAACGATTAGATCATTCCACACACGATGACAGTAAGAGATATAACTGAAACACGCCACACTGTTGAAAAGAATAGAGGACACATTTCTTTCGCTGAACATGGAGAGCATTTCCGCCTCGAGTATCTGAAATATTTTCGAGACAAGAAGCGTGTAAATTAAATTCAGGACTAGTATTATACGTTGGTTCCTACGAAAGAGCATCAGCAATGGAAAAACGAAGCACAAGAAGTATTTCAGAGACAGAGTGGCCAGGTCTACGTTCCAGAATGAATGTAAATCAGCAGCAGGTAGCAGAAGAGAGAGGAATAAGGCAAAACTCTCCGAAAGTCGAACGATGACTAGAAATGTTAGCAGCTGCAAAATGACGAGGTAGTTCATTAAGTTTTAGAAAGAAAGAGCCGTGAATGAAAAATCATAATAGTCGGCGGTAATCATTAATCTCAAAAGATCGACTTGTTAAAAATATGTAATTGATTTATTTAAAACGTATAAATATAGCGTCCACAAATTATAATTGTGATTCGATCCAACCAATCTCACGCCACTCGATCAAACCGAATCTCAATGTCATTTCGAACGCGACTCGACTCAACTTAATTTTTCTACCACAATACAAAATGTTAATCCTTTATTTTAAGCCAATATAACCGACATTAATTTGAACTCAAGAGAACAAATAGCACCAATCCTTTCATTTAACTACTATTCATCATCAATTTGAATTAATGAACACAATCGATAGTTTTGGGAACATGGCAACCGCAATTCATGCAACTACTTTTTTTAGGAGAAACATCGATTAGCGCCTCAATATATTCCCCACCAATGCTACGCCAAAATCATAGTAAGTGGATTCAAAGATTGTGCGCGAATTTGTGATTTTCAAATTATCATACCAAATAAAAAATTCATCTAACCTACTATTATTAGCCTCTCTCTACTATTATTAATTAGTTCAAGTGTCTAAGAAGTAATGTCCCTTAATTACACTACTTTTTTTTTTTTTTCTCTCTTCTATTGGTATTAAAATTTACGAAAAATTATACTTGTACATTGAAAAAAAATATATAAAAGTTACATTCTTCGTTCTTGAATTCATAAAAATCTAAATATATTTTAGTAAAAAAATAATGCATGTGACAAGTAGGACATGATGATCTTAAAATGAAGTGAATGTAAGATGAATACCACATTTTGGAGTATACCAATAATATTGCTCAATTTTTTTAAAAAAATACTATTTATTAACTATATATTTTTTTTATAAAGAATATTGTATGTATATTTAAAATATATATATATATATATATATATCTTGCACACCTTCTTACAAGAGTATAATATATACAGTTTTGTCTTGTCAATTTTTTTAAAAAATTAATATTTCAAATAATTTTTAAAATATTAGGATTAGAGTATAAAATATACATCTCTTTTTTAGAATACTGTACACTTAATAAAATTTAGCATTATAGTAAAAAAAAATTAATACTTAAAATATTGTAATTTTTGAACATTAATTTTTCACAAATTAAATAATAATTCTTTATCATATTTCTAAAATTAAGTTTTGTAAATCTTATACCATGAATTGCCATACGTAATCCCTTTTGATGGTGTAGCTCGTATTTTTATCAATTATAAAAGTTTTTATTTAAAAATATTTGATAATTTAGAAATTGGAAGTACGTGGTGTATAAAGCATACGGATGCACCGAGCGCGGGCAATAATTTCTCAACGATGGGAACGTACGGCACGTGAAATGACTACTGTTTATAACGTACCCTTCGCTTTGCTTCGAGATGCGTGCCACATTTTGCCACGTTAATTAAAAACCGAACGGACGGTGATCTAGGCCTTTCAGCTTTAAGATTGCTTCTATTAAAGCAATTAAAAAGCGATTTATTTATTTATTTATTTATTTCTTGAAATAATTTATTTCTGCTTACCTTAAAAAAGCATTTCTCAAGTAATGTTTTTGTAAAATCAAATCAAGCCAAAGAAATTCCAGAAATACAAAGTGTTTGTAGTCATGAATCTTAATTTTAATTTTGAGATCTAGAAAAAAAAAAAAAAATGGAAAATGGATGTGTGTTTAAGGCTAGCTAGCTAGTTCCTAGTCATTTAATGTCAAATTGATGGATCTTTTCAGTAATGTGGTATAATGTATCAGATCTAGCTCTAAACTTCCTCCATTTCAGTAGGTTTTGAATTTGATTTCTACGTAAGTCATTTTATAGTATGCATTTATGCATGTTACTCAGATCAGGTATTTTGGATAATTACATTGTGATGGCACAAATTAATGTTCTTCGATCTAATTAAGTTGTTTTGGTGCAGTGTTGCCTCCACAACAAGAGTGGCCCATTTAAAAGTCTCTTCTTATCAATGAAAATTTTGTGCCTACAAATATAAGTGTTCGACAAATAATCTAAACCTTTTAAGTTAAATGAAAGAAAAGTCATCTTAAAAAAATAAAAAGTTGGTTTTTAATCAGTGTTGCCAAAACTAGTTAATTAGCTTGATATATATATATATATATATATATATATATATATATATATATATATATATATATATATATATATATAAATGCACCAGCATGCATTGACACCGCAAACTTTGATATAAGGTCTCTATTTAATTTCCTAATAGAAAAAGATATTTCTTAAATATATATATATATATATATATGCACAATTGGAAAATACTACTATTATATAGTTTTATTTATTGCATTTAACTATTTCTTTTATTATCCAATAAAGGTATTTGATTAACCATAGAAGATACGTTTTTGTACTTCACTTCTGATTATTGTAAAAATAAAAGCTAGCTTGCTGATCCATTTTAATTCATAGGTAAATTATTATTTGTGTTTCATTTTCTTTTCTCTTTTATTGATTTTCTTTGCTGTTTCGTACCCAATGAGCTATGATTTTTTAAATTTTGGTGTAACACTATAAAAGATTAAAGATTGTTTTAAAAAAATATTATTTGGATAGTTATATTAATTGAAGTTCTTAATTTTCCTGTTACAGAAAATCTTGTTAATTACTCTTCTTTTCCTAGCTAGATTGGCATGCAAGCCTTCATGTTTCGTATACCATATAACTGAGAATCATATCACAAATTAAGACTTTGTGCAACTACATATAGAAATATTAGAGAATACTTTTACCTAAGTTAGATAACTTATCGAAGTGACGAAAACGATTTGTGACATTCTTGCATTATTGGAGCACATTCAATGCATGTAAACTCTTCTTACTCCTTATAACACGATTTCACACAGCAGCCGTTAAATATTGATGAAAACAACCACATCATTCTTTGAATTCATTGTACAAATCATGTAGATCGATAACTTGAATAAAAATCGCGAGAAAACATTGATCTTGTTGCTTGACACTCAACAATACATATTTTTTGACCTTGTACTTCTTTCTTACTTGAATAAATAAAAGTTAAGAAAACCCAATTAGAATAATTCTTTTGTTATATATTTCACTTTTGAGCTATTTATAGCTCTACAAGAAATTTTCTTGCATTAGTGAACATATATAAAAAAACCATTGTAAAATTTTTCTTGTTAGCTAAAAAATACTGATTAAACGCAAATAGGAGAGCTAGCTACAAGATATCATGAGAAGAAATACAAAAAAAAAAAAAAAAAAAAAAATCTTCTATTTTTACATAAATTTTTGACCATCTATGTATATAAATATATGTAAAATGTATAAAAATGCAGATAAATGTATCATTATTTTTGTTCTAGGAAAAAAAAGATTTTCTATTAATTTTTCTTTCAATATTGAAGCACAAAAGGCTAGCTAGCAAAAAAAAAAAAAAAAATTACTTTTCCCTTCTTATTTCCTATATTCATGCAAATAAAAAATGAAAAAACATTATTAGTGTTTACCAAAATACGTTCATATCGAACTAAAAAAAAAAGTAAATAGATCGAAGATTGATCAGTACCTGCGTGTAAACCTAAGATAATGGCTTTATTTTTGGGTAATTTACAATAGAAAAAGAACCAAATTAAGCTTGAAAAACACAGAAGAGATCGAGGAAAATTTTTTAAAAAAAGAAACAACACTTACTTCAATAGATCCTAGCATGTGTTAGTATCTTATTGGAATAACACATACATAGCTCCAAGA